>JAWWTY010000077.1:24252828-24327591 GCA_035222235.1 Margarornis squamiger | reverse complement strand
TTTGTTTTGTTTGGGGTTTTTTTTGCATTTTGCTTTGTTTTTTAGTTTCTGGTTCTTTTCAGGGTGGGGTGGGGGGGCTGGGTAGGGGGATTGGGATGGGCAACAAAGTAAAATATTTTGCATTAATGGCTTGCAGAAAGAATTGGACCAGTTTTCTATCCCAGAAATCTGAAGGAGGTGCTGTCATAAAGACTCAGAGCAAGACTAGGGTCAAAACAGAGACATGCAAACTCTGTCTGTGGCAAGGAGTTGATCATGGTGTGCCTCTGTGACATATTACTAAGGGTAGGAAGGGGATAAGTGTGGGACAAGAGTTCCTGTTTCTGAACAAATTCCCCGTGCAGCCATATGCCCATGCATGATCCATACTGCAACATGTGCTTATATACAACCCAGAACACGGAAGAGGTGAAGCCTGATCTCCCATAACCCTGTAAGAAAGCTGCCCTAGATATGACCCATGGTGTATAATATGGACAGTGGGAGCACAGGTTGGAAAGAATGCTGTGCTCTATGGCTCAGCCCCGCCTCATGTGCTTACAAACAGTCCAGATGCAGCCAGCATAGTTTCAGAGAAGTCTCACACTTTCTTTGCATTGCTTTCCCTGCTATAGAACATATAAGAAAAGCTTGACTTGTTAAATTTCTGAGTGTCTAGCCATGGCTAGAGTATTTGTAGGAAATCACACCAGAAATATTTCCCCTATATGTTAATAGTAATGGCACCCATATTAGGCAGAATAAACCCTCATGCTGATTTCGCTACATTCTCTGGCACTGATGCATTTAGGTCCTTAAAGGCTCATTATGACTGAAGTCAGTCTGCTCCTATCCTGCTAAATATATGGTTGCAAAAGTTAAATAAATGTCATTAGGAAAGCTGTGATCTTCCCTCAGTCATCTCAGGTATTTGCTAAATCTGCCTTTTTCCATGGTGTTTTCTGTGATCATTTTGATGCCTGCAGCTCCAACAGAGGTAGTAACAACAGGAGCACTTGTTTATACAAGCCATGAAGAGCTGCCTACATCTGAATACTCTTCCCTTTTGATCTCACACACACTTACAGTTTTACCTATTGAGTCCATTTTTTTAACTGTGGCCACTTTTCCCATCATTTCCAGAAATCTCAATTCATTAACATTAAAATCAAACTTCTGATAGATTGCTCTTTTTTGTGCCAATGAATACAGAAAAAAATTCATATTTTTAGTTTCATGTTTCTAATTAAATAATTACAATTTTATTAATGCCACAGGGTTGTTTCAATGAAAATATATTTTGATACAAAACCAAAATAATAATCTGGAGAGATCCTGTCCTGTAACACAAAAGTATAAAAGTGGATGCTGTGGAACCTAGGAAGATAAGGGACAATCTTTCTATTTATTGATTTTTACCAGAAATAAAGATTAGGAATATTACTATGTTTTCTCCTAGGCTTTACATTAAACATAGAGGCTTATTCAAATTATAGTGAGCAGCAAACCCCATCCACTCTGAGGCATGACTCATGTTTTTTTCTTTTGAACTCCTAGTCCAAGAGCAGCATGCGTGGTAGAAGGCATGGGTTCATTTGCCAATGCATGACATTTTTCATGCTGTCATAACACATCTGGTGCCAGCTAATCTGCCAGCCAAGAGTGGCACCCACCAGCTGTGAAGGATGATCATCACGTCCATTCCCAGTTGGTGGGAAAATGTCATTTAGGGAAACGTTTGGACACATTGAGAAATTCTGTTTTTAATAAGTTATTTGTAAAAAAAGCAAACAAAAAACAAACCCTTATGAGAACATTGTAAAATACAATATAGTATTGACAAAGAGTCTTTCAGAAACAATGTGTTAAACTATAAATATTTATAATGTATAGATATTTAAATATTCTTATTTAAATGTAAATATTTAAAGTCTTATGCAAGCTCTGGCATGAAAATACTGCAAAGTCTATATAACCAAAGCAAAAGACTATGAAAGATGCTGTACAACATCAATTCCCCCTCCCTAGCCCTCTCTCAAATACTGAAGTTGCCAGGGTTGCACTGATGTTTTGAGATCATAACATAGGGTCAGGGGATAACACATAAGGTCAGCTGAAAAAGAGGCAATGTAAACACTTGTTTTGAACCTTCATGAATGGGACCCTCAGAATAGGAACTTCAAGCTGAAAGAAAAATGAGATAATCTGACTCCACTGCTCTCCCATACTGTACTTCTGGCTTGGGGTTGTCAGTGTCTTCTACACAGCTCAAAGTTGGTTTACCTGCTGATTTTGTGAGTGCCACTCCAGAAAAGGCAATGGTAAAGGGATAGAAATTCTAACCTGGCAAGAATAATTTTACATTAAGAAATAATAAAAAGAAAATATATTCTGGAGGTTCTAAGCAAACCAAGGATTTTTCTTTTGTTCCATCATAAGAGAGCAGCACACTCTACTGGTTGTTTCCTTGCAGTTTTCTAGATAAAGCCCTACACATTACTGTAAATCAGTATCTTTTACCGTTCCACTGATACAGTAAGAGACAATATAATGTAGCTGGAAAAAAAACCCCAAAGGACACAGATGGCAAGTCCTGCTTCTGCCACAAGCTCATGTTACTCAAGGCAAATGACTTGACTTGCAATATTGCAGTTTCCATGTTAAAAGAGGGAGGAGAATGAAACTAACCACTGCAAAGCACACTGACACTCAGTTTAAAGGTACAGACAAAGAGTATTAGTACTGTTATTCCTATATTAACAATAAAAATACAATGGTAGAGGTTTACATTTTGTCTTTCATACCAGCTCAGTCGTTCAAGATTCTCAGACACTGTAGCGCAGCAGTCTCAGGAGAATGAATGTCTGTATACTTATCAAGATGTTTGTGGTTAAACTTTTTCTGTTCTTTTGTTTTGAGTCTTTGTTCAAATACACGATTTTGCATGGAAAGTCTATAACTGATGAAACTGAAGACTGCTATTTTGCTGATTTTGCATGGAGTACATTACAAAGAGATGTCATTCACCCTCATGAAAAGTCCATCTCAAAGGCATATGCACTACATGCCAAGTTGTGTGTCAGACCACAAGAAACAGTTAAACTGGTGCTCCAGTGTTGTGTGAGGTTTCTGCTGTTAGCACCCGGTACACAGAATCCAGTTTCATGTAACTGATTGGTTTAACGTGTTATTCCTTTCAAAATATACCAATTCAGTGCATTCCGAAAACGTTACAGTTAAAAAAAACAGGCTGCATACTTAAACATCCTGGAATGGGATATACAGAGAACTAACTCTTCTTTAAGATTAAAATAAATTAACTTACTAAAAAAAAAAAAAGTCTCAGCTCCTAGAGCAAAAACATTGGATTCACAAACAACTATCAGTAGTCATTAGTGTACTGCAATAGTTTGAAACAAATCTGTAATTTTAAATTTATGCAACTATTTGTAGTATTTCACTGCTACAAACATCTTTGTTTCCTTATGGTAGCTCTACACTAACTTCTTTATAATTCAAAAGAATGTATCTTTATTCCCCAACTACAGCTTTGAACCATACAGACCACTTAGAATGCTATTAAAAGAAACATCCTAGATAGAAGCATAGAATTAAGACAGCAGGAAAACAAAACAAAACAAAACAGAAAACCAAAAAGAAACAGATTCTACAAATAATTTTGTTCATATCTGTACAGCAAATTTTTTATAAATAACTTATTTCATTACTTAGCATGATTTTGCCTTTTTTCTTGATTGCAGATAAAGAAATATAACCAAACTCTTAGAGTCTAGAAAAGAGAAAAGATGATTGTAAGAGACTTTCAGCCTTTGATTCCACAGAGAAAGAGACAATTCCCTGGTGGTCACTGAAAGTCAAACTGGCTCTTACGTGCAGCTGTAATTTTTCGTTTATATGAAAACAAATCAATACCATCTCCACAAAACTCTGACTCTTCACAATAGCACTAAACTGAACTCCCCTTTATCAAATTCTCAGCAGAATTTCCAGTTTATTTTTCTATGTTTACAAGAGATTACATCCAACCACTCGCACCTACGAATAGAGTATCCAGCTCTTTTGTCTGAAAAACTGGACAAGAGTTTGTTTTGTGAAACTACTTCACTGTGTACAAAAGAATATATGATCATATACAGTATCACAGGAAAATAGGTAAGATAGTTTTCAGAGAATGGTTTTTTTGGGGCAACTGGCACTTTTCACACACTTCTTTCTGTCACACAGCTAAGGAGGGATGAAATTTAACCCCGTAAGAGAAGCTAAATCCTTCTGGTATTATAATTCAACCAGTCAGACTTCAATTCCTTCGTCCTTAGGGCTTGATTCAAAACCTTTTGAAGTTGATAGAAAGACTTCCCCTGACTGCAGTAACTTTGGCTCAGATCCTAAACCATGCTTCTATACCTTTCACTCACCCCTATGCCTTCCCGCCTTCTCAAACCTTGGAATCAGTGTGAATGTTTCATGGCTTAGAGGAGCCTCAGGGCTGCTCTAAACTATTTTAGCTAATATTATCTCCCAAAGAACTAACTGGGCGGTTTACAGCATCAATCTATTGTACCTTCTCCTCTGGTGTATCTCCATAATGGCCTCAGAAGAATGGTTGGCTTGAGACAGCTAAGATTTTTAGTGTGCCAAAGGAATTCATATCCAGAAACGAATTCAGCTGTTTTTATTTTACTGGCAGAAAATAATGCCAGGTTCTGGCTGGAAACAACGACAATTCATTTCAGAAAACAACTTTCTTCCAGCCCTGCATTCCCTCCCAGCAAAGGGGACCTACTCGGAGCTGGGCTCTTGGAGCACTTTACTGCAGAGGAGTGCATGGCATAAGGCTCTCCACATCCCAATAGCACCAATTAACAGAACAGACACAATAGTAAGGGTCAGATGCACAAGGACTCTCCTTTTTTTATGGCAATTACAATCACTCTAAATTTATAAAGGAAGAATTCACTGTTCCCATTACATGTGTTTTAAGAGTCTCTAAATCTGGCTGAGTCCTAGCAGGATGCCATCCAGAACCCTGAGTTCTTCTCAGAGAGGTGCTGCCTTTCGCTTTTTTCTTCTATAATCTACATCTCCATGGTAGTCTAGCAGCCATGCATTATTCAGCAGAGCATTGAGTAGTGTGAGTGACATCTGTGCGTCCTTTTCCCCTTCATATTCTCATCAGAAAGAATTATATTTCATTGTTATCGGGCCCAAGTTAATGGTCAGATGGTATGGACTGTTGGCAGAGCCACTTGCCAGAAACAGCTCTCCCGTTGTCAAGTAAATGTGTCAAAGTCATTTGACCAAATAAGCATTTCCTGAAATCACATTTCATCTCACTGTTACCGAAATTAAGGTACATCTCAGAGATCTGAATGAGCTACACAAAGGAGCTGACTGCTGAACTCCATAAAAATGCAGTCAGTTCTATTATGATTGAGAGTTTAGCAACACAAAAACCAGGATAAAATAGTACAGAAGATGTACCAAGAATAGGGATAATGTGATAAGGATCAAATGTGTTCATTTGTACATTTAAGGAAAAATTAACTTCATTAATTGAATTACGTCTTTTTCATATCCAGAAGAAGTGTGTAATTTTCTGGAAACATAAGTGCAGAACAGTTGAAATGCTAACTTTCCATGTAGTTAAGTACCGCAGAGTATACAATGTGCAAAAATATGACAGTCCAAAGCAAAACCAAAAGTATATTACACAGTATACAAAACTATATTACAATCACCAAAGCCAGACCGTGGGGTTTTTTTGGGTTTGTTTTGGTTTTGTTGGTTTGTTTTTTAGGGGTCTTTTTGCTAGTTCCTGCTCACTAATTTCCAACTTTTCTTCTAAGTGCAATAATAATATTGAATGAATCCATTTTATTTACTTACCTCCTTTAAGATAATCTGACAGTCTACCAACCTATGTGCATGCTTATACCTCTTCCATTCTAATTAATGGATTGTGTGAACCCCAGAAAAATGAGAAGCTACATCCACTCTGCACTGTTTGTACCTTTTACTGTCTAATTACCAAATTTGTTCATATAAATTTTTGTGTAACCACTGATCAAAATTTGAGAATATGCACAGGCACAAAATTCCTCTTCAGGAATTTAAAAAACATGCCAGTGTAGAGAAGAAATCTAATTATCACATCAGCTCATCATGAAACACACATACTCTTCTAAAACAGACTCTGAATTACATGTTAATAAATGTTTAAAATGCATGGAGTTATTTCTATCTTGTGACCTAGTATTTTTTGAAAGCTTGATGAAATATAAGCACAGCAAAAGACAAATGTTGCTACAACCTGCAATTGCATGAAATAGGAAGTAATCAGAGGGTTGCCTAGCTTTAGCTGCATCACCTAAATGTGGAAGACAACTTTGACCACTGGAAATTTGATTACAAAGCATATATTCAGCTGCATGGAAAAGTTCCTTCTCTTTTCCAAAGCATCTTTCAAACAATTTGCCTGCTGCAGAGCCTGCCAGACAATGTATGATGCGTGATTGTGTTGGTGGACCAATGACCACTACTATGTTTTCCACAGTTGCTGCCTGTTGGTACAGGGTGCATTTGCTCCTACCTGAATTTAATTCAGTTTAAGCAAGCTATCAGGGCTCTACACATGGTCAACAGGCTGAAAAAGGCACCTCCTGAAGGCAGCTCCTCCCACCTTAGATTCTTACGTTGCTGCTCTCTGCAGATGCCCCTGACTATACAGGCAACTCCAGCAACTAACAGAAACAAGGAGCTCTATAGCAGGGTGGGTAAGATGGATGCTGTGCTCAGGGATCAGGCTGCAGCTGGGGGATTAAAAGGGGCTGGCTTAAAGAACAAAAACCATGGCACCCCTTAAAGTCTTTGTTGGATGCTTCTGGTGAAATGTCAGAAGAGCCCCTTCCCCCAACTAACTAACCACTGGCCTGGTGAACACTCCCTCCTGGGCATCAGGATTTTTGCTCTGTCCTTACAAGTGGTGCTTTTTGTCTCTTGCTACTTTTATCTACACGGATTTGATCCACTGTTGAATAAGAGAAAAGCTTAAAATATTTGGAAAGCCAGTTTATGATAAGGACACATTTCAGTAGTGGTGTATCTACAACAGACAGCTGCTGTGATGCAGCTCGAAATTCCTATTGTGCTCTGCAAGAACAAGAGAATAGTCTGTATAACTGAACAGCAGCAAATTCAGACTTGAAAGGAGGAAATACTTTTTTCAAACAAGGGGTAATTGGAACTTGGAGCTCATTATGACAGGATGTTACCGGGGTTATGGTCTTACAAGAGCATAGGCATGTACTGAAACAGTAGTAATATCCAGGGTTGTAACAGTTAATGCTAAAAGGAAGAGTATGGGAACAAAAATGAAACCTTATGCTTCAGGATTTAAAGCAATCTCATTTTACTAAGAGAGATCTTTTCTGAGTGTGATGAAAAGAGAGAGGAATTATCCACCTCTGCCTGCTCTGAGTTGCTGAAACATTTCTCTGAAATAGCTCATTCTGGATGTTGTTGAAAATGAAAGTACTATACTGGATGGATCTCAGATTTGATCCAGGCTGCCATTTATGTTACTGAATATCTCCTGTATACTACAAGAGGATTTTACTGTATGTAAGGTATCTTTCTTTAAACACAGAACATTCAGATAGATTAATTAACTATCTGTTTATTTGTTTACTTCAGTGTCAGAGATGTCTTTTCAAGACATATATATTCATTTCACATAAAGTGCAATTAGACTTTGGAGCTCATAATCACATGATCTCCCTAGTGCATATGTATGTAAGAAAAGATTATGTATTTTTAGCTGCCTCTGAGGACCACAGGGATCACAGTTCAGGCAGGTTAGGTAAGGATATTCCTCTGGGCAAATGGTAGGATGTGAACAATTCCCCCTGACACTGGCAGATACAGTACATGCAAAGTGAAGGTACACACAGCAAAAAGAAAAGGCTAAGGGCAACAAGGGAGGGTTGTACATACCCACAGAGGTTTCAGCCATGTTAAAATAAGATGGGTTATTGTTAGTACGAGGTGAGAAATTTTCCCCTCGTCAATTAATAGAAGGTCTGAAATACAGAACATGCTGACTTATGTATTTTGCTGGGGAAATAACTGGAAATATTTTCTAATTGCAAAGGAGACAAGTGGATTTAAAACATATCATGGTTTTGGACGACTAAGTTTCCTCTGTATGGAAGAAGAGGTATAAATATTGCATTTGAAAAATGTCATGTTGATAAAAAAGCTACAGTTTCACCAATATAAAATATGAATGTAAACAACATGTCTGTCAGACGTGGCTATAACATACTGCTTAACACTGCTAACTTATAATATGCACCTATTATTGTTAGTTCTCTTAATGAAAGAAAGACACTGCATAAATTCTTGAACACATGTTTCACTTTTCCAGCTGCCTTGCGCTGTAGAACATCATGCTAACAAGAAGTGATGCTAACAAGAAGCTAAAACCAGTATAGCAAATGGGGCATTTAAATATATATAAACATACAGACATTCATATATAAATAGAAAATGGCTATTTTGGGGAAATGAATGGATCCCTAGACAGACATATTTCAGTTTAATATTACCTACATTTTCCTACATGGTAACCATTACAGTCCTGCTTAATCAGAAAAAAAAAAAAAAAATAAAAAAATTGCATGCTCTCTGCTAAAATGAAAAGTCAATATTCAGCTATCATGTCTTTTAGGTTCAATAAGAAATTTTGCCTGTCGAGCACAAGGAGGAAAAAGAATATGACTTTTGAGATTTTTGGTCAGTCACTTCAAATTGAGACTTGACACCTATATGTGCTAGCAAAAGGTGTGTGTGTTCATGCTCAGATCATTGCCATAGAGACTGCCAGCATGCAACAGCTGGCAAAGTCAGAAACCCCAAATCTTTGTTTTAACATTATAAAAAAGCATATTTTAATACCATCTACAAATATGCTGTACTTGTGTTGTTTCAAAGAGACAATTTTTTATTCTTTCCTGCACCAAAATCCATATTTTCTGCTGTAATTTCCAATCTCTAGTCAAGTACAAAGCATCGACATCATTATTTAGTGAGAATTGCAGCTCAATATTGCAGCAGGGTGGCATACCTCTATTCAACCACCACATCATAAAAATGGTATTCTGTTTGCACTGTGCACTAAATACTGACTGGTCTTATGCAAGCATTAAGCTATACTCTTTCTTCTGAAATAGAAACAAAAAAAAACTAAAAAGAAGCCAAGCAAACTACATAAAACAGGTTGAGATGTTAAATACTCGATGATGATTTAGTTACTAAGAGGTCTGTAGACTTGAATATCTGATTAAACAGAGAGCAAAAAATGACCCTTTGAACTTATAACCTACTGGGGGTGGTTTCTACTGCAATAACACCCCGTTTAAACCCTATGGCTACAGTACATCTGCGGTTCACTGGCTATAATTACAGCTTTAATACTGTAACTGTAGCAAACAAGTCCCATGGTGTATTAGACTAAACACACGAGGCATTTTGTCCTCTTGACTACAGTCTGTTTAATGGCATTTCAGGCTCCAGCACATGAGTCTGCTCTTGGCCATGCACTCCCATGTAGTTAAAGTTGGCCTGAACTAGTTCCAGAGGAACACCAATCCAGCCCAACTGGGCATTGGGCAATTACTTGAGAATATCATTTCGGGTTGAAACTGATATTTATCTAGTGATTGAAATCAGTTGGGAACTCAGTTACTGTTGTGTCAGCATTATGTCTTTCCTGGAGCCTTCGGCACTGTTGGTTTGGCTTCTTCCTACACTGGGCATTTACAGCTGGGCTGACGTGGCAGCTGAAGAAGCAGCACACTGAGTGTATTAGTTTGTGTTTTTTTATTATACTTCACTCTTTATTCTGGCCTCTCTCCTGAAAAAAAACAAACACAACCCACATCAGGAGAACTGAACTCACTTTGACTGCTCCTTCTCCTGCTTTTCAGAAGTCTGCTCATGCTTCCCCCTTGCCTTGCATTACAGGGAGAAGTCCAGCCCAGAGCCAGGGATGCACTTTGAGCCTCCTTTGTTGGACATGTTGCAATGTGCAACCACATCTCTAGCTTCCCAAAGAGAAATTGGTGTCTACTTAGAGTAAGTGACCTGTTGAAACTCTTCCTTGACCAGCTGTCCTGGCTTTATTTCTGCTGTTAAGGACTGGCTGGCAGACCTCCTGCTTCCATGTCTCATGATTCATGTACATAGAGCCCTGTAATCCTCCTTTTACTGAGAGGTTTCATCCAACCAGCCCTGCCCAGAAGACCAACTTTGAATAGCTTGAGTCTTCCTTGAATTCTGCACTAAAATGAGTCATTAGCAGTCATATCCTTGTTCTGACCCTCAGAGTAGGAGCCAGGGTTTTTTTTCCAAGTAGGATTTCACTTTTGTTTTCCTTCAGTAAATTAGCATTTTTCCAGTTTTCCAACTATATCACTTGGTCAGTGAAACCTCATGGTCCTGTCAATGCTCCTGCCTCCCACAGTTGGACATTCCTCTTACTGACTTTTTATCTTTCTTTTTTTGCATCTTCTTTCAAGCCCATTATTCAGTATTTCCTCTTACATACCAAGTTTATCTAAATGCAAAGTGACTCAGAATACAGAGACCTGACATTTTGTCTGCAAGGTGGAATAGGCATCAGTCTTTAAAGCAAGGCCATTCTTTCTCTTCATCACTGTTCATCCTTGAACATCTGTTCCCCTGTATCCTGCTCTCTTCCACAGCTCCTCCCTTGTAACTGCCCTCTCCCATCACCACAAAACACCTGCATCCCCATTCCCATTTCCAGGGACACTATTCTATTGCTGCAGGCACTGCAGAGGCTTGAAATGGGCATGCTGTTTAATTGACTTTGTGTACAGTAGAAAGTCCAAATTCCTGACCACAAAGAAAACATAGTGAATATAAGACAAGTATATTCTTAGGGCAACTATTTGACAAAAAAAAATAAAAATGTTGTTTTTAATCTTGGGGTTTTTTTCTGTTTGCTTTTGTTTTGTTGTTTGTTCTGTTGTTGCTGCTTTGTTTTTATGTAGAATGAATGGTAGATTTTATAAATATGCAACAGTAGCTTATACCACCAGTTAGGGTCTAGTGGGAGCTGTTTCCACTAGCTGCAGGTGAAAATCACAGACGGACACTTATGATCTCATACCTCAACTACCAGACAAAGCAGTAACAGTCATTTCCTTAAAATATAAGAAGAGTACTCTGCACTCAGTTTGGTCGAGGAAAGGAGAATGCACGTGAATATTTAGACTCCCACTATAACTTCAACTTAATGTAGGTTAGAACTTTAATAATAACAGTAATAGTTTGCAGGGTTGTAAATACCTTTCAACCCAGGTTATCAAAACACTTTATAAAGGCAGTTAAGTAAGCATCATTATATCTCTTCTACTCTGAGGTGACAATGACTTTGTCAGTTATAACTGAAGAACAATCCAATACTTATCCATTATTCAGCTTCCCAAAATAACCTGCAATTCTCTAAGCAACTCTAACAGGAAAACAAAGATACAAATGGGGAGAGTTACCACTTCATTGCACTCATGCTACGAATAATGACAACTTGAATCTACACAGCATCTTTCACCCTGGATGATCACAATGAGCTGGATAAAATCTGCAGTAACAGTTGAGGACTGCATGTGACAGCACAACGCAGCCACCTCTGGGAAGGAATGCAGATAGCATCCTGAAGCAGAAAATTAAAGAAAAATCCCACAAAAATATTAGCATTTTTAAAGGAAATATGATAAAGAGCATAAATTCTCCTCCGTGTAGAAATATAGCAGAGCTTTTTTTGGTAGGCAACATGAAAGTTACGGTGAGACAATCATGTGAAGAACTCTGTGAGATTTCTTAAATAAACACAAAAGCCAGGGCCCCAACAGGTGGCCAAGTTTGATATTCAAATCATTAACATTTTACATGTTGAGTTTTCATTAGGACAAGGTTACCACATGATGGACAATCTGTATATATTTGCAGATGTGGCATGTAGGAAAGTCAAACCTGGGCAAGGAGCATAATTCACAGCAATCTCTTTGCCCGAGAATAGCTGAAGGCAATGTCCAATCAAAGTACTGTCAGTGCAGTGCTCGGCGAATAAATGAGTTGCTCTGACAGGAAATTCCAACAGCAATTTTAATTCTGATCAGGCTTCAGGAAGTGGAAAGAATAAAAACACATCAATTATAGTGACAGGAAGTTTTAAATCACATGGCAAGCAGCTGCTGCCAAAGGACACGTCTGCCAGTTTTGTTAAGAAGTATGGTATTTTGGTGCAACCAAAATTTTACACCAAAGTTTTATGGGCTGACATCAGTCTCTAATTGTACGTTATCCCACTACAAGGGTAAAGAAAATGACACAGTGCAGGCAGCACACCGTCATTACAACAAATCAGAGAGACTGCACTTTTTTTTTAAATCCTGACCCAAAATGAGCATATTTATAACAACTCCGGAATAGACCACCAACTAGCGATATGAAGCACATGCACATCTCCCCTCAATAAAGCAGGAGATCCCAACAGCAAGGCAAAGAGACCATCCTTTCCCGAGTCAGCCTCCGGCTGCAGAACAATCAGCACTTTAATCATTTCACATGCACTGCCTTTTTTCATTAATCTGTGTTGTAAATGGTGACCACTGCGATGAATCAGTGGTGCACTGAGAGCAAGCCTGAAGAGATGTTTGATACCAAGTTCTTATTGTGTGGTGCAGCTCAGAGTCTACCAAACAGTGGTAGGGTTGAGTGCTTTTCCATGTTCCCTGTGCAGCACCATGTCTAATACGAACAAATTCTAGGCTGGATTTCTTATCACAGAACAGCAAGGGTTGGAAGTGACCTCTAGAGCTCATCCAGTCCGAATATCCTGACACGGCAGAGACACATAGAGCAGATTGCACAGGAACGCATCCAGACAGACCCTAATTAAGCTGGCCTGGGAATGGGATGGTGGGGCTTGGGTGGGCAGGGGCAAAGGTCTCAGGCTACATTGCTGATTTGCTTCTATGGTTCAAATGGCCAAAAATCATTCAAACGGTTGGAAATTATTCTGGCCTCACTTTCAGGTACACTGAAGTTGTCTTGTACAGCACTGGGACTGAAGAAGGGCATTAAAGCTAATGCAAATGTGATTTATAACCTGGCACAATGCTGTAAATCAGCCCAGCTATACAGGGGATTTAGGACCCTAGAACAATATCATGATCTCAGTTTTGTCAACAGGGATTTTGTAATTGGCTTCAGCAAGTACTTCTGTGCTAGAGTCCCAGAAGGGAATTGTTGTCACTGGCTACACGTCACACACCTACAGAAGGTTAGTAGGATGTGGCAAGTGCCATTCAGTGCAAAGTGACCAAAGAAGGGTGTTGACCTGCCCAGTATTGATTGACCCTTATTCTACATGGATAACTGATTTATACCCGCCACAACTGAACTACATCCTCTGCTTTACAGCTTCCTGGCCTGCATAACTCTTGTTGTCCCTTCACTGAAATGAGCAAGAGGGTCAAAGGGCTCAGAGCTGAAGAGTGTTTTTCAGGGTGGCCAAATGCAGGACAGAAAAATTTGCCCTCGGAAAAGGAAGTGCTCATGAGTTTTGCTAAGCACATGGTAGCATAGTGCTTTCTACAGTACTTTCTAAACTGCAAAAAGAAATAGTCAAAAGTGACAAATATTTATGCAAATTTAGCAAAGGTCACAAAAAAGTGTGCCATGTTGACAATACTGCCAAGCTTTGGATAAAGTTTTGCTTTACAAAGTGAATATACTTCAGTAAAAAGACTACTGAAGAAAAGATTTAAACTAACTCCACATAAAATTTTTCATTATGTCTTTGGAGACAGTGTGAATATTGGATTCCAAAACAAAGAAAAAAAACCTGTCAAGATAAGACATGATACATCTTTTTATTTCATTTTAACTTCTACTTAAATAGTAAATGAAGCTAAAACATAAAAGTGCTCATAGTTTTCTGCATAATTATCCACATTCATGTCTCTCCTCAAGAGAGGTTCTGTGGGCTTTGATCCAGGGATTTTCAAGCATGTAAGGGAGATACAGGAGCCAAATCTCTTACTTCTTCTGAAGAAAACACAGTATAATTTCCTTACACTTTTAGGGACGTTCTACATACGGACAATCTGGCCTGAAGCCAGAGACAAAACAAAAATACAGGCGGACTTATTAAATGTCCATTATTTTTATATGTCTGTTTCTATTATTTTTTATCTTTATAAGATTCCCTTTATATTCTGATAGAATCAGTGTTTCCAATCCAAGAACACTTAAAGGATATCTATAGTGTATCTTACTAATTGTCCATATTTTTCATGAAAATTACCCTATTTCACTCTAAAATGACATGTCAGTCTATGTACACACAGATATATATCTTTCCCAATGATCATTCAATATTTCAACTGCAAATAATGAAATAATATACCAAAAATCACTTAACTCTCATCACGTGCTGCTGCCCTGCACAATATATATGGCAATGACAGTAAGCTTAGAAGAGTGTGAGAAACTCATCTTTAAAGAGAAGGACTGAGTCCTAAGACACTTCTAAAGTTAGCAAAGAAAATGAAATGGATGTTCCAGGATGGTCTCAAAATGTGCCAGGGCACATTTACATTAGATATTACTAGAAATTTCTTCATGGAAACAATTGTAAAGCATTGGAACAGGCTGTCCAGGGATGTGGTGGAGTCAACATCCCTGGAAGTGTTCAAAAAATATGTGGATATGGCACTTGAAGACATGGTTTAACAGTGAACATGGTGGTGCTGGGTTGATGGTCAAACTTAATGATCTTAGAGATCTTTTCCAACCTTAACAATTCCATGATTCTATGATTTGGATATACAGATGGTGCCTCCTAATGTCCACTCTGTCTCTAAATCACTTTGTCCTTCAGTAAGTCCCTAAAACGGGCAAAAGAGTAAGCAGCAGAAATTTCCTGTTTCTGTTCCCCAGTATTGTTCCGTCAATAGTTATGAACGCCTGTGCGCAGTTTTGCTTCCATAATCCAGCAATGGCCCAAATCATCCAGAATTTTCCTCACTTAGGTCACCTAGAAGAGTACATTGAAGGACAACTCCTATGGCACATTCTTGGATCTGTACCTTGGCTACCTTGACTATCCATCACATTCTTAGCAGCACCCTTTTACATAATGCCTTTGCTCTGCTTAAGGGTTGTGGCAGGCAGCATTGCACTGCATCCTTCAGCTGAACTGAGAAAGGACCCTTTTTTCAAGCTAAGTTCATTCTTCAATCCTCTGTATTTCAGTGGGAGTTTCACATGTCGATAAAACCTGCTACGAATCATATCCTCATGCATCTTCCTCCTTTGTTAATTTGCCACTTCATGCAAAATACCTACAAACCATGGAAATAAATCTTTGATTTCAGTCATTTTACTTCTCTCCTGCCTGATTTCTTCTCTTTCTGTTTTTAGCAGGAAGAGTATACCAGCACCTGGACTCCTACACTTTCTTATGGCCCTGCCTTTCTGTTTCAGAGGACCTACTAATTCACTTTCAAGACTGTCAGTGTTCACAGGCTGATGAAATACTAACAGTGCATCATGGGCCTACACAACTGAAACTCGACCCTTGTAGCCTCAAGCCTTAGTTCTTCTCAGGTTTCTTCTACTTTGTTCCCAACAACATTTTCTACAAAGACTTCTTCCAATTTAGCTTATGACTGGTCTTCTCGGGTATCATTTTGTTTCTTCATCAGTTGGGGATTACTATTACTGTTATTACTATTGGCCAAACATTGGAAAACTGTGTTAAAGATCATAAGTGGATTCAACAACTGAAATTCCTCCTCCCAAGAAAACAGTCACATCTCCAGATAACCACTGGTTTTCCAGCTGATACACTGATACTCCTGGAAAGCCTCTTAGTCCCCTTTCAATGAGACCATGTAAATGGCTCTCTCCACCTCATTGAGTTAGTCATTGATATAAAAGCATGATGCTGATAGGGGTAATTTTGTAACCAGTTTCCTATCCAATTCCTCAAAACTATTAGAACAAGAGAAATCATGAAGGTGTTTTTCAACATTCATCTAAGTTTTTCAGTCTCCACAAAACCACTGAAAGTTTGTAGCCTCCATTACAGAGACTTCTGCAGGGATCACACTACTCCCTGTAGAGATGTGAGTTGTTCCTAAGTTCTATTCCTTTGGTCCAAGACATCTTGCTTCATTCATTCCTTCCTGGAGGAACTTGTTCAAGATTCTTGCACAACTGAGATCTCAACGTCCGAAGAACTACAAAAATACAATTCCGTATTTCAGTTTGGCCACACCCAGATTCAAGATTTTGAAAAGCAAGTGCTTAAAACAAATGAAGAGCTTATTTCTTTTAGTAAGACCTTGTTTCTTGACAGAAGAAATACTGACTGAACACAGCTTGCAAGAAAGGAAGACAGGTCACTGCCCTCTTCAGAGACCCTGGGTGAAAGCGCCCACAGAACAAGGAATTCAGAGGACTACAATTCCACTAACTCTAACCAGCCATGGGAATGATCCAGCTTGTTGCAGTGTCTCAGCATGTCTCATAAAATGCACTGAAACATTTGCTAACAGGGCTATCTTCATGTCATTGTTCATTTTTATTACAGCAGCACTAGGAGCGCCCATCAATATCAGAACCTTGTGCCTGGTACAGATGTCAGTGTGTTAACCAAAGAACATATTATTCAACTTTCTACTCCCAATATAAGCAGTCAAATAACATGACCCTTTCATGTCAATGTGCCATTTGTACAGACAAATGCTCACCAGCATGGGTCATATAAACTAGCCCACTAGGACTGCTTCTGGGGGAAAAAATAGATTCTTAAACTTATTTTAGGATTCATATCTATGCATTCATGCCTGTGCATTTAACCATATACATAATTCACTTAAGTTTAAGAGACCTGCTTTTAAATACTTCACCACTGTGTCATACCATGGAAACTACCTCAGGGCTACTAGGAAGGGGGTTCAAACATCCCTCATATAAAACACATCATTATGCATTAGAGGAAACTTCATTCAACAGGGAAGAATGGCACAGCAGCTGGAGGTGAATACCATAAACCACATAAAGTTTTAATTAAATTCATTAAAAATTCTTTGTCTCTCACTGTGTTTGGAGGCAGATAGAACCCTTTAACAATGGCCAGCACATAATCAGGTTTGTCAAAACTAATAATAATACAAAAGCATTTGCTTACCCTGGGACATTTTGAAAAAGTTTGAGTAACTGTATTATTTTACTATGGGACATTTATAAATCATTGCAAGATGTGGCTGGTCTTGGAGCAGAGTTGCTGGTTTTATTGTTCATTGGATTGATAAAAGGTGTTAATAATAAAATGCACATTTTTAGCAGTTGACAAAGTGAATACAGGAAAGAAGCATGTTTTCCCCTTAAAATATATATCTGTAATATATATATTTAGTAGGGCCTGTTGCAATAGAACAAGGGATAATGGCTTTAAACTAAAAGAGGGTAGATTCAGACTAGATACAAGGAAGTTTTCTTACAATGAAGGTGGTGAAACACTGGAACAGGTTTTTCAGAGAGGTGGTAGATGCCCCATCCCTGGAAACAGGCAAGGTCAGGTTGCACGGGGTTCTAAGCACCCTGATCTAGTTGAAGATGCCCCTGCCCATTGCAGGGGGTTAGATTACATGACTTTTAAAGGCCCCTTCCAACCCAAACTATTCTATGATATACAAACCCATTTTTCATGACCATTATTTCCTTACTGCATGTCTTCTATCCTGCATACTGATGACTGTGAAAAACCAATAGATTTCCCGCCTTTCAGAGCTTGTAGTCCATCAGCAAAGCAGGATACAACAAATGAATATTACAGCACCAGATCCCCTCCTGTAAACACACACATGTCTGATGTCAGACAATCAAATATGTCAGAGGACTAATTGTGAGCACAGAGCATGCATAAACGTTTGCAGGAGTAAGCCTACCAATCCGGGTAAAAGAGGATAGCTATGTGGTTGCCTAGCTCTTATGTAAATGACTTTGTTTTTCAAAGCTGGAAAGCCTTGCAAAATACTTTTGTGTTTAATGAAATCCAAATAAAATGATTCTACAATGCACTGAAGGGCTTCACATGATGAGTCAGTGACAATGTCAGCTATTTAAACTCATGGCAAGCACTTAATTTTGGTCCCGGTCCAGGTCCCATTTTAGTCAGTGGGAGTCCTTTCCCTGATTGCAACATGAGCCTTTGTTACTAAATTATCTCAAGCTGATGAACTGTGAAACAGAAAAGGTACTTTTACTAACCATCCCTAACCTAGATTTGTTAAGGATAATCATAAACTAGTACTAACTAATGTAGTAATTATATCTTAGACCATACTCACTGCATAGCTAATACATAAGGGTTGGGTATTCATTTTGCTTACTTCATCAAGGCACTCATAAAAAAAATATCACAGGTCAAATAAGCAGTCCCACAACCTGTGTGACATAGTTGAAAATGGGGAAAGAACAGACAAAAGTGTATAATCCCCATCCTGCACCTTAGCAAATGAAGTTGTTTTTCTGTCCATTTCATAGTCCTGGTGCTATAATTTTTAGATTTAGATACGCATCCACTTGATGCTCAGTACTCTTTGGGCCAAGGAATTTGATGGGCCTTACTGTAAGGTGTATGCCTTGAGCAAAATGTGACAGAAACCTGCACTTGAGGAACTACACAATACAAAAAAAAGATTGATGGATCAAAATAAATGTTAGCACATACACTGTAGTATTGAGTCTACACAATAAAGTACTCTGACTAGTATGAAAACACTACTTAATTGAAAAAATAATAGAGAAAGGTAATTTTTCTATTTTTTTCTCTATCCTATTGCCCTTATCAGCCGTGAAAGTGCTGTCCTCAATTACATAGGTTTCACAGGAAAATAAGATGCCTGCTTTTTCACTTTGCTTTCACACAGGCACAAGAAGCCACTTCAAAAGAGAATAGCTACGATGAAGGAGCTGAAGAAAAGAAATAGCAATAACAAGAGTCCCAGAACAGTTGCAGGGGCTGATTAAAAACCACTGCATAACACGCTTGTCCATAGTTCCATCACAAAATGGGGGGAATTATCTAATCTCAATCATTTAAAAATGAAGGTTATAATGTGAATGTATTGCCTAAGTCCTGTAGGCAATGCAGAAAGGCACAAATGGAAAGTAATTCTTCCAGTGTTAAGATAAATACAATAGATAGGGTAAATTGTCTTCTGGAAGGGTCTGGAGAGGGCCATGCCAGAGCAGGTATCCACACAGTAGCCCATGAAGGATTCCACGCTGAAACACGTGGATATTTCCTGAAGGAAGATGGTGGTTCATGTTGAGCCCATGCTGAACCAGGTTTGTCCTGAAGGAGTGCAGCCCATGGCGAAAACCCACACTGGAGCAGGGGGAAAGTGTGAGTAGGCAGGATTGGCAGAGAGGAGCTGCTGTGGACTACTCACAAGCCCCCAGACTCAGCCCTCTGAGTTGCTTGCAGTGGAGAGGAGATAAAGGACCTGGGAATGCAGGAATGAAGCTGAGGCTGGATACAAGGAGAGGGGAAAGGTATTTCAATTTTGCCTTTGTTTCTCACAATCCAAATCTATTTTAATTGGTAATAAATGAAATTAATTTTCTCCAAGCCGAGTCTGTTTTGCCCATAATGGTAAATGATAAGTGATCCCCCACCATTATTTCAACCCATGAGCTTTATCGTCTTATTTTCTCCCTCATCCTGTTCAGTAAGGGGGAGTAAGACAGTAGCTGGATGGGCAACCAAAGTCAATCCACAAAAATGTATATGTTGCCCAGCTTCCCTTTGTTAAGATAACAGATCAAAGCAATTTTGAGACTCCACTCTGGAATGTCTGTTTGAGCCATGTTTTCAACCTGCACATTATCTGTTATGCAATATCAGCACACAGAGAATTCTTCATGCAAACTCTTCAGTGCTTTCTGTGTTTCACAGCAGATGAGTGGCTGTTTTGAACATGTTGTTGCTGAGTAACTGGTGCCTAGGAGAAGGAGAGTGAACATCTGAGCAGAGATGACAAGAAAGAAAATGTGAAGCAACCATGATTAAAGGCTAAAATTTCAAAAATCCTCCAGCTCTCCAGCTGGGGCAAGACCTTCAGAGAAGTTCAGCTCCAAACCAAGTAGTGAGATCTGAAAGAGTCCTCAAAACTCAGCAGCTGCTACTGAGACCAGTGAGGCTATTCATAAGTGCAGGGTTCTGCTTGTGCCAATCATAGAGGAGCTGAACTCATCTTAAGCTCAAAGGCAGCAAACTTTACAACACAATTGGGGCGAAGGGAAAAAAAAAGAGTATCCACAGCAACAACATGCAATTATAGACTTTTAAGTGTGAAGCTTTGTGGCTCAAGAGCAATGCATTTTAGAAAAATAATGATCATGCTTTCACCTCCTGTGTGAGGCACCTACCACTGCCTTAAGTAGGGCATTAACTTGCAGGAAGAGTGAGCACTGATTTGGAGGTTTGTGGCTAGGACATACATCTAAATTGACTGCAGCTCAGAGTGAATTTATGCTTAGTTTATTTAAAATAAGATAGATGGGCAAGTGGCAGCCAGGGTCTAGTTGAAAAGTAACATTTTTTGTGGAGACAGTTTATTGTATTGCAGCAAAAGAGAATTCCATCTTCTATTAATAGTGCCCAGTGGGAATTCATGCTGGGACTTTTACTTTACTGACATATCCATTTCATTAAGTTTCTTCATCCAGACCCTTTCTTTAGTTTTTGTGGTAACTCTTAGTGTGTGTGAGCGAGCAAAAAGATTCTCTGGAAAGGATCCAGCTACTACTGATTTTGAGGAGGGACTCTCAAGTACTACAGGCTGTATCTACAGTTTGTCATTATAATAAATACAGCATGGCTTTAAATCACCTTGAAGCAGCTCCTGGGAGGGAGAAGTGGGGCTCGGGTTGCCACTGGAGGGCTCTGCCCAGGTGCTTGTGTGAGAATGTGAGGACACACATCCTGAACAAAGACCCAGCTTGGGGTGCATCCTCATTCATCTTCATGCTGGACAACAACATGGGGTGTGGCAAACCCTCTTCACTCTACCCAGGCCAGCCACTTGGCTCCCTCTCCAGTCAGTCTGAGGGCAAGCAGCTGACGCTCCTCTATCCAAGGCAGGTGGTCTCTCCTATGGAAATAGGCCAATTAAAGGAGACTATAGGGGGGCACAATTGGCCAGCTTCTCAAGCTGTGGCTCAGCTACAGAATTGAAGATAGAGAGGTAATAAACAGGAGAATTTTCAGCTGCATAATTTTTTACCGAGTACATTAGTAGCATGGGGTAAAACAGAGCAGGGGATTTTGGCATGTGAATCTTTTTCCTTTCTTTGAGTCGCAACTGCCAAGGATCAAATTGAGAAGTGTGAAGTAACAGAGCAGTTTTCTGTACATCTTTTTAACACTACTAATGAAGGGCTTTCCACATTATGGCCTGTGTCTATTTCAGCCCTGATTTTGTATCTACTTAGAGGATTAGAAAGATTAAGTGCTAATTAGACCACTGTGGATTAATAACTGCTATTTCTGCAATGCACATTTTTCTTAATCTTGCCTTTAACTCTAGTGGAGATTGGTGCATGTTACAAAGCCAGAGTCTGCCAAAGGTTACTAGACATGTAATAGAAGGAGCTGGGCATTAGTTTTCTTGTATGTACTGAATAGGCATCACCCGTTAGGCTAAAGAAGGAATTACAGGGATGCTTTTTTTCTGAAGGAAACAAAAAGCCATGTCTTCATTGTTCTGTTGGAAGCACTGGGTTTTGGGGTTTTTTTTGAAAATGTTTTACATATTGAAAATATTTTACATTTTCAGGTCTGTAACTTCTAATTTGAGCATTGCAAATATGTATACACATTGCTAATTCAAAGTATATTCAAACACTACTGAAACAATACGTCAAGTGATAACTAGGAACATGCGAAAACACAAACAGAGAAAAATTGGCCACTGTCTTTTCACTGACTCGTGACTGAGGAAATCACAGTGCTGTTCATTAATGGGATAGTTTCCTTGTTCTCATGTTAAAACTCAATTGCAACATACTGATAGTCATATATTTGCAAATAAGTTTAGAACTATTTGGTTGTTTGAAGGGAACATTTAACCAATCAGCACAACACAGCAGTTTTTTATGTGTAAAACATGGCCAGGATCTTTTCCAGAGAAGAAAGACTTGGAAGAAAGTTTTCATTTTGAGCCAACAAAGAATTCAATTTGCATACAGGTGTTACAGGACTTCTCTCTGAATTCATGGATCACTGCTAGTTTCAGATGTCAGGAGACAAAGATGGGTCAGAGGCACTGTGAGATGACTTGCCGCTAGTTAAAGTAGTCTGAGGTCAAGGCTGCTAACATCAGCTCTCTTGTTTTCCACCAAGTGACACCAGATGTACGAGGATTGCATTCAATTACATTATTTCCCACTGCAACTAAAGAAGTAGGTTGGTTTCTGCACAAGGAGACTGAGTACAATACTTTTTGGTTTATTCTAGCATACAGTAGGCTCCCATCTCTTGGGTGAAGGATGACATACAGTTGTTTATAAGCACAGAGCAAGGATCATCCATTAGGATGAAGCAGGGGCAAGGAGGGGTGGTAAAGCATGGTCCTTCTCCATGATGTCTGCAGAGATTTTGAAGCACTATTGCTTCTACTCACAGAATGACAGTTGCACAACAATCCCCTCCAAGGCAGTCACAGCCCAAAAACTGGTTCCTCATTTCACTGAGAAGGCAGTTAAGCTTTCTGGTTTGTTCCTCATCTTCAAGGGCCTGAATGGTTTAGAGAAGGCATAGGTGCAGCTGTGACAAGTCTGTTATTCTCACTCCAGTCTTGTAAAGAATTATTAGATATGTTTTCTGGGCTTGCATTTAACACAGAGGTACCTCATGCAAAAGAAACCAGTGTCTGCAGAGGGCCAGGGTCACTTTGGAGCAGGAAATTTCTAAGTGTGTGCTCCTGGTTTTCAGAAGAATATTATGGAGGAGCTGCAAAGAGTCAAATATATAATGAAATGATCAGGGACAAAGTCTAAGATCTCTGAAGAATTTTCCTTCCTTAGACCTCCTACTGTGTGTGACCAGAGGCAATCTTCTCTCTGTTAAAACAGTTCTTAGTAGATAATACTCTGAGAATTACTGATGCTTAATAAATTGTCAGATCTGCCTGTTCAAAACAATTGAGAATTAAGACGGCTCTCTGCAGAAGACTATCTGAAAACCATCTTGAGTATAAGAAAAGCCCTCTTCCAGAAGTCTTTAGAGAGGACCTGGGAGAAGAAACAGAGAATGGAAGCAAATACTGCAGCAATGATTGCTGATAAATATACTGTCAGGCCACCTTTTAGAAATGGAGTAGCATTGTCTTACAGAAACCCTATTTTAGCCCATGTCTGTTACATATTTTATGAGATTAGACATTTGATGTCCCCTTTTGCACTCAAACACCACACTGTGTATGACCACAGTCTATGGCCTCTTTACTCGTCCTCGAAGAAGAAACGCTTGCAAGTTTCAAATACATTTTTCTGCACAACAAAAACCACAGAAACACATTTCTAAAGCCAAGTCCTTATCTTAACCCATGACCACATAAAATTATCATGAGCCAACTGGTGAAGAAAGCCTTTAGCAGCATACACCCAATGTCTGTAGCTGCTAGGAGTGGAACACAGACCCACCATACCTGGTAGCTGACTGTTGTGGTTGTCCTGGAGAATACAAATTTTGACAAACTGTACTTTACCAACTGCAACTGATTTCACTAGTGAATTACTGCCCTGGACTTTTTTTGTCATGATACCTATAACTGATTTTTAAGGCTTTTTTTTTTTTTCCTTTCTAAATAATGTATTTTCATCTCAAATTTTATTTAATACCTTGGTCTCTTCTCACACTTCTTTCATTAGCACCTGCATTCATACAGCTTCTTAGTAATGCAACTAAAGCAACTTCTTTTAAGTATGATGCTTGCTTCAGACAAAAGACCAGGCAAGAGTTTTTCCACAGGTCACACCAGCATCCCTGCATCCCTCTCCGAAAGCATCCCTGAGGCACTTCATTGCTTCACCACCAGAGAGCGCTGCCTGAAAGCCTTTGAAATAACTTCAGTCTAACATTAAATAAATAAATAAATAAATAAAATTTTAAAATTCCACCTTTGAAATCTTATTTTTTAGAAAAGGTGATGCAGTTGTGACAGGAATAAAAGGGAATTATTTAAATACTGCTATACAGTGCAATATGTCAAATCTTTGCTCCACCTCATTCTAGTCTTGTCCAACCCTGTACAGTCTGGGACAACAGTACAAATTAAGCTCTGCCGATTCAATCAAACAAAGCAGTCTTGAATTAGGGTGTTTATGTCAGCTATTGAGATCCACATTATGAATCTGATGGACTGCAGTTTGAGAAGACAAGGCAAACCAGATTTTATACCTAACTAAAACCAGCCAGTGATACATGATACTGCCACAGTATGCCTTACAAAACTAGTATCCATTAGTACTAATACTAAGGCTATGTCTCTTTAAAAACAGAACTTCTGCTTTAACACTGATTCATCTTTAGGTTGTCTTCTCTTTTTAACAGTAATTTCTATGCTAGTTCTGCTGTTTTCCAACATGTCTCTCTGTATACAACAGAAGGTCTCTGTTTTCCCCCTGTGTCCAATGCCTTTCCATCAAACATATGTTCATGTATTCCAACACATATGTTGCATGCATGTAAATGCACAAATGTGTGCCTGTATTTCCCACTAAACGAGGAGTTCAAAACTATTCTTGGGTCCAGACTTTTCCTCTTCAGACTGGAGCTGAATTTAAGATTCTCTGGAAGGAAAAAGCCAAAGTAAGCTCTTTAGCTTAAACCCCAGATTCTTATCCATAAGCTCTAGCCAGATTGGGCATGGGAAAGCTCAAGTACGATCTTGCTTAGTTTCGGGACTGGCTTAAGTACAGCATGCACTCACAAAGCTAGAGCTGAGTTACAGTCAGGCACAGGATGGCACAAAAGGACACAGAATTGGCTGTGCTAGAAGTCTGCAAAAATCTCCACACTGATTAAACCTGGAAGTCTCAGACCCTAACAATCAAAGTATAAATGGTTTTATCTATGGATTTTATAATAGAAATGATAAAATTCCGGAGGTCTGACTTGCTTTCATAGCATTCAGGCTCATCAGTCCTAGTCACAGATCATCCAATTACCAAAACTCAAATTAGGACACATGATGTCAGTAGTCACATGCATTTTTAGTCATATGCATTTTACTCAATAATGAGAATCCTACATTAATATATCTACATGAAATGCTTTGTTATCAAGTTAATCAGTGAAGAACAGTCAATGTGATGAGGTGAGTTTTGGTTCACCCTACAACAGGCACTTACATTTGGTATCACACACAGATATCTAAACTCACATGTCTTGGTCTCATGAGCCTGACTGTGAGCAGAATTTCCCTCCCTTCCCTCAGTGCTTTAAAAAGGATAACTTTCAAGAACCTTAAAACATGCAGAACCCAACCTAGACTCTACAGCTCCACCTCCATTTTGCCACTTCATTCCAGTCTACTTCCAGATGCAGTGGAGAGCTTTTTTTTCTCTTTCAAAATATCCTCAGTGTTTGAATACGGCAGATAAACAGATGGATCACAGGTCTCAGTTGTGTTCTTCACCAGAACTGGGCTACGTTTGTAATGTAGGATAAGGTTATCCTGCTCAGGAGGTGAGTATGTCATATCATTTGTTTTCCCCACATGAACAAACAGCTGCTGAAGATAATAAACAGATGAAGGACATAGGACCTCCACTGTTCTAGCAAGACAGATCTTCTCTTTTATATGGGACCTGTTTTTTCAGAAATGCATTTCTGACCAACCTGTAGTGACAGTCTGGAAAGCCAGAAGGTGAGAACATCTCATGTTATTGATGAGAGAGTTTCTACCTCACAAAAGAGAAATAACAATACTCCTGACACTGGCCAGCAAAGCCAGAGAGCTCACAGACCTTCACCTTCTTGCTGCCTCCTAGTTTGTGAGGGGAGCCAGATCAGAGGATTATCCCCCTTCTCTGTGCAGGGACAGCATGACATTTTCCTCACTGAGATTTTACCTTCTGGCCCATTAAACAGTAGAACAGTAAGTTGGAGCTGAGGTGGGCATCTAGAAGAGCTTGAAGGTGCAGGCTGTTTTCCTATCTGAAAAGGTGGTTTGCAGACAGACATACAGACCTCCTTCCACTGCTCTATGCCAGTGAGGGATTCATCCTGGGCAGAGGCCAGGCCATGGCTTTTCTGTTGCTGCTTTCTTCTAGGTGTGCCTTCAGCTAACAGCAGGTCTGCAGTGCTTTGGAGGGTCCAACCATCACAGGCTACATGGGCCCGCCACTCTGGGGTGATGTGAGAGTCTTTGCACAGTAAAGGAATGTATCCCAGAGAGTTCTCAGAAAACATTTGGCATAGTCTAGGTCTTAATCAACTCCAGAATGGAAAAAACAGCACAAGTGAAATGTCTCTCAATCCCTACAAATACCTAAATTCAAGTTCAATTATAGAAGGAAGAGGGAAAAAGTAACGAGCACGTTTTTTCTCAGTCTCCAGAGCCAAGATCTATGTGTGTTTTTGAAGCCATCTTGCAAGGAAGAAAAGAAAAGGCTGAAGCTTACTGTGACCTAAATAAAGCAAAAGAATTAGGTACTTGTGATCAAAGGGTTGAATGATGCATACACACATCTCCCTAAATAATAGAGTTGTTGGGGGAAATGACATGTCATTATTCCTCTGAAATAAAGCAAAAAACCTGTTCTGAAAAGAGGAATTAATCTGTTTTTATACAGTGAAGAATAATGTCATATTGTTTCTTCTAAAATTAGCAGCTGAGACTTCAGTACACATAGCATCTGGCTCTCTGGCACCACATGTACTTACCAGAATGAACCAGTTTTATAAGGTTTGGTGGCCAATAGCCATTACCACAAAGGCTTACAGCCACTAAGCTCCAGAACAGCAGTAAGTTTAAAGTATCTCAGAGCCTCTTTCTTTCTCTTTACAGAATCAATATGTAGAAAACCTGATACCTTTCAAAAGGCTGAAGAATTTTGAATAGACTCTCAAAATCCTCTTTTCTCCCTTCTTTCCAACCAGATGTACCTTTCATTAGTTGTCTTACAAACAAGAAGCAAGCATGTGACATCTCATCCTAAAATTCTGCATGTTGACATTTCCAGTATTCAAGGCAGGCAGCAAGACTGAATTCTGAAAGCTGAACTCAAATTCATTCAAGTAAATAAGAAGTTTCTTGGTTTCTATTCTCAAACTATAAGGCTTCAGATGCTGAATAACGGAGCCTATAACCATAGTAATGGCCTAACAATTTATCTTGAAAAGATAATGGCTATATTTTATCACATGAATGCATGGAAACAGTGTAGAGACTTCTCAAAACTGCTCTTTCAAGGAATTCCCCGTTTTGCTGTTCTTGTTTAGAGTAACAGTATGAAGGGCTCAGCACTCATAAAGGGGCTTGGGACATTGAAAACATGAGAATTCACTTCCATCAGACTTGGGAGACCAAAATCACAGTGCTTATTTACTCCCCAGAGACTTTTCAATTAAATACCCTTTCAATGGAATAACCAACTTTCCTGACTCTTTTCTACTGATGCACAGCCATACTCACATCCAAGCTATGTGCAGAAAATTCCCTAGCAGCAGATTTGAAAGGAAATATAAGTTAAACTTTGTCTCCATCAAGCATCTGAAGGAAGCAATTGGGTGATATTTTTTCTGTGTTTAAATATGTAAAACCTACTATTGCTGATGTTTGGCTGTTGATTCCTTGGCTTGATGACACAGAGAATATAAAAGGTAACAAATCCAGCCACCAAAACCACATACACCATCTGACCTTTTCCAACACAGTTTTGGCCTAGGCAGTTTAAAGTCCATGACTCCTTATGTTTGCACTTATCTTTCATATAAATGAAAAATAAATGAGGTTCGTTTGTGCTGGTAGGACCAAGACAAACCACACCACCCTCTCTGCTTCGTGTCCTGACTGCCAGACTCCACAGCATCACACTCTTGTTTGGGTTTTTTGTTTTTTTTTTTCTTTAAAGGGTAGGAGATTTTCATCTTGTCTAGCCAAGAAAAGGATTTTGTAATAGTTGAAGAGCTCCTTGGAAAAAAAAACCCCAAGAAGATCTTACTGGAAGAAGATGCTTCCTCCAGAGAGGTTGGCCTGTTCAGAAAGGCAGGTCAGCTACTGACTGATGGAGCTGGAGGTCTGAGGCAGGCAAACACATCAAAGCCGTGTCTTAAATTCTCCATATCCATAGGTTATTGCATTGGATAAAGGCCACATGTCAGGGAGGAAAGGCACTCTTTCCATCTGACCTAACGATGTCTCCATGATAATGCTCCAGGGTTGAGCACCAATTGGTCTTAAATCAGGAAGGCAAGAACCTAGGGGCAATCCCCATCCTCTAAAGGCTTTGGCAGCCAGCAGAGAAACAAGGAGAGATGAGCTGCATTGAGCTAGGGAAGCTTCTGAAACAGTCTCTCCCTATGAGCAGGAAAAGCTCTCTGGACACGCTGCTCAAGGAGCATCATCCAAGCAACAGGGTTGTGTATGTCTGAAGGATTATTTCTGTCCAGGGATGACCAGGGTAAACTTGTGGTCCAGGAAAGGAGAATGTGAGCATCTGGCTCAGCAGTTTCCATTGCTGGTTCCTAAGGCAGACCTTAGTTGCAGAAAAAAACAGCTGGCTATGTTTATCATTCTATCTTTCCTGACAGTAACTTATATTTAGAGAGATGTACCACCAGCACCACTTTCTGAACCTAATTGAGAATTTTTCTTCACTTCATGGAGCCTGGTGAAGTTTTACACTATCTGCTGCAGGAAAGCATCCAGCTGTTGAACTTTCCTTGATCTTTTGTTGTTAACCTCTAAAATTACAGTTAAGACAGTCTTCAGTTTTACTTCTTCTACCTGCTTTGTAATAGCACATAGATTACATCAGGTTAAGGTACAGTTTTGCATCCAATTTAAATGGTGCCACTGACCTGCAATCAGCATTCTGCAGTACAACACTGGCACATGTGTAGTCTAAGGAACAGATAGTTCATCATTCCCCTACCTACTCCATGTATTTACATATCAATGGGAAAACCAAACAGCTAACAAACAGCTCCAGGAGTACAGATGTCAGCATGACGTCACCACAGGGAAAGTGGGACTGTCCATATCAAATCTCGTTTTTCAGTACATGGAGCTAAGCTTCACCTACGGCAAGGAAACACTGACCAAACAACTGAAGGCAACTTTCCAAGACTGCCTTTTTGCAAAGCATGGCATGAATGACTTCCTTGAGAAAGCAAGAAGAACTGAATAAAGCACTATTTTAATTATATTCATATTGATTTATTTGAAAACATGTTCCCATTAAACTGCTATCTAAGCACAACCCATTGTAAGTCAGAAGCAGTTTGGTTCCACCTGCATTTAAAGTCATTATTATAATTATTCTCAGCAGAACAGCCATTAATCTCATAAACAATACCTGGCTTTCAGAAAATACAGGATAAGCAGCTATGTTATGATTTACTATTATTTTTATTACATCTTTTAACTCTCACTCAAACACTAATTTTCTATGAAAATGTTTTTCAAAAAAATAAAAATAAACCTTACCTTCGGATTGATGCGTGGCAAGAGGTGTCTGCGTCTCCTTGGAGTATGATACCACCTCCCGAGGTAAGAAATCAACCTGGGTAATCTTTGACACCCCTAGTTTGTGCAGTCTGCGTCTAAGGTGGAATACATGACATCAAAAGGTTAGTCATATTAAATGTAAATCAGCAGCAGGAACAAAAGTGTTTGCTTTTATGAACAGGATAAAAAAGTACTTCAGTGTTTGTTAAGACAAAACACAATACAGTATGCATGAGAAGTACCTAATTGCAGTGAAGAAAATTAGCCTGAGAACTATTTGCCATAATAAAGTACAGTTACTGAACCTCTAGATCATGCTGCTGAGAAGAACTGCAAATGGGAGAGAGAAATTGCCTGCTTGTGCCACTTTTAACATGCAACAAAATTCTCTTCCATACCATCATTACTACAACATTCTGCCTGCTCAAAAGAGTTCACGCTCAGCCTGGGATACACAATAATAGAAAGGGCACAGTGGGTGTAAACCATACTGGATTAGGACTGTCAGATGTTCAGCTGAGAGCAATAATAGAGCTTTTAATTGGCAATTTGGGTGATTTCTATAAAGAAGGAGATTCTCTCTTTCACAGGAGCCATTAGTAGTGGAATTGATGTAGGTTTATGATTAGTAGAGTCCTAATTCAAGGGCTGGAGGAGAGTTAAAACACAACTGGAACAGGGCAGATATAGCCTTCTTTTTTGGCTACTTCCCTTACTTTAAATAAACCACATGAAATAAATCAGTAAAGCCAACTAGCTGTAAGTGGATAAGAGAAAGAGAAGAGAAACAGCTGAACATGGTCATGAACACTTTTAGTCATACACAGTTCACTCAATAGTGGGGGCAAAGAAAAATCACTTTATTTCCTGAATAGGATTTTTCTCTCTGCAGGAAGTGAAGAATATACAAATTGTTATCTGCAAGTGTTTGGAAAAAATGTCAACTTTCAGCAGAGAAAAGAATGTAAACATAATAAACAAATCAACCAAATAACTCCAGTTGCCTAAATCAGCAAGTGTGAGCATGCCTGTGCATTTATGAGAAATATATTCATAGGCACAATGTTTCTCAACTGTCATGTTATTAGAGAAAACAACTTGGAAAAGCAGAAAATTCATACACATTATCCATATCCTCTTAATTTTCCAGGTCGTCAGAAGAACAGAGGTCAAAGGGATTTTGATCTAATTAATTTACAGTGGTGTAAGTATTCAATTAAGACAGATACCTGAAAGGAAATAGAGGTCTCAAAAGGAAACTGTCATCATTGGATAACACTTACTGGACTTTTCAGCTGGTTAATGCTACATCAGCTATATTTTTTTTCTGAACTATTTACTGGCTGAGTTGTTATCAAACCAAATACAACTAGATTTATCAGTACCAATCAGCTGCGTGGCATAACAAACCACTAGTGCAGGAAGAGTTGCTATAGCTCTGAGTCTTTCCTCTCTTCAAAGATCAAAAATTAGCAAGTCTCTCTCCTTAAAACCATCTGTAACTTTGTCAATATAAACAAAAGCTACAATTGTCAGAAAATCTTACAGAAAAACTTCTACCTTGTTACTGGGGGCAGAAAAGCTTCTTCACCTAACAAAAGTTTTAGTAGTTTTACATTTTTGTAGCTGCCTTAACTGAGGGTCTGTGCGAATTCAAGTTTTAATAAATATCTCACCTCAGCAGAATCTCATGTGCTTTTCCCTTCTTCAGCACCAGATGTGCAACCTAACTTGGCCAGTTAGACTCTCCTATGTAACCAGTCCCCTGCTGCCCCTGGCTACTCTTTCCATTTGCTGAGATTCTTAAACCTTCTGCATTGAAACAGTCTCTTGACAGTGGTCTTGGTTAAGTATAATCCCTAATTCATTATGTGTCTGATATGGACATAATTAGAACCTCACCTAATTCTAACAACAGTTTCGCATGAGGTCATTGCATAACTCCTCAACTGCCTGAAGATGGTGAACACAGCATTAATGGAGAGATGGATTGAACAGCTAGTTGGGGTAGCCTCTTTGTACACTGCTACCCAAGAAGTGAGCAAAATCCCACAGCACCGTGCTGAGACAACATGTGGAATCTTTCACCTAAAACATTTACAATTCAGACATTGCCAGTGCCTTGTGCAACCCATATCCTAGTAATTACTGGTGAAGATATGGAGGTCCTTCTTCATCTGAAGGAACATGATCTCTTGATTATTTTTTGCCTCTGTAAAGCAATCTGTAATGGTTCTTCTGTAACTAAAAGTTGGCCTAGCCCTTGGTCCCAAACACTTAGAGACAACTGGAACATCCTTTCAGTATCTGGACTCTGCCAAATATGGGCTGTAATGTTCTAATCTATAGTTCTTCTTAAGGAAATACTAAACTGTCTATTGTTTTCTCATCCCCATTTTTCATCTCAGCTGCTGATAATTCTTATAAATTCACTGACTATTCATCTTAGAGAGCACATAAACTTTGAAGAATTCCTTTCAAATCTGCCAGTGGGATTTCAGTAGAAGAACAGTAACTAAAGTTCATGTATTAAAATTGACTCTTCTGTCTATAGGTACCAGAAGAAAGACCTATCTGCTAAAAGGGTTTTGCTACACGGATCATTTATTTGCTGATTGCAGGATTTCTTTTGCATTGGGTTTGTTTGCGGTTTTTTTGTTTGGTTGGTTGGTTTGGGTTTGTTTTTTTTTTTTTATTATTTTTTTTTAACTAGTCTCATGACACTAGAGGAAAGTTTAACTCTGCCTTATTTTTGAAGACAGTTTTCTTTCAAGAGGGGCAGGTCCTCCATCAAAGTGTATACATGTGGATTTGCTCTTTGGCATGCTTCTTTTTTTGTCTAACAGTTCAAAAATGATTGAAGTCTTGAAGCTATATACAGGGTTATCTTTTCATAAGTCAAATAAAGGAACTTGCCTTGCACAAGGTTCCTTCCTTGAGGAACCTTGCTCCTAGGAGTGCTCATCTTTTAATCCAAACTTCTGGAAAAAAAAGCAGCAGAGATTTCTAAAAGGCTTCTGTATACTAGAACACCTCAAAAAATCCTCTCTCTAGTAAAGTCCAGGTAAAGTAGTAGAAGCTGGAGCTATTTGAAGCCACAGTCATGTGAAAACTATGAACATTCCCAGCAGTTCTGGATATGGAGAAACCTTGTTTGAAAAGCTCTCTTGATACTTTCCTTCTGATCTTTCATGGTGAATAGCCCTAACAGCCTTAACTGCATCTGGGAGCACTGCCAATCAGCAGTTAAAGGGAAATTGTTGTTTTTCTTATAGAATGGTGAATGAACTAGTAAAAGTACAAGACACTTGTCTGGACACTCAGACAGGCAAGCCTGTAGGTTCGTAGGCGGAGCAAATATTTCAACACAGTGATTTAGTTTTGCCCATGACTTAAGCTCTGAAGAACTGGAGGTACTGCTACCTATGCTTTTAGAGGAACAGTTTGTCCTAAAGATCTCCTCAGGCAGGCATTTCTGAATTATTTAAATTAACCATTTTTTTCACGTGCTTGGGTTAAAAAAGTTCCATCTCAAAGTAGAAAATATTAATGTTAGTTCTAGGACAATTTAAAAAAAGCTTGATAGGCCTGAACTCAACTAAGATGACAGTTACTCTTGGACTATGATCATATTTAAGTGCAGAATTATAAGCACATACACGGCTCTAAAGCAAGAAGGAGAAATTGTCACTGCATGTGGAAAACAGCATAACTATAGCAGACAGGAGCGAGAAAAGTACCTTGCAAATGATTCAGAGCAAACAGTCTGAATCGACAGGCACAAACAAGATCAATGTAACTGTACATGCATATGTGTCACAATAATAACATTTCATCTGTAATGAAATAGTTATTTGTACTGTGTTTCAAGCAACAGAAATAGCAACTTATCTTTTCATGAGCTTATTTAAATAGCTGGTTTTTTTCCACAAAGATTCCTTTGCTGAGGCTTTTTATTTATAAAACTAAAAAAAAAAAAGGAAACTTAAACTATATTCTTTTTGAGTCAACAAAGCAAATAAAAATCACACACAGAACCAGCTCAACTAGGAAGCATTTTCAACATAATTCTTGCAAAGAAATGATCAACTAATGACAAAAAGAACTGACATATACCCAAGTTCAGAGTCAGACTGGAGTTGCAGCACTGAGGGGTCTGTGTCCCATTGCAAGGTCCTAGGGTGGTAATCAGCCGTGCAGCATGAAGGGGAGGGAAAAAAAGAATACACAGAATTAACTGAAAGGATGAACAAAACCCCACCTCATTATTTACATGCTCTATGTAGTACATTCAACTTCCAAGTGCAAGCAACAGCCACCATATATCAAACAAGTATGTCAAACTGTGACAGGGCAGGCAACTTATTAAAATTAAATATTATTGGTAAACAAAGGGAAGAAGCTGGATTTCCTGTCAGATACTGAATAATTAAACATGGGGTTGGGTTTTTTTCCTTTTCCTGAAAGATTTCTAACTCTTTAACTCTGGTTGATGCAATCAGAGTAATTGTAAAATCTGCAGGCACAATTTATTTATGTTTTTATGATAAGGTAGACTAAGCACTTGCCATGAACTCCACTGAAGAGTCTATCCCTCCACACACTCCCAATACAGACAGTCAACCATCCCGTACAAATGTGCTCTGGGCATGAACGTCATGTAGTGCATATGACAACAAATGGTACATTGAACACCAGCTCTGATGTACTCTGGGGACATCTGGGACAAACAAATTCTTCTTTTGCTCCAGATAAAATTCCTAGGGAAGAGGGGAATGATACATCTGGGAAAATCAGATCTATGAGTCTCTTAATGGACTGTTGTCATATGAGGCTATCACCAAACGTATGAACGCTCCAGATGTGTGGTCTGAAGTGAAGACATTGCTCCTTACATTGCAGTGCAACTTGTCATGCTACCATATCTAAAACACTTTGCAAACAGTCACAGAGCCTTTCTGGAGTCCCGTGAAATACTTATAATTCCCCAATTTAGAAATCCAAAACTTGACAGATTAAGGCCAACATTTTCAAAGTGCCTGCTCATTCCCTAGTTCTTAATTTTACTTTATTTTTCTTCCCTCAGGAAGCCACATTTTATATGTAAGAAAATTGCCAGAATCCATGACAGAATCAGGAACACACGTTTGGCTTCTGAGCACCTTTTCCTGTAGTATGAACATTAGATTATGCATTGCTCTCACTAGCAGAGGCTAAAGCAAAGGAAAGGGCTCCTTCACTAAAGCAAGCAAGTCATGCAGATACGCTGGATAATGATAGTTGTCAAAATTAAAAGCTCCCCTCATTTCTTCTGAATACAAATTTTGAGGATACAGAGAACTTAATATTACCAGGTTCAGCCAAAACCAGCCATATAAAGAACCATGCTCAATTTATACAAACTTTTCTGCAAAAATAGCAACCTCTGCCAATAAAGCACTCATGTAAACTAACAAGTTATTGAAATAGGTTAGAAATATATCTCTTAAAGTAAAAAAAAATTTTTATCTTCTGTACTTAGTAAACTCACCTATTCTATTACCAATGTTAACTCACTCTCTGGAGAGACAGACAAGGGCATGTGTTGCACTCTGTCTCATCAGAGTGAAAGAGAAGCAATCTCAACACCTTGTGCATTCAAAAAGAATGAAAAACTGTAATGCAAAGCTGCTTTCTCATGCAGCATAAGGGCACTTATTTCCCTCAACTTCTAAAGATCCATAGTGATGTCTATAGGATAAAAAACTTTACACTGACAGAGAAAGATTTCTCTAAAATGAAACTCTATTACAAATGGTTCAGAGACAAAATAATACGACAATAAAGAACTGACTTTTTCCTTGTAACTTGACTGGAGCACAACTACAGAGGAAAGTGGACATAAGATCTGAATGCCTGATGCAAGGCAAAGGCATCAGTGACTTATAGATACTTCATTAAAAATGCTATCTGTGTGAAAATTACTTTTGTAATGTCGGTAAGGTAGGTAGCATATATTAGGACTTGGTATGTAAGTGCCAGTTTCTAATCTTCTTCCTGCCTAGGGGATACTTATACGTGCATATCCAGGTTTTCTAAACTCTTAAAAGAAAAGGTACATAACTCATTTCAGTTTCTTTCCCCCAAAATTCACTTTCAAACCTACAAAATTTCCCAATGGATAAAGGCTATTTTCAGAAAAAAACATTCCCATTTCACTAAAACAAGAGCTTGCAACAGGTCTCTAAAAAGGTATACTCCCTACATTCCACCTTTAAGAATCCAGGCCACATCAAAAGAGGGGGCACCTTTACCTGGCGTCCAGAAGAACGCCTAAAGAAAATGTATTTAGAGATCTCCCACAGTCAAGAAAGCACTCAAATCCCAAAAATATGAGAACAGCAACAGAACACCCATGCTCCACACCATCATTTGTTCCATGCAGACATAGTAGAGATATGTTCTTCCCTTAAGTATTTCATTATCTGGATTCTGACATACAGCCTTCACCACTCTGGACACTTTTAACAGCACTTCTCCTTGACTTCTGATTACACCTGTTTTCAACAGGTTTAGTGCATCTGCAAAACACTTCCTAGATTTGTGCTCCAAATGGTAACCGTTTTCTCTGCATCACTGTGTTACCGCTGGCAAAGGCTTGAGAAATAGATAAGGAAGCAATCTGCTGAATTGTCCTCTCCAAGCTTGGCTGAGCAATATTATCAGAGAAAATGAGGCTGCAGGTAGCAGATCTTCACCTTTCAAGTCTCTTGCCCTAGGAGACAGAACACAAGTGACTATGCTCACATAGTGGAGGCTGGCAAGCACAGGGAGTGACTCTGTGTTTCAAGGAACGATGTTGATTTGTTCTTCACCTCTTTCTGGCACCTGAATAAAGTCTGCAGTTCAAAATGAAAGTGAGTGAACAGTAAAGATGTAATCTGGACCTGCAATTTAGCCAGTTTCCATGGCAATAACATGAAAAAAACAAAAAGAAAGAAATAGATTCTTTGAGGATTAGCAACCCAAAGATAATGTTGAGTAGCCTGTGCAGTCATCCAGACTAGAAAATTAAAGCTAATCTGTTTGTGATGAGCAGACATAGCATATGACATTCCTTGATCATAGGAATGAGCACCATAATTATGCCTGTTCTCCTGTGGACAGTTGTCAGTGGGGATTGCAAAACACCATTGGATTTCAGCAAAAAAAGCAGTTGCCAATCATTTTTAAATTTAGTGCATGAGTTTTTCCTCCAGAAACTACATCGTGAGGAAAAGGATTAGGCGCTGTTCCTCTTCTTTCTTTCTTCTTCATACAAGAAAACTGAAACGTCTTTGGGACTTAAAGTCATATCCAAAGACAGAGGTAGAGAGGGTAATGGCAAAGACCCTGAAGACAAGTGCATGGCCTCGGACAGCTGCTTGGTCAGCAGTCAGGCAGAGGTGCTCCCAATGTGGACCTCTTCAGAGAGCACAAGCTGGTCAAAGCTCCCCTAAATGGATTCAAAGAATTTTGGCACAGATCTATGTAGAAGAGGTAGAAAACTTTTTACCTCAACATTTTAATGGGAAAAAGAAAGCAGCATTAGACTAAGCAGGTAAAAGTAATGCTCTCTTGCAGCCTCTGGTCCTTCCACACATTTGCAGACTCCTCCCATGGGTGAAGCGAGTGACATCAGCATGGGAAGGGGCCCTGGAAATTCACTGAGCAGAACAGTCAGGACTAAGCCAGATTAGCCCATTTCCACCACCCAGACAGCACAGACACTATTTTAATCAGAACCACCCAACATTGTTTCAGAACTGGTTGCTATATCAGTCTCCCACATAGTTGAAACAATAGCCCTGTGTCATGGTTTAAGCACCCTGCTATCCATCTTCCTTTTACGTGTTCAGTGCACAACAGCTGCTGCTGGCTGACCACAGGATAAAAAGCTGTAAGTATTACCAAATAGCAGATTGTTCTAAAGGAGCACAAAGAGAATGAGGACTTTTAGATGCTGCACTAAGTAGACAAGGTGCCAGTGTTTTTATCTTTTCTTTAAACTGATCTGCTTTCATTCTCTTCCTTTTAGACAGGCATATTTTAGTATTGTCTATTTTCTCCATGTTATTACCTCAATAACCTAATTTTTTTCTCTCAAATTTAGGACAGTATTAATGCTGGTGCTGTTTCAGCTTTTAGTATTAAAAAAGTACCAGACAGTTTTGATACACCTTCTTTTTCCCCAGCTGGCGGAGGAATAACCTGTAGAAAGAAACCAACAGGAAGAGACCCAGGTGTCATTTACTAAAGGACTGAATGGTAAAGCAACTCATTACATTTATCTATTCTGAATTCATGTCCAAAGCATTAGGAAGATATTCAGAGCACAGTTCTAAGAGAACAGAGACCACTGCAAAATTTAAGGTGGAAGGTAAACAGAATTTGAACAGAACCACTTCCTTTTCTATGTTATTATTACTGTGGAAAAACAGGCACTCCGCCATCTGTTAAAGTGCTCTGTGTAACCTTACTTTCAGAAGATTTTATTCTGATTGCATAATGTCAATTATGTAGATTAAAAATGTGGAAAATACTAAAATAAATAAACTAAAGATAAAATAAAACATTTGAAACCTTTTGAAAAGTTCGCAGCCTCAGAATACATTAATGAAGCAGTCTGACATCTAAACTGCCTGGAATCCATGAGAACTTCTTAGCTGATTTAAGCGACATTGTGTCTGGCCTCAGCGGCAGTATATGAAACATGTAAAGCATCAGTGCCAATACATATACTTATTAAATGGCCATCATAAAATTATATTTAATATCTGGAATCATAGTGATATCGCAATAGAACTTGGCTGTGGTTAAATGCCCCAAGCCAACACTTTTCATTCAAACAGTGTACAACATACTGACAGCTTAGTTCTGACTCTGCTTCCCTGCAGCCAAAATCAAATCCTCCCTCATCTGTTGCTGATGCTGCAGAACATGTGTTCTGCATGACTTCTTTTCTCCTCCCACTCCCCTTTCTCAGGTCAAGAGCAACCAGGCCTGAAAATTCATGCTTTTGAAATAAAGAATATTCACAGGAATAAAAGCAAACTCTGCTTTCCCAGGGGGCCTCTTGCAGGGCAGAAACCTCTTTACAGCATTGCAAATCACACCTTCAAGCAGACCTGGAGGAAAGCAAAACACCATATACTGACATCTCCTGTCACCAAGAGCTGTTGTGCTCTCCAGACCAGGAGAAAACTGCACTGACAGTGTACTGAGTCTCGAGGTATCTACTGAACTGAGATATCCATATGTGTCCCTAATGAAACACCGTTAGACCTGGCAGGTCCCAAACCAATCATCTCCCCTTGTAGCAACAACAACATCCTAAAATGACCCTTTGTGTGGGAAATAGCAGTGCCCTCCCAACGCTAAAATACAGTGATGGACTGTGCCACAACTCCACAGATTAAGCTGTGCTAGGATTTTCAGAGATCAAAGACAAATCCTATTAAGCAGAGCATAGAGCATCACTAAACTGAAGCAAAGAGACCAGAAATGAAAGTGGGACTCACCCACAGCAAATGGAGTCACCCACTGCATATAAAGTCTCCAGGCACCTTTGTTTACCAGAGTAATGCTTCGAAAATGATGTGAATGTGATTAATCTCATTCTCCCCATCTGTGGTAGTAGGGGATCTTGATGTTGCAATAGGTATTTATACTATCTTCAGGCACCTAAATGAAGTGCTCCACCAGTGCAACATGTCACTGTGGACTCTTTGCATACAAAGAAAAAGACAGGAGATTGCTCCATGCAGCAGTTCCAAGTCCCCAGTTTAGACTCCAATTACAAGTAGGTACTAGAGGTGGCTGACCACAAAGAATTTGAGAGAATTAACTGCCAATTAACTTGGGTGGGTGACTTGGGAGGGTCAGTAAAGTAGATGGAGCCAGACTCCACGGTGGTGCCCAGTGATAGAACAAGAGGCAGTGGTCAACACCTGAGAAAAGGAAATTCCACTTAAACATAAGAAAAAGCTTCTTTACTATGATGGTAGTCAAACGCTTGAAGAGGTTGACCAGGGAGTTTCTGGAGCCTCCATCCTTTCAAAGCTCAGCTGGACACAGTGTGAACAATCTGCTCTAAGGGACCCCAGTCTGAACAGGGCAGATTGACTGGAAGATCTCCAGTGGTGTCCTCCAACCTCAGCCACTCTTGGTTGTGTGATTCCGTGCTCTCTCTTGCATCTCCCTGCTAGCACCTGATGAAGTCAAGGGGCTATCAGCACTGACAGGAGAGCTACTTGAGAGCCCACAGGCTTCAGTCTGCTTCATGCTTTCCTTTTTTTTTTTTTTTTCTAACTTCAAATACCACTAGCAAAAGAAGTGAATTAGGAAAAAAAGCTAACAAAAAAGCACAAGACTGCAGGGACTTTGATGTAAGGAGGAGCCTCATGCTTTAAATTACAATTTTAACCCTGCATTACAATATCCAAAAGATTCAGAATTGCTTACATTATGAACTGTGCACCTGCACACAGATGACATACTGAAAACTGGGTTCCACCCAATTCAGATAATCTTAAAAATACTGGATTCAACAACTGTGAGATATGAGACTGATTTTAAAATCAACAAAAGAATAAAACACTAAGATGTGTTGGAATGCATTTTTTCAACACAATACTGACACCAAATTACAATCCAGTATTATTTGCAATTTCAATATGTCATCTATCATGTATCTAGACTTCTTTTTTTTTTAATGTCTGAATATTGCCAGAATGAATGTAATGCTGTAATGTAGCTGAATGAATTTAGCTACAAAATTTTGGAGTACTACCTACTTTGTTGTGTCAGTTTCTCCAAAGCTTCTAATTTGCTGCTGGTTAAATAGAAAATCTGAACTAAGAAACTGTTGATGAGAAACTACTGCAGATGTTTAAAAACATATGTGTGTATAGATAAGCTGTTTGGTTTTATTCCTTTCACTCTATATTTTTATAACTTTAATTTTCTCCACTATAATTTTCTCTTTCTGATATTTTTCATACATTTAAAATGTATCTCCAAACAAACTACATCAAAAAAAGAACATTCAAAGCTACTATTCAGAGATGGAAAAGTACCACTTGCCTCAATGGATAGTTTGCATTTAAGCCACTATTCTGCTGCCATCTGTGCTCTGTCTTGCAGATCTGTTCCACTTTGAAAGGGTTGGCAAAAAGAAAATACCTTCCTTGTGCTACTTGTTTTCTGAAGCACATTATAAGCAAGATGGCTATCAGCAGTTAGGGAGGATTTGTGCCTCTAAACAAGTCACTCACTTGTGCTTGTAGAGCAGAAGTCTGCTCTGACTTCACTATGCATTCTTGTGTTCAGTGCAGGACTGCTAATCATAAAATAAAATGCCATAATACATTCAGAGAACAGGAGTATGGTACCACTACTGGAGTACAACCAGAGGCTTGGGTTTGCCTTTACACTTCCAAGCAGGCTGGCACCTCTGCCTTCCTCCAGTCTTCACCAATACAAAGAGCAACTCTGACCTCCCTGAGAGCACAGTGCTATCTTTCAGCTGCCTGGCAACCATAACAGCCCTTCTCAGAATGGCATGAGTTTAAAATATTGTATTTATCTATTTATTTGGTATACTTATGAAAATTCAGGAACAAGTAATATTTAAAACAATGTATATGTCAAAATTATGTTTATATCAAGGCTATTCTGCTGAATGGATTTAATATTTTTCACTTGACTTTTAAATCAGAATGAACAATTCTGGCATGCTTGTAATTGTAAGAACATATCACAGGACCAACACCTTGCTGGTTCCCATTTCACAAAATTCCACTAATTAAATCAGCAGTTAAATTAATCCACTCTGCTGAACTTATCTGTTATATTTAAAGTCTGTCTTTGCTTTGGGTCTACATTAAGAAATATAGTCTCCTGACAATGTAATGGACCTTGTCATTCTCACAATTTATATGCTACACCTACATAAATCTTAGTCTGCAAATTTATACTGGTTTATCAGGAGGGTCATTGTGAGCAGCAGGCTTGATCTGCAAGGAGAGAAGGTCAAACAGTTAGAACTAACACAGATTTACTCTAAGTGCCAGATATCATGAATAGTAATTTTGAAAGTGCAGTAATAAAAAACATGTTCAAGAGGGGGAAGGCACAAGATGTTTTGTTCCTATAGCAAACCCTGAACATTCTTTTTTAAAACACGATATTCATTTTGGTTTTTATACCAAGACTATATGCCACAAAATAGTACTCAAGTGACCACAAATGTAAAGAAACAACTTGCAGGAGAAGTTCTATATGCTACCTGCTCCCACAGATGCTTGAAAGGAACTGCTGTACTCACATTAGGACACTTTGATCCAGACTCCATGGATATGCGCATAAGGAAAGTTTTATCATAAACAACAAGGGGCTTTGGGTACAATTGGAGAAAAGACAAAATCACATTTAATAGTCAAATCTAGGAAAGGCAATCCAAAACCTTTCAGAGGAGTAACAAAAGGTAGCAAAAGGGCTACCTACAATTTTTAGGTCTGCTATTATTCAGCTGAAGAAGGTGAAAGATGTCAGCAAATTTTCAATTTTGCTTCCGTACTAAAATCCAGTAACTACTATCCAGAAGAAGAGCTGGTGTTTCCCATCCTTTATACAATTTATTTTGTGCTAAACCCATCAAAATCATTCCAGAAGGGAATGAGATTTTTTGTCACAACTAGGGTTGAAACAAGAGCTCACTGTATGAGTTAACAAAAATTTTCACCATAACAGTCAAAATGCCAAAAGTTGTCATGACTCAATGATTCAACTTTTAATGGACCAGCTCAGGAATTATTTTCTGAGTTTGAATTACTAAAGTAAATAAGTACAACTAAAATTTCTGAATTAAAATCAATAGTAAATGGAAAACCATTAATTTTCATAGCTTCTGCTTACGAAAAATTTAATATGGAATGCTTAGACTGTTTCAAAATTCCTTGAAAAAAGGGGGAAAAAAAGAAACTTATCAATATCTTGCCTGTGGCAACAATTCCTATTTTATAGATTTGAAGCAAATTCCTAAAAATCAAGTTAACAAAATAGCTATTCAAAGCCTCTTTTTATTTTTTCAGATAAAACATAAAATCGTGAATGGGAATTTTCTAAGAGTCATTTTAATAGGCTAGGGAAGGAGAAAAAAATCAACATGCACAAATTATACCAGTTTAACTATGTTAAATGGTTTAACATACGTGATCTTACTCAATTTAATTAAATCAAGATGAAATTCTGTGCAAGAGAATTGTATAAGCTGAGCTGGCCTTAGCAAGTAAGTTGTTTTGTTTTAAGAGGATTAGTGTTTTAGTCCCTAAAATCAACTGATTGTCTGACTAAATATATGATGATATGCCTGTAAATAACTAAAGAGAAGTAACTACCACTGGGCTGATAAGCTAAATGGTTAGTGGGGCTTCATACATTAATATTATTTTCTTCTGGATGCAGCTGGGGCTCAGGTTTCTAAGGCATTTTACAAAGCACTCTGGGAATGGCAATCTTTCCTTCTTTAATTTACAGCATGGAGATGCTTGCTAATGAGAAAAATAATCAAAGATCTGGAGGACTGAACTCTATCCATCCTTTAGGAATGAAACCATGGAAATCTTTAATGATGCCACAGGCTCACACACTAAAAGGACTGCAGATGATTCTAATTAATATGGACCATTCTGACTTTGTAACTGGCACACAGTAATAAAACACTCCCTACTTTCTAGGTCAGATATACAGATACTTGAAAGCAACTGCCAAATATCAGTCCCTAAGGTGTCTGCTTCTGTTTATAGGCTAAAAAAAAACAATAAAAAAATTGGCAGGGAGAGGTTTTAGGGCTAAATATACATTTAATATAAAGGCAAAGGACTGTGGTTCTTCTTGTGAAGGGACAAAAGGAAGGAAAACAATACATGCAATCTGCCATCTTCCAGCCTTGTATAGTAACCTAAGCAGGGCAAGCCATGATGTGCAAACAGCTCGACTCGTGCTGTGCTCATGTAAGGAGGACTGGCTACCCCTGTTACTATCCTGTAAACAGGCTGATGTTGGGAAGCATGAGAGATTTGCAGCATTGCTTTAAAAATCAGCCGAGTTCCTAAGGCAAAGACAGCAGAGACAGCCAGGGTTACCCCAGGCAAGGGGAGGAGGCTGACTCTGTCACTGCTTCACAGATGCCATCACCACTCAGGTCAAGAAGTCTTAAGGAATGACTTGGCCCCTAAGACTGTAAAATGAAATGTGTGTGCCAAGAGATTCTGAAGACCATGTCATGTTAAATTAAATGGGAAAAAATTTAACAGTTGGGTGGTATTAATTTCTGTCTTACCATGTAATGATGAATATCCCATACCAAGCCCAAAGCTACCAAAACAGAGTGGCAATGCCAGCATCCCATGGGCTATCCCATTTATCTCTAGCCACCAAGCAGACATTTATCTCAACTCTCCACCGTGAAAGACTGCACAACAATCCCTAGGGTTACAATGCTTCTTTCTCTGAATAAAACAGCATTCAAGTGAAGTTTGCCATAAAGTAGTCATTTTCCCTCAGTCTTTCCTACAGCTCCCTCAGAGTCTTTACATTGTTCTGTGCTTCCCTTTGGCTCAGCCCATTTATGCAATAAGTATGCCACTAAAGCACCCATTTAAAAGCCATTTTGTACATCTAAATTAATCTTAAAAAAAACACCATAAAGAAAACAATCCATTACTAACAGCTGTTATGGTTGCCACTCCTGAGGCAATGCAACACAAACCCACTTGCCCTGGTACAACTGAAGAAGGATCCCTGTCATTTCCGAACGTGGTAACACAATGAAAAGCTAGTAATGCAAAGCTGAGTGGCAGTGATGAAACGGCATCATTGCAAAGAACCTGTCAAATGCATTTATTTAATTATAAAGCAGCTAAGCCCTAGGCGATATGGTTCTGTTAGCAGTGGTTTTAGCAGATCTTACAGGACATGGTTTTGTTAATGTCTATGAAAGATGTTTTCTACAGCTAAAGACAAGATAGAAAATACACTGCATGGACTGTAAAAATTATTTACTACAACAATCGAACTTTCCTGTATAAATGAAATAGAGACCAAGATCCACCTTTTTCCTTTGCCTTCTTTATCTGTCTAATTAAACAGCAAAGCAGACATTTAAAAGGCAGAATGGCATTCTGATACCCTTTCTTCAGCTTGTCGATGTGTTACATTACTGTTCTAGGGAAGAAGCTATTTAAAAATAAAACGGTGAAAATAAAAGTTGAGTTGCCAGTTCTGATTTTGCAGGCAAAAGGCCTAAAAAGCACAGAACCTAAAGACTTCAAAGATGTTTAGATGCACTCATGTGTTGTTTATATGCTGCTTTATAAAGCAAAACACCTAATAACTATGCAAAAATAGTAAATAATATGCTGCAGAGAAAAAGAACTGGAATTACCTCTGTTTCTCCCTACACTGGGCCAATACAAACTGGGAGTGAATAATAACACAGTGAAAGAAAATATATCCTAGTATATTTCTTTTTATAGCTAAACAGCTCAAAGTGACCATGGTAGATGGCAGCAACTCAGAATCATATCTGATGAAAACATCCATGAATGCAGACTAATATTGTCAGCAAACTTCACAATAGAATGGGAGAGAAGAACACATACTCTCAACTCTCTGTCCGTTAGGACATCCAACCTAATGTGACAGCTGCTACTATGTTTTCTGGAAAAAAACTGAACATTCAGAGATCACAGTAACTGCAAGATGAACTGACATAGTGGACAAAAAAACTATGTCCATAGCCATAGTCAAAGGCAATACTGCTCCTCAGAGAGAAGTCCTCCAGCATTACAGACAGCTGTTATATTTCTGGGATTGCTCATGTAATGTATTTTATGTAGAATTAGAAAGAGAGCGATGATGAGACAATCAGGACTCCAGAGTGGTCTAACTTCTCCAGCATATTACTGCTACAAAATCTCTTTGAGAAATCCCATCTCCCTTTATTTTTTGTTTTCTTTGCTACCTAATGCTATGCTCAAACTCATACTCATAGGAACTTCCATTAAATATTTACAGTTTTATCCAAAGAAGGAGTGATCCTGCTTCACTGTAAATAAACTTCCTACACTGAGGGAAGCTAATTGAATCAGTCCATAAAACATGTCTCAAGAAGTGTGATATCAAATGAACGACAACATAATTCAGGTAAGAACCATTTAAACTAAGTATGACATAACACCCTAATCCAAATAAGAATAATAATTATAGAATGAATAGCTGTAGCCAGACAAACCCAAACAATCCAATAGACTGTGAGAGAAATAGTACAAAACAATCCACCTTACATAATTTTACAGCAGATAAAATACCTAATTGAAATAACCATTCTCTGAAAGAAGCCATCAGAAGACGAAAAGTGTTTCCTATGTTTTTGTCTTTATGGGAGCCCACAAAATAATCAAGTACCTAAACATAAGGGCAGCAAAATATGAGAGCTAGAAAGCAAAAGAGCACAGATGAAACTGTTGCCGAAAGAAAGGCAACCATTAACCTTTACAGGCCCAAGACAGCTGAGCCTGGTGCAGTTCACTGAGCAGATGGAAGGTGGAAAACCTTACACCCAGCCTAATGGGATTTTCATGTTCCCCTACGCACAGTGGGAAGTGCTGCACACATGGGACTCCACTGCACACACAGTCCAGCTCAACAATAAATGGGATGCTACTGTGCAAACATATCACTGCAGGATGGTGAAGCTAGCTGGGAACATATAGGATGTCCCCAGCTATGAACATATAGGAGCAGTGAAGGATACAAGAAAAATGGGCCACGCAGATAAATCACACCTTGGTCCACAAATGGAACTCCTTTGAATGTGCAATATGCCAGGATGAACACAGGATCTGCAGGTAATACAGGAATACATACCAGTGTAGGCTTGTATTACCTCTGAAAGCTACCTAGCTACAGCAGCACACCCTTCTGGCACAGATGTATTTCTGCTACCTTATGTTGAGCTGACTATCACCAATAGGACACTTGGAATCATCAAAATGCTTACAAGCTACTAAACAAAGCAAAATACTTATCCTGAAAGAGTCAAGCATACTCTTGTTTCAATAAGAATCTTCATGGGATTCTGCAACATTGTCTTGTGGAAAATTAGTTGTGTCTGAATAGCAGAAAGTCATGTGAAACAATAACCCATGTATTTAGAGACAGGTATCTGATCAGTCTACGATTTAATTTTCCTGAAAATGTGTAGCACATTTCCTGTCTGTGTAGCACAAGAAACACAGGTATCAGAAAAACAAAGCACAATGTGCAAAACAATGTAGAGATAGGCAAGTTGCTCTCTGAACAATAACTGGGCTCCAATGAATTGCTCAGTGCAGCCTGGTAACTAAGAACAGCACCAGAATCAAAGTATAACACACCTCTACCTACCCAGAAACAATCCCCAAGACCACAGAAAAAAAAATAAAAAATTTGGCTCTCCTATTCAACTGAAAGCATTCGGTCTTCTTCTACAACAACTATTCATCTAACATCTGCTTATTCTTACAGTTACTGTCATGGCTCACAGGGAAGCTGGAATCCTGCTGAAACCTTGTGCTATGCCTTGTGAAAGGTTATGACAAATAGCAAAATAGTACTAAACATTTATCAGCAAAAAAAAACCCATAAAAACCTGGGCTGCACAAGACAGAAATGGTTCCACGATTTAGTGCTATTACACTAATCCGCCTCATACCTTCCCCTAGGAAGCTGAATGGCACCAGGGAAAACACAACACTGGTTGTTGTGCTGGAGATAATGGACAATGGTCCTGCACGATTGCAGCACTACTAGTCTATAGGTCACATGGCAGAAGGGAGCATTGTGATCATGCAGCTTTTCTTCCTGTGCAACAAAACAGCTGTATGACTTTTATGAATGAATTATTGTTTGACCTATTATCTGCCTGTTTGGCAGGCACATTATCCTGAACAAGCAATGGCCAGTGATAGAAGATCCAATAGAGACTTTAGGTAAATTGCTTTAGTGACTAATTTGTCTTGCTCTTACACTTTGCAGAGTTTTTCTGGTTTTATATTTCTCCAGCTTCAATACCAAACACATTGCTGCTCTTACACCTTGCCTGCTCCCCATATAACTATTACACTTGGTGAGCAAGTTACCAGTCAGTTTTCATCTTGCAAAGTAAACCTGAGTGAGGTCTGTGGCTCCACGACTACAACTGCTTAACAGTGTTCAAACTCTCCAGTTTATCAATTGTCCTTCCTGAAAATCAGATGTCAGAAAACTGGGTTTCTGGTTAAGCTGCATTCACTGTTAGATAAGGAATCACAGACACTTGCTGATCAAAGCACACCTCAGGTATACTTGGTAATATTGGGACTGATAGATTGAGTCTGACAACTACCAGAAGTATCATCAACAACCAAGTATGAACACAACTTAGTTCTGCAACAGAACCTCCTCCCTCATATGGAATCGTATGAAGATCTCTTGCATTCTTCAAAGCTTTCAACAGAGCCTCTCTCCTGTAGTAAGCCAAAATCTGTGACTTCACAGTTTTTTTTTTGAATATTTTTATCTTCCTCTGGGGAACACTTCAGCAATGAGTAATTAGATTGTAAGCAAGACTTCTGCCATGCTCTGTGAGCTCGTCATTTCTGCAGCAGTGTTAGCAGCAACAATGACAGACAAGCTGCGATCACAGAGATCGGGGCATTGGCAGCTTTGAAACTAATCTCCTCTCCTCCAAATCCTGAGCTCAGCCTAGTACAGAAAATTTGTAGCAGAAAGAGGAAAAGGGAAAGATCTAACAAGCACAATGGCATGACAGGGGATCCAGCAAAAGAGCCCTCTCTACCACAGAGAGTGAAATCGAAGAACACATTAAAATAAAGTAGGACAACTTTGTTTATACAGATAATCAGATATTAATACATGCAGTAGTCAAATTAAGTCAGAAGCACAATCTAGGCATCTCTCAGAGAAAACAGATGAGATGGTTTCATCCTGTTTACCTGCCGTGATGACAGATCTACCAACATCTTCCTCTCCAAGTTTGACTACTCTATCACAAATGCAGGCTTGAGTGCACACATTCACACAAATACTGAGCGCATCTACCTGCTGTCAGTGACACTAATTTGACTAATTGGCACCCAATACTATCCACTGGTTACAGACATTCCCCAAGGCCTGGACCAGACCTTTTCATATTTCCAGTGCCACAAAATAATTGCTCCAGGCAAACATCTGCAAGCAGCCTTCCTGGCACACAGCACAACCCTTTCAATACTTGACAGGATTCCAAGAAAACTGGTGGACTACAAGCAAGGTCTTAGCATTCCCACTGAATTTCTAGCATGGCCACAACAAGCCAAAAAATGGACCCAAAATGAAATCCCACAATGCAGTATGTCATAAGCTCTGAAGAAGAGGACAAATTACATTCTCCCCAGAAAGGATACTTAGTCATGTGCTTATATTGCTTGTTGCTGACAGAGCCAAAGTGTTAGCATAGGTCACAGCAAAATTAATTCTTCCAAGAGCATTTCACTACCTTAATGCTAAAAAAGTTTCAGCATTCAGAGGAAAAACACGAATTTAGAAGTCTTCGCCCAGCTTTGACATAGTTTCACATAAAACTGTGGGATATAACTCTGTCCTGAACAGTAGGCTATACTTTGCTTTAAAACAATTTTTGTTCTGCTCAAAGTATTTTGACTTGATGAAGTCTACTGCATTTACTTACGAAGGCAGCATTATAATATTTTCTATGTTTTGAACTGCTACATCTTACAGGGTAGGGCTTTTCCACCTAACAATCTCCATTTCTTCTAGAAGGTAGACCTTGGAGCAGTGCTGAGTCTGTTTTAGTAGGAGATGCGCTGCCTCCGCATCACAATGGATGGTGTCTGCATCCAGCTGAAGGGGACACCACATACTTTTAGCTTAGAAAAGTGTGATTTTTCTAAGCAGAAGTCTGGTGCAGCATGAAATCTGGTGACCTGAAGTTCCACCACATTACAGTTTATGTCTGTGGAGGTATGACGTCTACTGAGTACTGTTAACTGCAGAAAGCCATCACTGTGTTTTCAAGCCATCAGCAGAGTCTTGGATCACAGATTTGGATACACTGGCAGCTCAGCCCTGTGCTGAATTAGTTTGATAAAAAAAGAGCTATTAGGATCCATATTTCACATTTCTCAAAATATACAGTATAGCTGCTTGCACTTCTTGAACTTGAACTTGCACTTGAACATATGCTCCTTTACCAGCAGTATCCTCCTTTTTTTCTGCTCTGGAGTAGGAATTATTTTGGGATTGCCACTTCATTTTCTATTTAAGTCATGCACACAAAGTAAGAAGATTGCTCTCATTCCCATCTCTCACACACACCTACCATTGTCTCTTTCCAGCAAGAAGAGAGCTGCTTCCCTCCCATTCTGCATGAAACTCTCCAATATTCAGAGTTTCCAAAGCAGAACTGCCAGTGGGTCCTGGGATGTTTCAGCCTGTTCCTGTCCAAGCTCTTCCCTGCCACTGTCAGTGGCACACACAGTGATGAGCTGCCACAGGAACCTGTGGCCAACCTGGTATTACATGGGGGAGGACTTCCAAAGGGACTGGTTATCTGAACAAAGACAACTCAAAATGAATAACAGGTTCTACCTCTAGGTGCTTTCCTCTGCTTTTACTGCATTTCCACACAGAATGAGAGCTTTCTGTGGGCCATTTTAGAAGTGTAAATTGAGATTTTGATTCCACTATGAGGTTTCGAGCTCATAGCTTAAGATCTGCTTGCTGCATGCATTTATTTACCTCATGTCTGAGACCAGTCTTACTGGATGGTTATACACAGTGGAAAACGTAAAAACAAAAGTACACATTTGATACAGCATGTTCTTATTTGCAGAAGAAAAGTGAAAAATGGGGAAATAAGAGCAAAGTGAAAATAACCCCACATTTATTTAATTCTCTTGACTCTGTGTCTTACCTTCCTATGGGTCCCAGATCCCCTGAGTCCTGGCTGCCTGCATCACTGGGTGTGCTCACTGATTTCGAAGAGGGAGACATAGGGGTTGGGACTAAATAATGAAAATAACAGGTATCCCATGTTAACACATGCAGCGACTGCACTGATGAAGAGCAGTGTCAGACAAATCAAAACCAATGGACCAAAATGATAGTGGATGAATGAGTAGGAGAGTTTGAAATGGTGAAAGCAAATAAGGAAGGAAAGAAAAAGAAAAGGAAGAGAGTCAAGTGAATTTTAAGTCTCCTGGAAGTGTTAAAACTGACATGTATTTAGACAGGACTGAAAGCCCAATGGAAATCTACAGCTAATCAATGGAGAGGATACCTGTGGAAATAAAATAGCATTTGTTTTCTTGGGTCTGATTTGAAGTTGACTTGCTGAAGATTTTAAAAATATGAAGAATATCAGGGGCTTGTCTTGTCAAAAAACTAAGTGAACTCTTCTGGTAAAGTCAAGTTAACAGAACAAGCATACTTCTCAAATTCTGAATTTAAACTGAAAGCCCACATTCACTAGATATGCTCTAAGGCTGCAGTGTGGAAATGACATAAAAAATGAAAGCTAAATAAGGAAATCCAGCTAAGTTAAAATCATTTCCCAGAGAGGGTGAGAATATATATTAGTTTGCTTAGCGATTGTGTTTTCTTAAGTAAAGTAAGTCATATAAGGTTTCCATTTTGGGTGGGACATGATTTCAACAATCAAGGAAGAGTTTCCCTTGGTTTAGATGCTATTTGCTTGGGCTCTTGAAATGATTTTCTCTTTGGCTTGCCAGGGCTTTTGAAGCATATTTCATGCAAAGGCAGTTTTGTTTCCTGAAACAGGAAGGGAAGTTCATAGCTCAAGGTCAGCCCAAGTTAAAGCTCTTCAGCAAGGAAATAATAAATAAAAGAGTAAAAATATCCTGATTTCTTTTAAAATGGTTTCTCAAAAATATTAAAAATGCAGGGATGGCTTCAGTCAAGACTTAATGCAAGTATTCTTCAAAGCAGCCACACTGAATAAAACACAAAAAGGGATTTTAATGCAAAAGCAAAATTTCCCATTGGTTTAAATTATGTGCATTTCCTTTTATAGATTTAACGGAGTAAAGCTTTAAACTATTTTGTTATGCTTTATGATGTATAATGACAGACCTGCCAAGAGATTTGGATTTTCCATGTGGTCAAACATTTAATGTAGATTCTCACTAGAGACTGTCACAAAAATGACTGCAGCATGAAAAGTGAATTCACCTTCATGACAACCCTTTGGCAGGTTACAGGTATGTCTGGTTGTTTACGTATTCCATATTCACAGTGAGACCTGGTATCAAATGTGAAGGTAGAATTAAAGCCTCTTTTGTATATTAATTGTGAGTGTATATAAAGGGAATGAAAGAGAAGAAAATACTATTTTTAACTAAAAGGAATCATCTTACATGAAAATTCTCATGTTCTTTTTAGAGTATCAAACACAAGACAGTTGACTAAGATAAGAATTGAAAATTTGCAACACGAATATATGTGTTCAGTTAATAAAATAAGGACATATATACTCAGATAAAAACGAGTATTTTAAATACTAGACATTAAAATTATATCTGATTTTATAATATCATGATACAATTCAAAAAACCACACTTTATTATACATAAAATTAGCCTAACCGTTACTTGATACCATATGTATTTTTAAATTGAGGGCTCCAGGTTCTAGAAATGAAATATCAAAACCAAAACAGAGGTTGAGCACATGAAACCAGAGCTAAAATCTACAACATTGTTTTGTTAATAAGTGTTTTGCTATTTGTGGTTTGTTTTTTTATTTCCCTTCTTTAGTTTAGTTTGATTCTTAAAAGAAAATCAGTGAAGATCCCCATATGACTATGCTCCTCCTTCCTTACGAATGATTAATCTGAATTTTTGAAACAAAATTTAGGGCTAATGAAGTACAGTATTTATCATAATGTTTTGGGTCATCACATAGATGTGAGAGAAGATAAAAGTCCATCAGAAAAGAAATCACTGCTGGTATGCAAAACCAACCTGCATTATGTTCACAAAAATTTCTTGAAGAAATGAAACGGATGTTTTCTGGCAATGACAAGCACTCAAAATGCCATGAGCTTGTGTATGTGAATGGTATGGCGGCATTCAAACAGAAGAGTTCACTTCACTAACACAGCCAAAAATCAAAAAAGCCAAGCATGCTTTAGTAGAAAGAATGCATTCATTGTGGCAGAGCTGAATGCTTTACAGTGTGCTTCTCTTAAATACCTAGAGGTGGTTCTGGGGATATACCAATGCTCTGTAACAAAGCTTCTGTCTCTCTTCTTTTACGGTCTAGGTCAGAATCTTCCTGAGCTGGCTCTTTCTTTTGCTGTAGATCAGCCTGAATCAAAACAGAAGAAAACAGAAAAGTTCATTTCACATATCATCAGTTCTAGCAATTATATGTGTAGAAAATATTTGTATGCGCCATTGTTTAGGTACACTTTGAAATTCATTTTCATACATTTAGGTAATTTATAACTTAAATAATTTATACTGTGTATATCAGTAACAGCATTTTTCCCTGAATGCATGGTAAAATGGATCTTGGCAAGGATATTTGCAAGGATTTTTACAGGACAATGATGGAAATTTTCCGTCTCTCACTCATCAGATGCAACTTATTCAGCTAATATAAAATGACCATAGAATAACAGATGCCATCATCCTGAATAAAATTGTCCCCTTACTACAGGATCAAGCCTAAATTTCACTGGACTTCAGTGGTGTAGCTTAAGGTTCTACATTTGGTCCCAAGCACTTTTTGGGTAAAAAAGTACTGTCTCATAGACTTCAACATCTAACAGGAGCAAAGAAAAGAACTAACATCTCCAAACTAGGACTTTGGCTAGCCCTTGGCACCAAGCCAAGATTAAAGGTCTATAAGATTCCTCTCTCTGCTTAAATATCTATACCTCCTCAGAGCTTCCACACATTAGCCTTCTCCCCCTCTGATCTACTGGCATCTAAAAACAAGAGGAGCACCTGCGTTAGCCAGAATTGCACAAAATGGTTTTCCTTTCTGCTAAAATCACAGTGTGGAGCAAAGGGGACTCGCACAGTGCCTCACACTGGTGCTGATGTCGGTGTAAGCACAACAGAAAACCCTGAAGTTCAGAAGAATTCTCATATTCTCCAGTTTGGGCAAGGCTGGAAAGCACATTGCTTTTACAAACAAAGTTCAGGCGTATTCCCATGCTCAGCATTTCGTGTGAACTATCTCAGAGCATGCAGGGCTGTAGACAACCCTCCTGCACCAGGGTCCTTGGCTAAGCACCTCAGTGAGTGTCAGCCTTCCCTCCTGGATGCTAGCCAGCATCACAGGGCAGCCCATTTACAGCCCCACAATTATGCACTGTAGCATTATCTGTGGAGCTCGGTGTCCCAGGCTGAGCTGGATCTGGCTATTGGGGCCAATGGAAAGTTCCAACCACCACAGGATCTTCTTGAGGCATAAAATCAGAGTCAGGGGACAAAGGAAAGGATTTAATAGCTTCCTCGAGCCATTAGCTTGGCTCTCTTCCCTCTAATTCATTAGTAATGAACACTGAAAATGTTACCATTGAAAATTCTGTTCGTGGACGGCTCCCCCAGTGACTCCAGGAGCCTCACTGGGGCGTGTGCTGGTAACTGCACACATGTGGCTCAAATGGAAAAAGATTAAAAAGACAGCCAAATCTAGAACACTGATTTCTTGGATCACATCACATTTCCACGGTAATTCCATGAAATTTATGTACAATATTAAAGTGTCAGTTTAAAAGGAAACCAGTTATTAGTAAAGGATAACAGGTGCTTTAAACTATAGTAAGTGTTGACATTTGAAGGAAAGGAAGCATAATCACTTAATGCTTCTCTGACTTTGCATGAAAATGAATATCCACTCCCTGTCAATTCTCACCTCCATTCCACTAAGTGACTGAATAAAAAGAAGTACAAATCCCTTAATGAAAAACCTAATGCATATAGTCAAGGACAAATAAACTAATATGTCAATCAAACTTTAACAGAACTGAGAGATGCAACCATGCCAGAGGACGAAAATGCAACTGCAATTATGTTTTACTTTACTGAAGAATAATAATTGTAAATCTGTTACCTTAGCTAGTAATCAAACTAGTCTTCAGAATACAAAAATACATATTTAGATTGTAATGGCTTGAGAAAATGTGAGGCCTCTTTCTGTCTTTCCCCACTCTCCACTCCCTTTCCATTGAAGGAGAGCCCGGAAAAAAGCATTGTGGCAAATCAATTTTTCTTTCTACACACACATGCACATCATGTTGTCTAAACTGTTGTCATCTGACAGTGCCATGGTTTTAAAAGCAATTCCCTCACCCCAACATTCTTGACTAAAAATAAGCATTTTCATTTTAAGGTGAGTCTGTTGTGGGTTTGAGGATCTCATTCCACATGACACATACCCTGGGGTATACAAAGTATGTGTATAAAACATATATATGTCAAAAACTCAGCAAGCCCCTTCTTCAAGCATGATCTATCTAAAAGGTGTTTCTGCAAATTTACCTCTTTCTTCTTCCTTTCTTCCTCCTTCCGTTTCTTTTCTTCTCTTATCTGAGCCAAACGCTGCTTTTTGCGCTCAAGTTCTGCTTTTAAATCGCTTTTGTCTGACATTTTGACTCTGCTGGAAACAAAAGTATGGAAATCAAGGTGAAAATAGAATTAAACGGTTTTCCTATTTACTGGAAAAAATAGTTATATTTAAAATGGCACTTCTAAAATTGCTACAAGTATATTTCTATATAAACTCTGGCCCTTGGACTATACTGACATTGCAGAAAGTGGAATATTTTCTTCACAATTTTTCTTTCAAGAAATCAGACCAGAATATCACCAAACATGGAATATATTTTCAAATCACCTTTACAAGAAAACTACCTTTGTGAAGCAAACCCATTGCTGTTCAAAATAATGCTTCTACACACTGAAGTCTTTTGATTTTCATCATCTTCAGCAGCTCTGCCAGACTGTAGAACTCAGATTCACAAACAGATTTCAAGTACGAGAACGAGATCTGCCCCAAACAGTCCCATACGTCTCAGACAAGTATTAATTTTACTTGCAAAAAGTGGAAATGTGATTGCTTTTGCTTCTGCAGGTGCCTTGCATGGCTGCCATGCAGGATCCCCCATTCCACCAGTACAGTTCCACACAGAGCATCAGCTCAGTCGCAGTATCCTTCACACATTTATCCCTCTGATGAACACCCTCACCAAGCTGTGGACCATCCTGCACAGGAATCGTCTTCACCCTTTCCAGGGAAAGCTGGGCCATTCTCCCAAGAAACTGCAGACAAGGCAGATAACCAGGCAACCCAGCAGACCCAAGCACGTCTTTAATGAAGTACTACGTTGTGCTGCCAACAGTCTCGTGTTGAGATTATCTTTCCAAGAGGCAGCATATATGTCTAATACTCCAGACTTGACTTCAATCACACAAACTTGACAAACTCATTTCTTCTGAGCTACTGAAAGGCCTCTTCTACCATTTAAACCCATTTATCTCTAGGATGGTGACGAGAAACCACGCATACTCTATGTTTTAAATCTCTTTCAGCCTATGCTGCTGTACAAGATCCTTGAAATTGAAGGGTAAGGAGAAAAAAAGTCACACTGTGCAGATACAGTCAGATCTTTAAAGAAGACATGATACTAATCTTTTTCTACAGTTTTAAAACCCCATCAGTGTTGCATAAACCTGTAACAAGTCACTTATTCATTTTCTAACATCATAATCATTATGGACTGTAATCTAACTGCATCAATGCTGCTTTTCTTATCAGAACTTTATTTCAAAGACAGTATTGACCAATATAGACATTCCTGAAAAGAGTTAGCCCTGCCTTTCGTATTCACACACCACTGACCGCATCCACCACTGCAACTCAAAATCAACCTGAACAATGGCAGTGCCATGTATATGTAATGGAAGTCTATTGTTCACTTGACCCATGGGGAATTTAAAAGGCAACTCTCCATTAACATAATGAGAACTCCACTCACATGTGCCTGTGTGGGTGAATGACCAGAGAGGAAAACTATATGCTAAAAATTACATGGCACTTTCACTCATAATGAATTTCTCTGCAGTCATCAGCTTCCTCCACAAAATGATAAAAGTATAGTTAGCCCATGATATAGAGGATATTGCAAACAAAATATCACTTGCACATTAAGTGCAATCTTGGCCCTAAATGCTTTCTTGTCTTTGCAAGCATTTTCCTTTAATAAAAGAACAGAATAACATTTGGAATCAGAGGAGGAAACCACTCTACGAAAGGGGCAGGCATAAGAGCAGCAGGAACGTCAGAGGCATCAGCACAGCTGTATCTGTGTGTGGATCATACCAAGGGTGCTAACATTTCCCACCAACAGGAGTCAAACCAGTCCAGCTCAAACTCCAGCTCACACTGTCACAGATTCTGCACTTCAGAAGAGCTGCCCAGGCTGGCAAGGCACCCTGCGGTCCTTTCAAGGCTCGGGGACCGGCATTTCAATCCACAAAAACTGAGAGTAAATGTTATAGCTAGGAAGCACATTCAGATTCCAACAAACAGGACCACTGGGTGCACTGGCTGCATGTGGAGGACTGTGATTTCTTTACTCCTCCCTCATTCTCAACCTATTCATGGGAGTATTGATTTCTATTTGAGAAAATCAAAACTGTCCGGAAAAAATTGTATTTTATATCATAAGAATTAAGCAGTAGCACCTTAAACAACACTAATCTGTCTGGTCAGTTGATGTCAGTGAGCTATTTTTTATATGAGAAATGCCCACAGAAGAAAACAAGCTTTTTAATGATAGTGCAGGTAGTTTTTGCCTACCAATCTGTTCAGGATTTCTGTGTCTATCTTAGATATGGTTGAAATCCCATTTGAAGTCATTTTCCTAATCTGTTGCACACATTTGAATTCTGATTATAAGTTCCTCCTGAGAGCCCTTTGGACTAGATAGGGGTTTTGCATCCTTTTAGTTCTGCAGTTTGGCAACAGAGAGAGAGCTCCTGTTTCTATGCAAAAAATATGCAAATGTGTTTTAAGGCTCCTGACAGAAACCCTGAGGGTTTGGCATCCCTTTCAAGCTGTTTGTCAGATATCAATGAATAGCTTTCTAAAAATTCATTCCCTTAATGTCAGGGAAGCTAACTAGCTTTTCCCCTGATTTGAGCATCAGTGGTTTAGTGTATGGCCCCTTCTTTACAATTCTCCAGTCAGGGTGATCAAATCCTATTATAACTTTGCTCTATTTTTAACAAAACAGATCTTACATACAACAAAGATGATGTATTAAATTTCCTTCAAAGAATGTTGACAGAGCTGAGTTATACACTTTCATCCTGCATATATTATAGTCATGCCTTAGCTCCCCCCAGACATCTTACCAATCTTCAAACTGGCTGTTTACAATTTTAGCACAACCCGAACAGCCAAGAGTATGTAACCACCTTTCTCAGAAGACAGCAAGTCAGTAGCAAGCAACATGGCAAGCGTACTTATCACTCTGCTTGTCATTAACCTTGGACTTAACACTGTATTCATTACTGGGAGAAAATGTCTAATAATTGTCATTATGAGTGCCAAAAGGCACACCACACCAAGAGAGATAAAGGAAAACAGTAAAAAAGATTTACTTTTAACATTCTCTGTGGTGCAGAATGACAGACCAAGGCTTATGTATGACCTAATCTCTATCCTGGGAGAAGGTACTGGTCAGAGGGAAACACTAAGGAGCACACTTTGTAGTTAAGCAATTAAATCTTCTTTGCGGGAGAAGGAACATATAGGACCAAGCACACTGAATATTGCATTAAGTGTAGAAGCAATTCTTACAGCAGGGTAACAGCCTGGGGCTCCCCTCTTCAAGAGAGATGCATAATCTTAGATCAATTTATATTTATTTGGCTCAGTTTACTGTCAAGTGACACAGTTTTAAAAGGGGGGAGTTCTCCCACTCCAAAGAGCTTACCACATGTGCTAAAATAAGTTCCTGTGATGTGACAGAACCTTGCATGGGGACCACCTGCCTGCACTCCTAATACACTGAGAAAATTCTCCTTCCTTTGAGATACTGAAGAAAGGAGCCAGCTCCTCATGGCATGACTTTTAGTGAAATGGACTGTTCTGTTTCAAGATGTCAGTTTACCTCATATGTATTAAATAATTCTCCAAGTCCCCTCTTAGACTTGCAGATACAGCCAATTCCACTTACACATCCAACACTTACACACCTGACCCACCAGGAGGGCAGCTGCCCAGGCATATGCAAATGCAGCACCAGCTTCTGGGGACTTCACCATCTACTGGGCTTAGCTCACAAAACCTGGATGCCCAAAATGTACATGCAGAGCTATCCCTATCATCAATACAGGTAAAATCAAAAGCATCATGGTATCCTAAGATGTGATTCCACTTGTCCTAAACCAGTTGTTTAAAAGCAGTTAAGATTACACATGCCCCAAAGTCGCACTTTTCTCTCTAGTGATGATAAAGGGCACTGGGTGATCTACATTAAGTTCTAGAAATCTCTATTGTAAATGTCTCAGACTGGGTGAGAAGAATCCTTCCCTTAATATGTTCCCAGCAGTTCCTTTTAGCTTATCAGTGTATGAAACAAGATATTTGAAAGACCATTTACATTAATCTTAAAGTGATGATATTTGCACAAATTCCTCTGCTGTACAGAACATATGCCAAACTAAGCTTATCACACAGGTAGTAATGTCTCACAGCCACTTCATTAGTGGTAGCAGCACTACCACTGCAATAATAGAAGCATGGAAGATGCAAACAAGAGCATTTTAACCTCAACTGGGCTAAAAGCCATGCAAGTATTTGTACAGGTACAAGCCAATTAAGTTATTACAGTTTTATGATAAGCTATAAGATCTTTATCAATGACCAGGATCACAATATTTGAGCAGACACTTTTTTGAATTATTTACATAAGCACTTAGCAGCACTAACAGTCACAGGCATTAAAGGTTTACTAGAATTTCAGCACCAATAAATAGATATTTCCTAGAGTAAGAAAACCAGAATTACAGGCACAAAGAGTGGCAAGACCTGTACATGGAGTGTACTAAATATAGGAAAAAATAAGCCCAGGATGTATAATGAATAAAATAAGATGGCAAAGAAAATTATGAAAGTGCACGCTTTTTATGTAGAAAAGGAAAATAGTATATAATATGTCCTTCCTCTTCAAGCCCGTTCTTTATATTTCCAGGAGTAGCATCTTGTCTGTGTGCTATCACCAAGCTCATCTAAAAAGAAACCTAAGCTTCCAAATCTGAGAGGAGACAAAAAAAGCCTATAGATTTCACTGCTTTTTGGTGTCTGGGGGATTTTTACACGCTGTTCATTCAGTAGTCTGTACTGGAGTAGAAATTTTCACCACTTCATGAGTCTCGAAGTCTTCTCTGTTCTGTGATCTCCAGTGTTGTCCTTTTCGTTGTAATCTCTACTGCAGTTACTGAAGAGTTTCATTAAATACTGTTACATACGGCATTAGTCATCCTATATCACTAATTATAAATAATTGATTCATTAATACATTTCTCTAAAATAAATAGGAAGTATCTAGTATTTGTAGATGCTGTACATGTATTATTCATAGGCCTTCATAAAGAGCCAGTTACTTGAGTCCAAAACTGCAAAATGTCTTCAGTGTGAAATGCAATGGATGTTGCACAATAAATATATTACTCAGTGATTTTTGCTTTTAAAGAATGGGTTTATAGAATGGGAGTACTATTTTATTGAAACTATTACATAGGAAGTCTACTGGAAAAAAAACAATTCATTTCTCTAATGTACCATATTTACCCCTACTTGGTACAAATAAGCATCTTTCCTACAGTTAGGAATATTATAAATTTTTGCAACACATAAAAATTCCCTTGAGATCTACCTATGAACTTTAGAACTGTAAAGTGTGCATGCAAAGTATGAAATTGTACAAAGCAGACAAATATCTTTGGTCTGCAAGAAACCAGAGGGAGTTGCTGCCCTAGCATAAATACATTCTAATCCACCATATTCATTTGAAAATAATGTTTGAAACACACTTCAAATAGGCAAGAGGAGCTAGAATCATCTTCTCAATAGCAATTTTTAAATAAACATGAGTGCCTCTTTTCATCATGCATCAAAATTTGTACTTGACTTCAGTCAAATAACATAAATAATTTTGCTAAATGGGCATATTAATGTTTACAAGATCACAACAATGGGCAAATATTTGCAGCTGCAAAAACATAGCAATTGCAGTATTTAAAGGAATCTCCTGTGTGATGAATCCAGGAAAACACTAAGTAAAATTGGAGAGACTAAGTATTTTTTTCTACATAACCTTGAGGAAAAACAGTCAGGCTTTTTACACTGCATCTGTGTATTTATCTATAAATGAAAGTGGTTGTCAAGTGTTACATTCCAGGGAATGTACCATTTTTATCCTTCAGCTTCTGAACATTCTTAGCAGATGGGCAAAGGTCTTGTACTTTGTTCTGTAGAGGTTTACAAATCACAAGCATCCAGAGATTTGGTTCTGTTCTTCCTCCTGGTTGCTATGCAACAGGTCAGCACATCTCTAGCCTATTTATTTTGATGCTGACAGGGTGTAAAATATGCACCCACAACTACTCCTTATACATCCCTTACAATCTATTACCATTTAATCTTTTCATTCGTGTTCTTCCATAATGGCCCTACTACAAAATTAACTCAGTTACAGCAGAATTATAGGGTTCCCACAAAGCAGCATATGAGCAAAGCTCTACTACTGCCCATTCTTCCAGCACCAGAACTAGTGTCAATAAAGCAACACGTTCTCATCATCCCATTCTCTCATGCCCCCTTAGCCTCTTAAATTTAGCATGATCTTTTCAATTCCAACAAGCATCGCGCCATGGAAGAGCCATCACAGTTGAAGTGGAGAAGCTGCTGGCAACAACTCACTGGAGATGAGTAAGAAACACACAAAATTTCAGCCAGGAGCAGAATGAATTTAACAACTACATACCAACAGGTCACTCCAGCAAAACTGCTGCACATCTCACTCCAAATATGGTCCCTTTATATTGTGTTCCATAGAGCTGATTTCATATATCACCTCAAAGAAAATTGGATTTTAAATAGGTCTTTCCAAATGTCTTAGATTTGCCCTCCATAAGCATTAATGAACACAGTTATAACTGCACAATGATCTCAGATATAGTGCTGGGAGATGATCCTTAATGATGCAGCCAATACTGCTTTGTACTTCCTAGGGATTGATCTCAGGAATTGTGCCCCTAACGAAGAGAGAATGTTTTTAACAAAAAAACCAATTGCATGCCTGACAACATATAGAAGCCTTCTGAGTATTCTTGGTCACTTTCCTTTCCATCAGTTTCTGTTGTTGTTATCTTTTACTCTTCAGCTGCAGTAAGATGCAGGGCTCCATATGTGGCTGGGAATGTAATTACCAAAATTCCAAATCATTAGGACTCTACATTCCCCACACTTTAATTAGTCTTTCTCACTGCACTATGTTGTTTTCTGTGAATTTTCCAGCTTGCTTCAGAGAGAACTTCAGGATGAACAGATAGAGAGCAGCCCTGCTGAGAAGCACTTGGGGGTGCTGGTGGACAAGAGGCTGGACATGAGCCAGCAATGTGCGTCTGCAGCCCAGGAAGCCAATTGTACCCTGGGCTGCATCACCAGCAGCGTGGGCAGCAGGTCAAAGGAGGCGATTTTGCCCCTCTGCTCTGCTTTGGTGAGACCCACCTGCAGTGCTGCATCCAGCTCTGGGGCCCCCAACACAGGAAAGACGTGGACCTGTTGGAGCAGATCCAGAGGAGGCCTACCAAATTGATTAGAGGGATGGATAGAGCACTTCTTCTGAGGAAAGACAGAGAACTGGGATTGTACAGCCTGGAAAAGAGAAGGTTTTGAGGTGACCTCATTGCAGCCTTCTAGTACCTGAAGGGAGCCTACAAGAAAGATGGAGAGAGACTTTTTACAAGAGCATGAAGTGACAAGTGGGAACGGATTCAAACTGAAAGTGAGTAGGTTTATATTAGATATTGGGAAAAATTATTTACTCTGAGGATGGTGAGGGCCTTGAACAGGTTGAGCAGAGAACTTATGGATGCCCCATCCGTGTAAATGTTTGAGGCCAAGCTGGTCAGAGCCCTGAGCAAAAGGGGTCTCTGTCCAGGCAGGGGTGTTGGAACTACATGATCTCTAAGGTCTCTTCCAATCCCAGCTATTCTATGATTCTATGACCTAGCAGGATAATTTAAAAATGTTTTCTGACATTAAAAGACAAGCAAATTCAAGCTGTAAATTGATAAGATTTTTGAGATGGAAAATAGGAGAGAAATGACAATCTAATCCTCAAGCTGCAGGTCACTTATCTAGATAGAAAAGAGCCTTGTATTTAATGTCTTTGATTTAAATTTTTTTTTAATGTACTTCTCATATAATGCTCAGATTTCAATGATATCTTCAGCTTTCATTGATATGACCACTTCTTCAAAACTTATATAAAATATCTGGTTCATTCTAACAGTACCAAAGTGCCTCCCAGGAGTATATGCAATGACTTACTAAAACCTAACATGGAATTTTGCTTCAAGATGTCTGCTAGTCTCTCCTAAAGTGGAACAAAAAAAATCATTTTCTCCATCCTGCAAACATTCCAGACATTAAAACATGTACTTCTACTCCTTATGGGGGTTAAAACTGACCCCTCTGACTTCTCCACCCTCCTCCTGAGATAACCCTAGTCGTACATGGCTACCAAAGAGATACTTAAAGCCATTTACCCAAACATGAAAAATGCACGCTCTAGTGTCTGCTTCTTAACCCAGTTATGACAACTGCCAGAGAGACATCAAAGAACAAGCTATGCTGCTGCCACATACGTTTCGCTGGTAGACTTACCCAGATATTGTTTCTTTCTTACAACAAAATATGCTTTGCTTTGATGTTTGTAAGGATGTAACTAGGTTAAAAATATTACACATTTATTTCATCTCTGAAGTCAATGCACCTAAAGATTTAGAAAGCAGAAAAGGGCCCTGGATATAAGAAATATGCAGAGAGTTCTGTAAAAGTAGGATACAAACTTCTACCATTCCCTTTGTACTTCTCGGGTTTATTAGGCTGTACTAACAAAGCAAGATGAATGCTCAGACCCTGCCTTAGCCAACCATCCCTGTTGATCCACAGAAGAGAAAAATGATATGCCCAGATAAAAAGGCAAGGTGATAAATGCAGATGTCTAATAGCATAATCTAAAGGACATCTGCAAAGAATTTAAATATGAGAGATGACTGAGAATTAGGAAGTCTATGTCTTTCATTTGTCTTCTCTGTGGTTAAAGTATTTCACCCGAAAAGGATTAACATGTTTTGGGGTTTTTTTGTTTGTTTGTGGTTTGTTTGGGGGATTTTGTTGGAGAGGGGTTTGTCTTGAGCAGATTGAAACCCACTAGGTTCTCAGGGTGACTGTTGGCTAATGGGTGAGAAATATCGGATGAATGGAGATTGCATTCATAACTATTGAACCTAGTTTCTGTTAATTTCTTTTCTGCAAAGATTCATTGGACCAGAAGAAGCCGATGCAAGAGAGCAAACATTTGTCCCTAGCAGAGGCCCCTGAGTTCTAGCCTTTGTTTCAGGGTTAGTTTATATTATACACAGTGACTGTTTAGTTTACAATAAAATGCTGTATTTAGTATCTGGAGCCAAAGACTCCTCTTTATTTCTGAGTTTGAAGCAAGGTGCTGATGAGTCCTTTCTCTTTCTCCCACATGCTCTGCTGCACCCAAAGAAACTTTAATACTTTAGACTTATGAGGAGCAGCTTCAGTGGGAAAGAATGGGAAGGTGCCTGCTGCAGAGGACACATAGCTTACTGGTTAGAGCACAGATAAAGGCAAATATATCTTCAAAAAAAATCAAAAATTACCTGAGACTTCTTTGCCTTAGGTGGGTCCTGTTAAAATCAGGGTACCATAAAAGCAGAAACAGATGTTGTCAGCTGCAGCTCAGCTTGGAGCACAGTCTGACAGATGGGCTGAAGCAATGTGAAATAGATGGAGCAGCCTAGGAGAGACAGGCAGCAGATATCCCGCCTGTTGAGTCTGGAGGTCCAAGGGTAAGAACACATCAGAAGCAGAACCTTTATGTGAAAAAGGGAGCTTTTAGAGACTGCCTATGCTTCAAGAGCTAGGCAACAGCCAAGATGATTTTTGGGGAATGCAAGTTGGGTTTCCGTTTCTACACCATTTTGTCAGCCTAAATGTAACTGAGCTTCCCAGGCAACATAAGAACTTCTCATTTGGGAAATTCAGGTATGTGCCCCAGGTTCAAGACGTGGGCACACTCCGCACCTTAAGCGCAGCCTTCTACCCAGGCAAGGCTGGCTGCACATGAGCTCTTCTCTCCCCCACGTGCACAAACCTCTGAAGTGCCCTGGCTTCCACTGAGAAGAAACTTGGCAAATGGGCTGACTGAGGGCAGAAGCAAACAAGTCCCCAGCCTAAATGACAGGGCAATTGCATCTCTGGAGCACACAGCAGGACTCCTCCAGAAGTAAGCCTCAGTGCATGACTCACTGCACCAGGACCTTGGCTCCAGAATTTGAGACCAGGACACCAGTTAGAGACCACCAGTTCTCTTCAAATAAGGAACACAATGCTATAGATATTTTTGGAAAATATATAGTACCTTAAGATTAGTAACACAAAAAATAGGAGGCGACCCCTAATCCATTACTTAGTGAGATCAAAAACTTTCTTAGGAAAAACTTGATCAAACTTAATTAAACTTTACTGAATCAATACTGAGGAGGCATGTTCTTCATTTAAAGACTTCAAAAATCAATACCAGTATTGACTAACATTAATACTTCTTTCTGTTAAAACTTTGTTAAAAAACTCGCATGTTTGTTTTTTAAATGTGGTAGTCTAGAGTTTTTTACTTCCCTGTCCCAAATAATCAATAAGTAAACAATACAACCCAGTAAATGTTATGTACAGAAAGGAAGGGCTGCTATAAATGGTGTGGAGAATATCAGTAGTAAGGCTGCAACACGGATTTTTTTTTTCATCTTACTCCCTTCCAGAGACTATAATTTACTGTCATCTTTTGAGTTCTATGCTTTAAACACATGGGGAAAAATCCTAAAGCTCTTTAATTTATAATTATCAGGTAAAATAGCATTGAATTTTCACAGGGTGTTTTTAATATATTTGCAGAGGCCCATAAAGGCTGAGAAAGTAGACTTTCTTGCATTTTCTTACTATTCAACTTTCTGTGAGAAAGAAAATATTGTGGGAAATAATGGGACAGTTTTCCCACGGGCTCTTTCAGTACAAAGAGGGAATGACATCACTATTTTTTTTTATTTTGTCTCCAGTACAATACCCTCCTATTCCATCAGCACAATTTTTGCTGTATTATTAGCACTACTATGGAGATAGTGAAAGGCAAGAATACAACATTCACAGGCTTTGCCAAGTGCAGCACATTACGTACATGAATAGCTAACTGCACACTAGGGGGTATGATTTAGGTCAGATTTCTTGTTTCATTCCAAAAGGTTATAGATTTTTAAACCATTCATTGTTTAATGCACCACACAGTTTACTGTCAAAGGTCTATATAACATGAACTATCTTTCCCCTGGTTTTTGAAGGCTAATTTGTGCTCCTAGGCAGTGAAGTTTGGGGAAGTTGATAGTCTGTAACAAACTGCTATCAGTGTGTAACAAAGCTCTCTGGCACAGCTAAAAAGGACACAAGAAATAGAATTCATTTAGGGGCAAACTGAGATCTGAAACACTTCAGGATTACGATATAAACAACCTTCCAGTTCAGCAATTGCTCAAAATGTAACCAGAAACAAACTGATAAAAAAAAAAACCATACGATTTTGAATAGTGTGATTAATGAAAATGGTGAATCTTTTGTATTACCTAGAGAGAAGATAAACATGTATTATGAAACAAGTTGCATGAGTTTAGACACTCCCACAACTTTGGGCTGTGAGAATCTGAGAAGAAATTCTTTTAAATGTTCAATGTCAGTGAAACAGTCCTTAAACCAGGACAGACAAGTTCAAATATAAGGATTCGTATTAGAAGCAGTCTAGGTTGGTTTGGTTTTTTTAAAAATGTGACCCTGTTCTGTTAAATATTTTAATTTCTGAAAATATACAATAGCAATCATTTGAAATGTCTTTGCCCCAATTACCAAGTGACCTGGTAACCACTCTGATCCTAACAGTGGTGGCCTAACATGCAAAACACAAAACAAGGGCATGCCTTGAATAGCCGAGATTTAATACTGCTGTCTATGCCCTTTAAAAGCTAAGATCTGTGTTAATGGATACAGAACGGAAGGGCTGCACAGTTTAAAGCAAGAGAAATCCATATTTTCCCTGCATGTGGTCTAAGACCTACAGTGATTAACTTTCAATACTAACATAGCATAGTTTCAATACTAACAAAGAATAGATTTTTCTGTCATATTCAGCCTGAAAATATAATAATCAAGTAAGGCTTGGATATAGTGATAGAAACAGAAAAAAAATCCTCCATTATACTTATTTATATTTAATCATACTAGGCACTTTTGTGTCTTTGCCCTACTATAACTCTCCATTGTTTGAACACAAAACACACTGCATCTTTCTGCTGGGCTGAAGTGAAAGATTAGTAACTGAAGAGCAGGATTTAGAATTAATTGTACCACACCACAGATGGAGGGAGAAAAGAGCAAGGAGCTAAAATCAGCTCTATGCCAGGGAGAGAAGACAAAGGCGCAAGGAAGAGCAGTGAAGAAGGAATGTGGTGGTAAGACAAATACTGAGGAAGAGAGAAAAGAAATGAGAAGAAAAGGTATCAATGAAAACAAAAAGTTATGTCCTTAAAAGAATTCCTCTGTAATTGTTTTCTGCTGAGTGGCAGTAAATGAGCCTTCTCCCTCTGTCAAATTACTCATTAATTATTATAGGGCCAAGCAGGGACAGTCAGCCAGCACCTGAGGAACACACAGGGTAGAACTGCACTGCTTCAGAAGTGCTCCCAGGAGGTTTGCTCCTCAGGTTGATGTAACCTGTCTCTCCAGATCAGGCAAGCTGATCCACATGCATGGGAGCAGAGTTAAAAGTAAAAATAGGATAACATGTACTTTTACTGTAAGATTAACAGCCAAGAATCACAAGAGTCACCTAAGCAGTGATTATTCATCAGGTAACATAGGTATCTGCACACAAGACAACACAGAAGTTGTATGGGACCTCATCCAAAGTCTGTTAAGTCAATGCCTTCAAAGACTCATTGCCTTCAATAGATATTGAATATGCATTGTGGGTCTCAAACAGTGTACACAGCTGACTTCTGCCATCACTCCAGAGGTTAAGATTCACCACCAGAGAAGTCCCAGAAAAACTCCTGTTGCTGTCACCAGTGGTAGGGTGAGCTTCCCTTAAAACTTCACGATGGAACTGTCATTCCTGCTCCATGGCTTCTCCATGCAGCACTGCACTCCCAAATACTCATCAGAATGCTTTTGACTCAGAAGGGAAGACAAAAAGGTGCTGATGAAGCACAGTTAAAAAAAAAAAAAAAGGGGGGGGGTTTGTTTTAAGCTCTGGAGTTGCTGGTATATCACCTGTCACAGATTATCAGAGGTGTCTTGTATGTATAAGACCTGATGGCTCACACATCAGTCTGCTTCACAGCTTCCTGCAGCTCCTGCCATCTGCCTGGAAGTAGCCATTTCCCAGAAAAGTTGGCAAGATGATGCCACATAAAATGAACAGTATTGGTAGAGCAAGCTCATGTATCCTGCCTTATTTTGAGTGCTTGCAGATGGCCAAGTGAACAACAGTTCCCAATGCCATCTCTAACTAAAAAGAGCTAGCATGGTTTTAGATGGATAATTACCAAGTAGCTAAAGGGACATATTGCATCTATCTGAGATGTAGACTGAGCCAGGGTCTCAGGCTGCCGCTGCAGCTTTTCAGACACTTTTTTCACATTTTTTCAAATTTTCTGTTTGTTAAGCAGTATCATTCCTGTATTTCCATTTCTGCCTGCTTGCATAGGTCTGCTGAGGGGAAGACCATCCAATCCCTCATCTGGAAAGCAAGCCCCCTTACGGAGACATAAATATGTCCTCACCCATATGACTTGTGTTGCTCAGATGACGAAAATAAGCTACACTGACAAAAACACAGTTTTACTAACACAAGTTGCATCTGTACTAAGGGCACTTTGCCAGCATATTCCATTGGTATTTTGTCTGGAAAATGTCCCTTTTACGTGCAGATTACATCTACAGTCACTATGATTTGTTTCATTTAAAGTTTTTAAAATAAAAATCTGAAAGTAGCAGATGAGTATTGCACTGAGAGACCAGGATGTCTAGCTATGGCTTCAGAGAGCCTGAGCCCATACCTCTGCAGATATGAATTTCCTCATGTACCTCAGAGAGGGTTTCAGTGTTATGTCCTTCCAACTTCCCTGAAAATTAAAGCCCATAGTTAGGACTGGGAAGATCATTCTGTTAACATCCCACCATCATCTCCAAGTAGCAAATCATTTTGGCACTAGGCATCAGTGATTCTGAAAGATCTCTAATTACTATTTCTGCTGTTGATCAAACCAAACCTAAGGAGCTCAACAAGGTACTCAACACATAGCCCTGGTTAAGAATCCTGAGTAGTCCTAGAGCGTGACCATGAGCATATTTTAAACATCTGTGAACACAAGTTAAGTTTGAGCAACTGAAATATACCACATGATTATCTGAATCATTAGCAGGAGTTGGTGAAGCTCTGAAAAATGACAATGCCTTTCTACACCCTTATGTTTTTCTATTTTTATTCCTTATCTTTTTCCCTTCCAGCCCATTTCACATCTTTGTCCAATATCCTGCAATGGTGGGACCTGTAACACAACTCACTTCACCCAGCTCTACCTAGCATTTCCCCACTCTCTTCTTGCAGGTTGGAAAACAGATGGCAGAAAGGAATGATTCTTGAAACCTGTCTTACAAAAGAAAAGACCAAGAGATTTGATCTGTTAATTTATTTGAAAATAAAGCAGGAAAGTTCTTGCTGCATCATTTAGAGTACCTACACTGAAGACAGCTGCTAAAGCAAGGCTTTTATCTATGAGAAGCATAACAGGAACCAGAAACCTGAAGCTGGAAAAATACAGTGGAAAACAAATGCCTTTCAATAATGAAAAAAACTAGGCACTGAAAGGCATCGCAACAGAGAGCCGCTCACTGACCTTCCTCCTATAGAAAAAGCTGAAAGGTCAGCTTCTTAATTTAAGATCTTCAGGGTACAAAAGAATATTTCCCTGACTATTCTTTGAGTAGCCAGATTTCCAAATTCCCAGTAATGACTGCATGTGTAGGGTGTGGTTTATTGCTGTTCCTTTAAAGATTCCTCTCTTAAAGGAATAAGGTAATGCAGCACTGCAATTAGAGTAGGCTAGACTGCATTTTTAGGGTAGACAAACTTCAGGCAGAAGTACTTAGAGCTAGAAGAAATCTAGCTAATCTAGCTCTAAACAGTCTAAACGCTCTCTTGGATCTTCACATACCTGGCCCTTGGAAGTCTTACACAGATGAAGGAAGATGATGGCAAGTTCCAATCCTTAAAATAGTCTGTTCACAAAGAAGGTACAGAAGGGGCAATGCATTTTCATGGTTTATAAATGGATGGTTTTGGAAAAAGAAAACAAAGCAGAAGATGGTTACCAGAGTGAGCACTCCCATGGGGAGAAGACCTGGGAGCGGCAGCCACAAGGTTTGTGTTGAAGAAACCCATTCTTCAAGAGAAATGCTACAGAGAAGTTACAGAAGGAATTTTATCTGCCTTTCCTAAGTGTGGAGAAGCCCTCTCAAATGGAAAGAAAGGAAAGGGAAAGGGAAAAGGGAAAAGGAAAAGGGGAAAAGGAAAAAAAAAAAAAAGAAAAGAAGCAGAGCTTTTAAAGCATCAGGATAGAAAACATGCAACTTTTTCCCATTGACTTAGCAAGAACAAATGAGGCACTTCAACAAAGCACATTGGTAGTAACAGAAATTAAATTCCTCAGTGGTTCTGATAACACTATCTATCAGGAGATGATAGATAGATAGATAGATAGATAGATAGATAGATAGGCAGACGGACAGACAGACAGATAGATAGATAGATAGTTGTGGCATTTGGATTTCCATTCTGAAAGGTTTTGCAGTTCTGTGCTTCATGATATTTAGAGACATTTTAGATGTAACTTAATGTCCTTATGCAGAACTGAAGCACTGACAAAACCCTGTAAGTCAGGATAAATTACCAGGTGCAACTGCCAAAGTCACATGCCAACTTCACATCAGGTCTTTCCATCTCATCACCCCTATACCAGCAGGTTGGATTGCTTGGTCTGCCGAGAATCCTTATTGTATATGCATTTATGGTTGAAATTTGTACTTTCTGTCAACAGCAATATACAAAATATACAAACTTTATTCCGGTCTGTAAAACAAGGGCTTTGTCTAGGAAATATCTGGGGCCTTATGCTCTCTACTGAACCCGAGGGATTCCCAGGATGATGTAACTGTAATAATATCCTTCTGAAAATCTACTTCAATGGGCTAACAGTGGAAAAAAGGCCTCTGACTGGCTCTCTCCTCTCACTCTTTTAGGCGATGTATTTACTGTCGTGGACTTGAGTAAACCCGCTACTGCTCAAGCTGTGCAAAAAAAATAAAAATATATAGATGGAAAACTTTTACCATTCCCTTTTGCTTTAAGCTGCTGGGCGCAGACACACCAGCCGGGAGCCTGCGGCAGCCACTCGCGGCCGCGGCCGGGAGGCGCCCCGGGGACCGGAGCAGGTGCCGCCGAGGCCGCCGGGGCTGGGGCTGGGGCTGGATGCCCGCAGCTCTCCGGGCCGCCGGGGGGCAGAGCCCACCCGCGCCGAGGGCCGCCCGGTCCCCGCGGGCGGCGGGGGATGCCGCCCGCCCCTCCAGGGATGCCGCTCTCCCCGCCGGGGATGCCGCTCGCCCCTCCAGGGATGCCGCCCGCCTCGCCGGGGATGCCGCCTGCCCCGCCAGGCTCCGCGGCCGCTGCGCACCCTGCGGAGGGACCCCCGCCCGCTCCCCGCCCGGTCCCCGCCGCGCCCGCGGGTGCCTCACCTCCGCCGGCGCCCGGGAGGTGCGGAGGGGCTCCCGGCGCAGCCCTCACCGAGCTCTCGCCGCCGGGGGAGCGCAGCGATGCCCCGCTGCCTGAACCGCTGAGGCCGGCAGCTGCTCCCTGCCCTGCCGAACCGAGCCGAGCCGAGCCGAGCCGAGCCGAGCCGAGCCGAGCTGAGCCGAGCCGAGCTGAGCTGAGCCGAGCCGAGCCAAGCCGCGCCGACCGCCGCTGCGGCAGGACCGCCGCCGCCAGCTGAATGTGCTGTCTCACGCTGGACAGGCTCCTCCCGAGAGCTGCTGCCGCCGCCTTCCTCCTCCCGCCTCCTCCTCCTCTTCCTCCGCCCGCGCCCCCCGGCAGCGACACCCCCCGCCACCCCGGCGGGCGCGGGGCGGGCCCGGGGGGCCCGGGCAGGTGGCGGTGGAGGGGCCGGGGGGGCGGTCCCCGCAGCGGCTCCGGCCTGAGCGGGGCTCGCCCGGCTCTGTCCCCTCGCTGTGACTCCCACGGTGGCGCAGGCTTCCCCCGTGAAGCAGCCGAGCCGGCAGCTGCACGGCAGCCCGGCTGTCAGTCCTACACTGGCTTCACCGTCAGCCCCACGGCAGCCGAGGCAGCACCCACCGCCACCAGCACAGCATCCCTGCCATCATTCTCATGGCAGCAGCAGCTGACAGCCCCACAACGGCTTAGCCATCACCTCCAAAGCTGTCTAGGATATTCCCCCCCCAGTGCCAGCCTCACCATCATCTCCACAGCAGCTTCATCATCACCCTCCCTGCAGCCTCGCTCACGATCAGCCCCACTGCAGCCTGGCCATCAGCCCCACTGCGGCCTGGTCAACCATCATGAGGGCAGCAGGCTCCTGCTTAGTCCTGTCCCGTTGTGGAAGAGCAGAGACAGCTCCAGAACAGGTGAATTGAGACCCAGCTTTCATGGGTAAATGAGGGCAAGGCTGCCCAAAGCCAGAGGTTTTTTGTTTGTTCCTGTTTCTGCACACCACTCCTGTGGGAACAGGTACCAGACAGGAGGGCCAGACTTGTAGCATCACACCTGCTTCTCTCCCCATCTCCTGGGGGAGAAGTGCCAAGCAGTGCTGTTGGAGATAATCCATGCTTCTGGAAATAAATCCACCTCTGGTGTAGATAACCCAGATTCCCTCTCGTTGCACACAGGTATGTTGCCTTCCAGAGGAGGAAAACGTGCCCTTTGGTGCAATGGTTTGTCCTTTAAAAATGTGATGTCCTGGATATATGACTCACTGTTTTCCATCCCTCTGGTCCAAAAGAATAGGAAAGGTACCCTTCTGAAATATGTTCCTGGAGTCCAACACCTTGGCTTGCTTTGGTGGGAAGCACTAATTCCAGGCGCTGTCATTCCAGGTCCAAGGCCTGTCCTGGGAAGTGTGAGGTATATCCAGCCCACTGAAAAGCCATCAAGAATTCATCTCACCTCCAGTACCTGTCAGACCCAACTGGACTGCACCTGGCCAGGAGACACAGAACCCTGAAGAAGAACAAGAGCATCCATTGCTGCTGAAGGCATAGTAATGGAATAACAATTTCTCAATTTAATTGGAGTTCAAGCAGGAAAGATTCACATCTTGCTCTTCTGTCAAAATCCCTAAAGAGCAACATCTTCTGCCACCTGTGGAAAAAAAAATAGAAAAAAAAAAAAAAGAAGCCCATGAATTTAAATGCACAGTTTGAAAAGTTTTGGGTTTGGGGCACTTGGTTTCCAACTCTTTATTAAAATAAGACCCTTTCAAAATCAGGCACTCAAAAATGAGCTTCAAAAACTGCTGTCTGCTTTTGGAAGCATTGGCCTTACTCTCAGCTTTAGCATAAATCCCACAAGGTTTGTTTAGGTTCCTTTGTATTGTGTGTCATTTGCAAATTCCCTGCAAACTCAGCAGATTTCTTTAAACTGTTTCTGACCTAGGAGGGCCCTGGGGTCATTTAGTATTCAACAGATAAGACTGGTTCTCCATGGTGCTTAAGGAGGTTCTGCTACTGTTAACATGCTATCATATCCATATAACCACGATGCCATGGTGTCATATACACAAAACATGGTAACATAGACATATCATGCCATCACATTGTATGATGACATCAGGCACAGTAATATATGCCATAAATAGGTATTCAAGGCTTTGAAATCCTACAATTTTTGTTACAAAGTAATGGTATTTGGTGTTCTACACATAATAACTACATAGGATGTCTTTTAAAAAAAATATTTGTAAACACCAGTTCAATGGGACACAATTTTGTTGTTATATTTGCCAGAGGTGGTCTTTTGAAAGTAAAAAAATAAAGCACAGAAATGGAAAAGTCGAGGAAAAATTGTTTAAAAATCCTCATCAAACATAATGACAGATCTGGTAGAATTATTATTGAATAATGAAGAACCCCATAGAGAAGAGTTCAGAAAGAACTTCAGTGACAAGGGAAGGATAAAAAAGTACCCATTTTCTCCTCAGAATCAGTTATTGTAAGGAAATTTTGAGAGAAGCAATCCTATGTAGGACAGGACAGGACAGGACAGGACAGGACAGGACAGGACAGGACAGGACAGGATAGGATAGGATAGGATAGGATAGGATAG
>JAWWTY010000077.1:24213329-24252728 GCA_035222235.1 Margarornis squamiger | reverse complement strand
GATAGGATAGGATAGGATAGGATAGGATAGGATAGGATAGGATAGGATAGGATAGGATAGGATAGGATAGGGTAGGACAGGATAGGTGATCCTAGGAGCAACAACCTCGGGAACACAAGAAAAATACACAACCAGCCCGGTTAAGGGGTTCTCTGAAAGAATAATTAATTTCCCTACAAGTGATGCTCTGTTCTCTTTGACCTCAGCCTCACCATTGTCTTCTCTAATCTTCCAAGGCAAAAGCTCTCACCATTTTTGTGCATTTCTTGTTCTAGGGATGCAAATTGTATTGTCACTAATTTTACAAAACAGGGATAAAATCTTTATACTCCAAGAAGATGTGATTATATTAATTTTAAAAAAAAATAAATTATTGTGATCAATGTCTTTGTAACAGTTTTTAATGGAAAAGGTGCAGTCATTTCAGCATACCCCCAGGATAGTAATTTTATGCTTTCCCATTAAACACAAATCCATAATATTATCCAAGTCCATATATTCTGCTAGCAGGCATTGTCTGATTATGTATGGCTTAATCACCAGCTGAATATGCATTAGGACAGAGTCAAGATTATTTTCAAAACCTCTAAGTTCTCACTTAAGTTCAGAAGGCAGTTATTGTAGACTCAGACTACTTTATTAGAAAAACAGAGGGCAAACTGGTCAGTAATTACACACATCTGACAAGCTCCTTTTTCTACAGCAGAGGTCAGTTGTACACGGACACACAGCCACGAGGTTGTCCTATAAAGAGAAATCAAAGATTAAGGCAAAGTTTGGGGTTCATCATAGTCCATGGATTGTGTGGGGAAAAGGCTATTGAGAAAACCACATTCACATTGTATGCCTGTTTCCCCTCTTCTACTGTATACACATGTAAAATGTAGAGGTTTCTGTGGAGATTAATAAGTGCAGTATGTGGCTAATTACTAGACTGGAAAAGTTCAAGGGAAAACAACTTGATGTATTTTCCTTTTGAAGTTACTTTATACAGAGTTATTCACATTTAAGTTATTAATGAGGATTGGCATAAGTTGCTCTGGCAAACCAATAACCATTTATGATGCAACATGAGACAAATAATTAGTAGTACATTGCATTTCCCTGCCTCAGGCATGAGCAACTCCTGCTTCACAGAAGGCAGTAACAAATGAGTAAACCTTCTTGGAAGTTTGTGACACTGGAAGATTAAAAATTAATTTCAAAGCAGATATTTATAAGGCTTAATGTCAATGGCAGCACATTTTAAACACTTTGCATGGTAGGCATATCCTGGACTCAGCAAATAACAGAGGATATTACAAAAGCCTTCCAGCTTTTCAAAGGCAATAATTTAAATAAAGAATCAAAAGGAAGAATGAAAAATGAAAGCAAGCCATAGAAAAAGTGTGGAATATCACTTCTAAAGTCAGGTTTATTGTTATAGAAGTAAAGTCACTACTGGGCACTATTTCAGATGGCTTCAGAAATCTTTTCTTCACAAATGAACTAGTCAGTTAATCATGGAAGAAACACATGGATGGTTACTTGGTTAGGAAAAAAGTTAAGCAGAAAGTATTGGAGAGCTTTTCTTAATTGTTTGCTAAAAACAGTTAGTTCTCCAGGCAGATCACTGAGTTGAAATTTCTGAATATCCACAATGCATGAAAGAATACAAATGAAGATTTTAAATGTAACTGGTACACAATCACTAATAATTCCTCTGACAATTGATTCCCTGTCGGTAGATTGTCAGTTCCAGGATCTTTGCTCAAACACATGTACAAAGCTAAAAAAGCACTTATCTTAAAAAGAAAAATCAAAAATAAGAGATGATGTACAAAAGTAGAAAGTAAAGGGAGATCTTGGCAGATATTGTTCTGGGTTTGGGTTACTCTTCAAACATACTGCAACTGTCTGCTCTTAGAAACAATGATTTTAATATCAGGCTCTTTTCTAAGCCTCTTTCCTTGCTTTGTTTCTCACTTTTCTACAACATTGTCACCAAAAGAATTAGTTAGAAGGTCAAGAAATAATAATTTAACCAAAGTTCTATGGTACCATGGGTAGGTAACTAAGGGACTTAGAAGACATAAGGTACTGGTTTCAGGATTTGCAAATCAGCACAATTGCAGTGGCCCACAAGATGCCTAGAGTTCCCAGGAAGAAGTAGCAGCAGTGAATTTTAATTTTACTGCTATTCAGGCATCAGAAAAGGAATTTAAGGGAGGCCAAGAACACACTGGTATTTGCAAGACAGGAAAACATGTCCATATGCAAATAGAGCAGCTTTAGACACAACCATTTGGATCTAGAGATTTGGGTTTTTTCCAGAAAACCTCAGCTTGATCCCTGTTGGTCATAAAACTGTGAGCCTGGCTTGGCTCCTGACAAGTTCACTTCACCTTGACAGTTCTCTCAGGTTTTTCAGCTTGTCGAGATACAAAGTTAATGGAAGAATAGTGTATGATTGGTTACCCTAAAGAGAAACTCTAGTACGGGTTAAGAGAAAGAGGAATAGCAGTATACCCTTAACTTTCAATAATTAATCCTACTTTCAAAAAATAAAAATGCTATGTCAAGTTAAAAACTGAGACTGATGTAGCCTCTATATTTGCTATTTATATGAGAGAATAAATTCTTCAATCTACCCATACAGTAGTTGGTCAATAATTGTGTCAGCTGTGACTGAAAAAGCATGATGAACTGTAGTTTAAATATTTAGTGATAATAATAAGCACCAACTAAAATAGTAATTAGCTGAAAGTTAGAGCTACATTTCTACAAATTAATCAAACCCTAGCAGAGCAACATTTAGCAGGATGACTGTGGATTCAACCTGGTTCCTAGGGTAGAAGTCATTCCATGGAATCCTGGTCTTTCCACAGAAGATAAACATTGTTCTCTAAGGAACTCTTTTTCATGTTGTCCTAAAACTCAACAGTTCTGTACATCTGAAATAGGAATCGTGAACTTGACTTCACATTTGAGACATTAAAAATATCATTGCCCAGGGTTCTGGTTTTGCACTTGTAACTGAGGTACAGAAATGGCATGCACGAAAGCAAGGCTCCAGAAACTTTGTAAATAGTGGATGCTTGCCACCTAATGGAAGCTAACTTGGGAAGGAACTGGAACATTCTGGGAGACACTTCCCCAAGTTTCTGGCAATGGTTGTGCAGACTCAGTGGCTTGAAGGGTTTTACTGTGCTTTGCTACTGTGTTCATGTCCTGAATTACTGAGGAAGCTGCAAAATGAGAGCTCCACAGACTGAGTGGCAGTGCCTGGGAGAGAAATGGGCTTGGGGCAAGACCGAATGGCTTAGGGAACACAGACTCTGAAATGCTCTCCTAAAAAACAAACGACATAGGTGTCTCCATTCACCTCCATTTTTAGTTCCTGAGCACTCAGTAACAAGGGAGTAAAGGAAATGTCTGAGTTTACAGAATTAGAAGCAGCACTCAGATATCTTTACAGTTATTGGGTACTTTTTGCAAGAGGATGTCTCATTTCTCCACACCATCTTTCATTTGAAAATCAGTCCTTTGTGTTTGATTTAAAACGAACTCAATTTGCATTTTTCCAAACACTGAAGGATGCTACATTTCTTTATAGGATTCCTGAGACCTCCCAAATATTGACTTGAACCTTAGCTTTACCAAAGTTGAAATCAGCAGTACACACAAGGTGATCCATTAATTTAATACATCGTGAAGACATATTAAAATGTATGAAAGCCCCCAAGGTGCTATTTTTGACAACAAATTGAACCTTATGGCAAATTATTCATACAACTGAAAGTAGAAATGCATTATGGAGAGAAGATTCTAAAGGAAAATATTTGTCTAAAATGTCTCTTTGAAATGGCCATTATTTTTTATAATTTGTTCTGCCCAAGACAGTTGTCTTTGCTGGCCTCTGCATTATACCTTGGCCATAAACTGGATGTAATAATTGGTGTAAATTCATAGGAAATAGTGGCCTTAATGTCCCATCTATAGACACAAAAATAGTAGATTCTAATTATAGTAGTGATCTGGATCTTTGTAGAGGTGGCTATCAATGTGTCAGTGCACAACAAAAGTTATCAAGCAGTGTCCTAGCTCTGAGTTTATATTGCAGTATTAGAAAACCACTTGCCTGGGGCCTGAGGCACCTGGCCCTGGCCATGGCTTCCATTTTTTAGCCATCCTTTTCTCAAACATGCCCACTGCTTATTGACAAATAAATCAATAATTTTTTCCTTTTTCACCCTCATTTTTTCCTGACTTAAAGTCTCCAGAAGAGGATAAGCAACTGTGCTTGCCTGGAGGCCTGGATGACACTCACAGAAGGAAGATGAAAGCAACAGCAGAGAAAAATAACAGTTTAATCTTCTTACAAGGGAGTAGCTGATAAAGCAGTTATGAGGTGGGCTAGTTCCACTGCTTCAAAGTGCTGCTTGGTTAAGGGAATTTATTGTTGCAGTGTGTGAGCATGATTATTTCAGCATTGCTTCTGATCCCAAATAGCTGTCATTGCCTACAGTTGTAGATGGGTATGTTTTTTCTCATTGAAATCTAAAAATAAATAGTGGAGGAGTTGGGGAAAATTTCTACTGAATACTATGAGACACAGCAACCATCTTAGCAAGGAAGCCTAAGGGAAAAGATATGGCAGCATAGACTGTTCCACCAAGACAAGGCAAATTAAAATTCAGCAGACAAATGGCCTTCATACCCAGGCTTTTGGAAAATCAAATCAATTATACATTACAGTCCAGAGGTAGGAGGCAGCTTTTATATAGCCAAAGTGACTTGAACAGGGCTATCTGTCCTCACTTCACAGCAGAACAGAGAGCCACATGTCTGTGGCATATAGAAGATACGGTGATTTGGGATCTGTCAACTCACAGGACACTAAGATTATGACTTGGGACTGAAAGCAGGCAGGAATCCAGTGTCACTTTAGACACCGTGGTGCATGACAAAGATTCACCTTGACTACTTCCCCACAATTTTTAACACACCCATGTCCTGCACTGGAATGTCTGTGCTTGGTAGGCAGCACAGTTCCGACATATTTGCTTCGAGGGATGTCTATGTCACTCTCACATACATACATACATACATACATACAACTGACAGATCTCCACTAAGCCATCCCCTGTTATGTAGGCATTTCATGCCCTGGGTCATTCTCAAGGACTGCCTGCCTGCTCTCTCCAGGCGTGACAGAACTATGTCTGCACCAACAAGGCATCTCTTGAATGAGGTGCCAGTGACAAGAATGAATCTTGTCCATTGGTAACAAAATCTTTCACCCCTCTCTGCTTAGCCTAGAGGCTAGTGAAGATTGCAGAAGAGATAGAAGCAGAAGGCTTATTTAGAAAATTGTACACTAGATGTGCATAAAGCCAGTGACAATTAGAATAAATAGGGATTAAGGAGAGTTAAGGCCTGAGATGAACTTTAGATCTGGACAGGGTCAGTACAAGCAGCTCTGCAAGATACAGGCAATGGTCCAAGAGCTATAGCCCTAAAGAGTTGTGAGGGTCTGAAAGGGATCACTGCACCTGCCTTGTCTACTTGAATTGTGGTGAACAAACTCACCCCTAAGCCTTTTGAGGAGGAAGGGTCTGTCAGGAAGTGAAGGGCTGAGGTGACAGTAGCTCCAAGGATGGCTCTCTGTGAATAAATGAAAGCAGTCATTCCCTGAGTGATGAAGGGAGAGGTCATGAATGTCAAAGACATTGCTGCTGTGATGTTGAGTTTAGATGTTGCACTTGCACAGCCCAGATGATGTTGAGGACAGTGATGGAAGGAGGAAAGATCCTATGTCTGTGTCTCCGCACAAGATAAAGGAGGCATCTGCCTGAAATTCATGGCCTCAAGCAGAGCCAATTTGTCTTACCTCTGGGGCTGTGCTCATCAAGAACAGAAGAAGATCACCTGGGTGTTGCCTTTCCTTCTGCACAGCAGCTTGGCAGAATTCATTATTTAGGAGGTGCTGGGATAGTAATTGACAGTGGTAAATGCACATGTGAGGGATCATATGTTGCAATAGTGCTCTGCAATGCTGAAGTGTCTCAGCACTTTGTCGTGGAATAGTTGCTGGCCTCTGTTTTCTGGAGCACACTGGACATTGTTAGAAAACAGCCCAAAATCTGCGATTCTAATTGAGAAGATCAAGCTCATGTTAGAAGAATTCTCTTGCTGGAAAGCTGTACGCAGGAAGTGATGAGCTACAGTGGAGACTACAGAGAGGAGAGGAGTATTAGGGAAGTCAAGGTTGGTGTACCTAAGACTCTCTTACCTCTTGGACTGTTAAAAGTAGCCAGACCCTGTGGTGATCAAATCATGTAAGTGCCCATCCATAGACCATATTCCTATGTAACTTGTGAGACATCTGGCAATGGTATGCACAAAGAAAGGAAAAACCATAGCACAGTCTTGTTGAAGAGAAATGCTGCGCACTGGCTCATGTCTGCATTGATATCATACTGCCAGTCATGCTGGAAACAAAGAGTTGTATTCAATTATTTGTTTCTTGCCCTATGAACCTACTCCCTAACTGCAGAAATGCAGTCACATCCTGGACCACTGTCTTTCTGCAGGCAGCTGCAGAGCAGAACACCAGTCAGGTGCCACAGTAGGAAACCCATGGACCCACATTCCTTGTGGGACCACGTGAGCACAGTGTAGAGCATGTGACAACATCCAAACTCTGTCTGTTCATGATGCCCAGTGTGAAGAAGGAAAGGGAGCTATGTCATCTCAGAGGCCTCACACTATGCTGTTGTCCTCCTGAAAATGGTCATTTCCATGTGGAGGAGGCAGAAGCCATGCTTTGGAGTAGCTGAGAAAAGCAATGATTTCACATGTGCACAACTGCTTATAGCAGGGCTATTCACCATCATCCATCAGGGCTGATGCAGAGCTGCCATGGGTCTAATTGACTATATGGTGCAAAGAGTCTGGGGAAAGCAGGAAAGAAGGACCTCTTAACCCAAACTGAGGATCACATTTTTCGCCCATGAAAGTTTGTCTGTTAGCAGAAAAATCTGTCAGTGTTGTCTTGACTCTGCTGTAGTATTTGCCTGAGGAGCTGTTGTGACTCACTGTGAGCCTGTCCTACTCCAGCCACTCCTGAGATAAGGTGTTTCTTCTTGACATTTGTGTTACTGGCAGAAGGCAATGTTGCTGTCCTCCACCCTTGCAGCAATGCTGGCATTTCTGGGACCTTGCATTACAAGGGGAGGGTCTCGCTTTTGTGGAAGAAAATGGACTTCCAAGACCTTTTTGCAGGGTGAGAGCTATGTACATTACATGTGAGGAGGGGTTTCTCAGCAGCTGCCCTGCAGCCGCCTTGGCAAACAGCTCAGGGATGCTGGAGCACTGCACAGCTCCACCTGCAGCCTTTGATGCCTCCAGGCTTCCCTCTGAATGAGCAGGGGAGCAAGGTGCCTGCTGCATTACTGAACGCAGACCTCAGCTGTGGGAGATGCCTGTAGCCTAAATGTGGATGACATCTTTTAGTCAGATGAACTACACATCAACTATATCCATCCATTGCAAAATACCATGTAAATGCACATTGTGAGAGACTCCCTTTTAGCCACTTCAGTTCTCACAGCCTGCTCAAGTGCAGCTGCCCACAGCAAGGCAGAGCCTTTGCTGCAGCCCTGGGACTGTGTATTTCATGGAGCAACCATGACGTGTCGTCAGCTCTTACCTCAGCAACCCTTCCCATTTCTGTGTCAGTGGCTAGTGTTGCCTCTTCTTCCCTGGGCTGCACATGCTGTGCAGTGTTTTCTTTGATACGTTCCTTTACATAATTGCCTGCAGTCAGTATCTGCTTCCTGCATCTCACCACTTCCCAGCAGCACAACTGGCAAGTCTGGCACATATTGCTAATGCCTCCCTAAACGCATCCAACAGTAGTAACTCATTAGCAGGAATTACTTTTTGAAAATTAACTGTCAGGCTTTGCAGTACAGTACAGATGTAAAGCCCTTCTCACCACCAGAAGCTTTTATTAATATGCTATTAATACAAGCATACCAATGCAAAATGATGATTATGTGGAATTATTTTGAAAGCATTGTAAACAGCTTAGAAGTAAAAAGTTTACAAAGGTGCTGCAGTTGTCCTCCCATTGTATTACACATCCAAGACATATCCTTCCAGGGTTACGCAGGAAAAGAAAACCCAACAGATCACATAAAAATCTAGAAGGGCACTGGTGATTTTACACTACATTAGTATGATGATAGAGTTTTGTGTTTGTTGCCACTAATTAAAGTAGATGAATTTATAAAGGCATACTGCATTTCACACTATCCCCTATTAAAAAAAAAAAAAAAAAAAGAATCCTTGCGGTATTACTACAAAGGAGACACAGAGTTAACAGAAAAGTAAGTATATGTGAAAAATGTCAAAATGTCAAACTGTGCTAGAGGAACCATTACCCATGTCACATTCCACACCAGGAAGATGAATGTATTCTCACCTCAGCATGGTTTTCTCACCATGACTATGATGAAAATAAAAATAGTTCTGTGCATGTGTCTAGACCATATACATACCACTCTCTTCAGTAAATATAAATATCTTTTTAGAGCATGACCAGATACTCTGCTTTCCACTGATTCATCCTATATATGTACTCTTTTTTAATGACTACCCTAAAGAAAGACAGCTAAAGTTCTACTTTTTAGTAAAGATTTTATTACAATATCTTCCCTATTTCCCTGAAGAATGTTTATGTATAACAGGAAACTTCATTTCAATTAATTTCAATGCATGCTGAGATAGTTCTATTATTTTATTGCATGTATTTTGAATTTGATGGGTTTTCTTCATATTTGGGAGTATTCTATTCTTGTCTCCAAACCTCTGACATATAGATAAGCTGTGAAACAGATTGAGCAAAAAGTTTCAGTGAGCTCTATGGGACATGTAAGTATGCAACACTCCAGTAACAAGCCGCAGGCTCATGTCTTTGTACAGGAATCGGTGATAATTACAGAGAAGTCAGTGCCAAAATCCCTCTTGCTCAGAGTGCATGTAATGTGCATTGTACAAAACTTAACACCAGATACACAGCATCACCATCTGGGGATCATGTTGAAGGAGAAGATTTTGCATTACATACCACTGCCATGCCTGTATTGGGTTTCTGTGGCCAGATTTTTGGTAGCAGGCAGCAGGGCTACAGGGGTGACTTCTGTTAGAAGGTGCTAGAAACTTCCCCCTTCTGCTGGAACCAATGCCAGCTGGCTCCAGGATGGGCTTCCTGCTGCTGGCCAAGGCCAAGCCAATTAGGAATGATAGTACCGCCTCTGTGATAATATATTCAAGAACTGAAAAAAAGTTATTGTGCAGATGAAAACTGCAGCCAGAGAAGAGCGGAGTGAAAACATGTGAACAACAATGTAGACACCAAGGTCAGTGCAGAAGAAGGGGGAGGAGGTTCTCCTGGTGCTGGAGCTGAGGTTCTCCTGCAGCCCCTGGTGCAGACCATGGTGAGGCAGCTGTGTCCCTGCAGCCCATGGAGGACCACTGAGGTGCAGAGATCCACCTGCTGCCCATGCAGTAGCCCACACTGGAGCAGGTGGATGCACGAAGGAGGCTGTGAACCTGTTAGAGACCCATGCTGGAGCAGGGTCCTGTCAGGGACCTGGTGACCCATGGAGAGAGAAGCCCATGTGGGAGCATGGTAGGACCTTCCCTGGTAGGACTTGTGGGATCCAGCCAGGGTCAACCAACTACAATGCCTCAAAATTTATTTCAGACCACCACCCTCCTTCAAGATAAGCTGCGTTATGTACAAAGTGACTCTTGAGCTGCAAGATTAGTTTGTCATGGCCATTCATATAATAAGAGAGAGGCCTGCATTTGAGAACCTCATAAATGGATCATTAGGCTTGTGCCATTGATACAAGTCCCATGTTCTGCCATTTGGTTGATGGGAAGCACTTGGATGTTCAGTCTCCAGATGAAGTGTCCGGGATCTTTCAGAAGAGTGAGTTGCTCCACAAAACCAGCCCCTGAAAAGCGAGCATCTCATCCAGTTGATGATCTTCTATCACCTATATATCATAGATATATATGGTATATATATACTTTATAGTGTATTTATACCATATACTGTCCCCCTATACTTAGGTAATGAATATTTCTTTAGTCCACAAACCCATCCCTTTAGTTCTTATTGTGAAAATTGTGAAAATTGTTTCACTATACAGTGTTTCATTAACCATCACACTTTTCAGAAAGATATGAGGGATGAATGAGAGGGTATGGGTATATTCCACAGTAGAGCATATACAAGATACATGATATAACAGCATATACATGATACATGATATAACAGAGCGACTGGAATGGACACCATTTATTTTTCCTTTTTTCTTCCCCATTTAAATTCTCTTTCAATCACTAAGTTTTATGTGTAATTTACAGGAGCTAAGAAAAAGAGGCCTAGTAAGTCATTACTTATTACAAGAACACTACTTTTGTTTCCTTATTCAGAGGTGAATTTTTTGAGGTTGTTCAAATACTGATGTTTTCATGTATTTGATACACTGCTAATAAAATACAGTTATTCAGTATTCTTGATCCTCCTATTCATTCAGGCTTCTCATTATATATTTATATATAAGAACTTCCATTAAGACTCTAGACATTCATTGATGCCTGATCTTCCGTTTGTACAAAGGGTTTTAATCCATAGAAAAGAAAAATGAAACACCTCATAGAAGTGTGAGCATCATAACAAAGCGAGTATCACAGACTCAGTTATTGCTACACAGCGACGTGTTGCCACTAGGTGGCAGGAACACAATTCGCTCCGCCAGGGCAGCAGGACAGCAGGCTCATGTTCCCTGAGGACTGAGGGATAATTTTGTCTACTGTCTTACACTTTTCAGTTAAAGGCTTTAAAACTCTGGTGGAACTGGTCCATTCTTTGAGAAGGTCACTTTTTTGAAAACTCTGTGTGCTGGTGCACTTAGCTCTGCCACCCTGGTAGCCATGGTGAGGGACTTACAAATAGAAATTAGGGGCAAGTTATAAAAAAAGCATGAAGACAAGGGTGGAGTGGCAGACATTGACTACCTGAACTGCAAGTGAGGCCTTTGACACTGCCCCTCATAAGATCTTCACAGAGAAACCAATGAGGTACGGTCTGGATGCACAGTGAGGTACACTGAAAACTGAAGATGTGTGGCACAGTCTAGAGAGGCCAGGAACTAACAGTGTACCTCAGGGGGAAACACTGAGTCTAATCCTGTTCAACATCTTCGTCAATGGTCTGGATGACAGGGCAGAGTGTACCCTTAGCAAGACTGCAGATGACACAAATCTGGGAGCTGTGAGGAGTAGCTGATACACCACAGGGTCATGCTGCCATCCGTGTTTGATTTTGACCAGGACCTCTTTGTTTATCCACATGGCCCCCCTGGCATTTTTTGTCCAAGTTCTTATTCATTGCAATGGAACTCTCTTGAGTTTGTAGGAGGTAATCCTTTAACAACAATCAGCTTTTTTAGCCCCACCTTTTCTCCAGGGCCTTATCCCATGGCACTTTCCAAGACCTTTGAAGAGGCCAAGGTCTGCTTTCCTGAAGTCCAGGGTTGTGACCTCGTTTGCCACCTTCCCTTCCCTTGGGATCTTCATTTCCACCATCTCATGGTCACTGCAGGCTGACCTGCACACAAGAGTGTCTTTGATCTTCATATCCCCAACCAGCACCTCCACGGATGCTGCAGTGCACCTCTCCTAATTGGTTTCTCTATCAATTGTAGGCTTGGAGGAGGAAGTTATCATAAACAGCCTCCAGGAACCTCCTGGCTTTTTTATGTCCTCCAATGTTGTTATCATTATTGTTTTCCAGATAATACTATCTAACTCTATGCTGCATATTGAACTCGTTATGCAATATGTTTTACTCTGTTGACATGAACTGACTTCTGTGGCTTTGGCAGTCCTTTGTGCAGGACCCATAGAAATACCCAAGATTCCTCTTTCCATGTCATCTGAGGAACATATCTTTGTGTGCAGGGACTGGAGCTGGGAGTGGACTCTTTCTACTGTGTTTTTAATATTATGTGTGGTGTAGTTAAGAATCCTGTTTCATCTTTATCCATCACTACCACCATCGGAAACATGAGAAGACCTCCAAATAATAAGAAAAACAGTGGACAAAATGTTCAGGAAAAATAAAGACTATTATTCTAGAATTTGCAATAAAATAACTTCCAAAGTAATTATCACACTCTGTAGAGCTATCTATTGGTAATATATAGTAAGACTGTGACAGGCTGTTTTTGTATATTTGGTGACATAGATATACACTGCAGGAATGTAAAAGGCAAAAGTAAGGAACTGTTAAAATAGCCTGAAGGCTTTTCTGGAAAAATGGTTATTTGTGCTCAGAAATCTTCAATTATGATTCAAAGTAACAATTAAAAAATAATTCTTTAGTTAACACCAAATACATTGAAATGGCAAACTACAAACATTGAAAACAAAGAAAAATAAAAACTGTAAATAGGTGTCTTAAGTATGACTGAAAGCAACCAAGCAAAAGAAAGGATCAACATTATAAGAAGAAAACATTTCAGGATCTCAACAGGCAACATCCTTGATCTCAGACAGTGCCCAGAGGCAAATTAACCTAGGCTGGGTTAGCTATCATGACATCCTGCACTGCCACAGAAATCTGCTGGGGTGGAATGTCTCAAAGAACATAGACAGAAGTCATCCAATTCAAAAATGTCTAGTGTCCATTTGAAACCTTTTGCTCTCTAGACAATATAATTCTTGTTTTTATGAAATTTTGCTTTCTTTTTTGTTATTTATTAGAATACAACTAACTTAGCATGTTTCCTAAATTCTAAATTTTCTCTCTGTTTATTTACCAAGAATATATACATACATATTATATACACACAGTAATCTATGTTTCTTCTAACAGTTACATAAATCATGTTTGCACAGTGGACACCAAGATTTTCCCCATTTGCAGAGCAAACTCTAGTTAAAAGCACTTAGCAGAAACTTAATTTTTCTGTGTCAGAAAGAATAAGCCTTTCTCTTTGGCAGCAGCTTTCCAAGTAGATATTTTCACTACACCAAGGTCTGGGCATACAGTAGTGTCTGTGTTCAGTTTAAGTCTGGAAGTCAACTTTCTGAAAGAAGGATTAGTTGTCCATTTAAGAGGTTTTTAGCTGTACTCTCAGAAACTTGGGCATATAAAAGGCACTTGTCAGTTCTAAAAACATTTCCTTTTATTTCATTTTAAATGGAAAACTTGAATGTATAGAATAATTGCAAAATAATTATCTTCAGTTCCTATGCAAGTTTTAATTTTCAATTTTACACCATTTATGCCCAGAATATTATAGAATTTGTCTGTGTTAAATAAGAAAAGAGGTTTAGCTCTATCAGAGGCCTAGATTAGATCTGATGACTTGTTTAGAATCCTAAATACCCAGTCTATTTCTGTACACCCATATCATGTTTTCCCTTACCACCTCTGCTCAGAGCCAAAACACAAAGCCTGCTGCACGTGGATACTTGGTCACGTGTAGGCATGCCAAGCTCTCAGGCAAATGCCAATGTATCAGGAACTGCTCTTTTCCACAGTGGGAAAAAAATTATGTGTTATGGAAATGTTGACACTTTGGGAATGAGAAAAATAATGTGTCTTCAATGAATTCAGCCATAAGCAAGGGGAAGAAGTCCATGGAACATTAAATATTTCTCGGTTTATTATGTTCAGTTGCAAGACTATACTTAAGTACTGTGTTGCAGAGTGAAAGAGGAATGCCATGCTGTTGTATTGCTGTCTAGTTTTCATAAACAGGCTATTTCTTATGAACCATAACTACACCTGCCATGTGTCTGACAGAAACTAAGTTGTCTGAGCTATATTTACACCTCTTTCATATCTTCCTTAAACTGACAAATTTCTATTTATGTGAGTTAGTAGCTTTGGATTTATGTCATGCAGCAGATGTAATCCAGGCTAGACTTAGTTCAAATGCTCACAACCTGTTTGCTTTGGAAAGCAGATGATAACAATATACTAATATACTACCTTGTTCATTGTCCTACACACACTGTATCTCTAGTGAGGAATTACACTGAAATTTCTTGCAGAACTAGGATAATAATCACCAATACTCTGCCAAGGAAAAGAAGTCATGTGAGTTTATACTTATGGAAAATTGATACCTTCAAAAATCTTACTATTCACTTTATGACTAAAGTTTTCACACAAGCCAGTCACAAACCATTGTCCTATAGAGATATCAAACCTCATCTGAACTCTAAATTATCTATGCCGTATAAAATCACTCAATGTTTCTTTCAGTCCCTAAACATAAATCTGAAATAATACTTAAAGTAAAAATAGCAAAGTGACTAATGCTCATAAGAAAATACATAACCTGAGTACATTGAGTACAATGAGTTCACTGTCAACACCAGACCTGTCCATAGTGCAGCACATCACACAGGACATAATAGTATCTATTTTTTTTCAATTTTCTTTTCATTCTTCCTTTCCCTAACTGTAATTCTTACCCTAATTCTAACACCACTATCTGCCTGTAGAGGGTTGACTCTGGCTACGTGCCAGGTACCCACTACAGCCGCCCTCTCCCTCCCCTCTGTAACTGGACAGAAGAGAGGAAATACAATGAAGGATTAATGAGTTGAGATAAGAGCAGGAAGAGGTCACTTATCAATAGCCATCATGGGCAAAACAGACTCAAAGTAGGGATATTAATTGAATTTATTATTGGCAGGATCAGAGCAGAAGAGTGAGAAGTACAATAATCTTTAAAAGAAAACCTTTGCCCCACTCCTCCTTCCTTCCAAGTTCTACCTCCTCCCCACCAAGCAGTGCAGGGAGACATGGAATGGGGATCATGGTCATTTGTTGTTTCTGCCTCTGTCAGAGAAAGGTCCTTTCCCTTCTCAGATGGGGTCTCTCTCACAGGGGACAGCCCTTCATGAACCTCCCTGGTGTGAGTCCGTCCCACCAGCAACATTCAAACACACTTCCCTCTTCCCCAAATCAGCCCTATTCCATACCCTACTAAGAAGTGCATAGAGGTGCCAAACCTTAAAAAATCCTCAAGATGTGGCCACTGGCCAAGGACATCAACTCTCATAATATCCCAGGGACCTTTCCTAAGCCACTACAAAGTGGGAGGTCAGCTATGTCTGTGTTCTCTCCTCTAATCTTTTCAGAGTCAGTCAAGACATTTTAGATTCCTTTTTTTTTTTTTTTTTGTGACAATCTGCTCAGTATACTTTTTCTTCCATGAAATCTTCAGCTTTTGATCATTTTGGATACCACTCTACAATGAGAGATGCCTTCACTGACTTGGATCTTCAGACTGGATGTCTGTAGGCAGCAGCAAATGGTATCCGTGTGTTGTTCTCTCCAGATGTTGACTGGGCAGAAAGCTGACAGTCTTGATCTAGGAGCTAACACAAAAGGCCAGAGTGGAGTGTGAAAACCTTTCAAAGAATTTTATTTAGCTTAGAGCTAGAGACTGTTACCATAGGACACATAATTTACATGTTAAGGACGTTTGCCCATGTTTCACCAGGTCTTACTGTCTGGATTGAAGTGGTCTGCATCTGACTCCCTGGTGAGCACCCAGTTTCAGAATTTAAGGTAATGCAGGCCACAGAGATAAACCTGTAAAATGCCTAGGGAGTTTTCTAAACATCCATACATCACTGAGTCATAGAAATAAAACACTGCTCATGCTGACGGCAAGAGCGTCTATCCAAAGTCTGAGGGAGTAAGGAAAATCAAGATGTTTTGGCAGGAACAAAGCAGAAGCCTTGCATGCCTTGCTAGGAATAAAGTGTGCTGCACTTACAATCTATGCCTCATCTTTTGACTAATCTTATTTGAACACAGATCTTTCAGTTTCCTCTCCCTCCTCAATACCCAAAAAACTCAGCAAGTCCAGAAAGTCCATCTCTTCTCAGTCATTAGCTGTGAGGTGCTGAAGCATAACAACAACAGCAAATCAGAGTCCTTTATGTAGGTGGTATGAAAGCTAAAAAGGCCTTGATAGGACCCCTCTGTGGGATATCTGTCCTAGGAGTCTGTACTGTATGGACATGTCTGGGATGGCTTAGTGAAAAAAGAGACAGGCAGTGGAAAAGAGACAGGCAGTTCCAGGGTTAGGTATTCCTTGCTTCCCTCCTGATCACAGAATGCACTTGGATGTCGGTCCACACATGGGGAAATAATCAGTTCATCCTCTTTTCCTGCCCCCCGGTTCCTAGCACCAGATCTCCCTGCTAGTCTCTCTCAGTTCAGCTATCCATGAGCAATGATGGACATGACATTGGAACAGCATTTTTAAAACCAAAATATTGTTTATTTAAGCCAGAAAAAACTAAGCACACAGAGAAAATGATTTCAAAACAAGAATAAGAATGCCTTTTATTTTGGCTTGCTACAAAGATGGCCTAGGTCACTGACTTTCTTAAGATAGGCAGTCATAAGAAAGAAAAATTTCAACTCATTGAATTAATCTATGTGTAATGTAGGAAACTGAACAGGGGGCAAATCAGACTTCAAAATACTTTTCTGAAAGTTTAAAAAAAAATTATTGAAATATTTACAATATGAAGCCTAAAACTGACTTTTCCCTTCAGTGCACATTTTGCCATTGTCTGTCTTACAGAGAAATGTTTGATCCAGTTCCCACTGAAGACTGCAGCTGAAATGACTGGACACATTTAAATGAATGCAGTGTTCATTGGATCAGGACTTCATTCACAGTCATTCACACACTATCCAGTAACTGGAAATAACACATGTACAACTTCCCTCTTGCTGAGAAGTTAACCCATCATTTCAAGGAGGTCCCAGCAATCCCCTCTAATATCTCACATTGCAGTATCTATAGTATTTGCAGCTGGCAAGAAGATCTCACACCATCCTGCTGAAAATCATCCACTTTCCTCATACAGGAACTCATGAGTAAAGAACATTACAGCCAGCTCTTCAGCAAAGCAGGAGTTAGTGAGCACACCACACCTGTCTTTTCCTGTAAACAATCTCTCCTTAACACATTTTCAGATACACAGATCAGTTGTCAGATCCCCAAATACTTCAAAATGCATTTGAAAATCTGGGTTGTAACCTGCTGGTGACAGCCCAGTTTTCCAGTCATAACACAGAATAAATCTGTTCTGCAAGCATAAAAGCTTTCTTTTAGGCCAAATTAAAGCTATGTAGAAATACATACAGCACTTGGGATCAGACAGTTCATACACTTTAGTAGAACTGGAAAAATCCTTTTGACCATGCTGTAAACTGTGTATCAGACATATAATTAGTTTTTAAAAAATGCAAATGATAATAACTTTCCTAATGGAAGAAAAAAAAATGCAAGAATAAAGCAATCGTTTATCTCCAAGCTAGCTGTGTTGCTCAGTGTACTTCTGGAAGACATGTTTATTAAAATGAAAAGAGTAAGGTAGGACAGGACCAGACAGGGTCCCTACCCAAAGGGAGCTGTGGAAAAAACAATTCAACTGATGTGTTTATGGGGGAATTGTTAGAGGATAGGCACATCAAGGAAAGCAATGCTATTCTGGCTCTGGTCTGGGCCCTCTTTAGCATTTCTCAGCATCTAGAACACTCAGGCACTGTCTGTGTCACAGCACATACCCAGTGGCATGTTACTGCATTTTTGGTCCCTTATCAAGATGATGAGTGACACTTAAAATGCCACCCCCAGATTACTGTGGTAACAGACACGCTGACTCAGTACAACTGTGAGATGCTCTTAAGGAGAGTTAAAAGGTCACTAGCACAGCTAATGCATTTGAAATGCTACCTGCTAAATATTGCTGCAATAGCAGGAGCTGTGACGCTAAAGCATTAAACCATATCCTGCAAGCTGGCCAATACCAGTACAAATTTGACCATGCTGACAAGAGTTTAGATTATGTTAACACAAACAAACAGCAAATGAAGAACAGCCAGAAAAATACTGAGAAGTAGGAAAGAGAGCAAGGCACACAGCCCTTATCACAGCACTGAGAAAAGAATCAGGACAAAAAGCTTTGGATGATCTGAACGTGTGCCTTTATATATTCCTTTGAAATGCTGGAATACATTTCTTCACCATAAAGAGGAAAGTTAATGGAAGAGGTAGCAAATGGATGGAAATAACACAAAGAGATTTATGTTCAAGTGAGGGTAGAGAGTCACGACTCCCTTGAGCAGGAACATTTAGTCTCTAAGGTATATAAATTACATACTTGGAAAACTGCAAGTTACAGGTTGTAGCCTTGTTTTATTTGGCTGTTCTAACTTTAACTGGGGTTCAATAGATCCAATCTTTCAATTTCAGACCATTAGAGAGAAGTAGGAAAGGAGGTTGTAATTTTTTTTTGTCTTTACTACCTCATGATCTTTTCAGCACATAAAGGTCACCTACAGCAGATATCAATAATCACACTCTTTACAGTTTCCTTAAAGTTCATCATTTCACAGAACTACTTCACAGGTTACTAAACCAAACCAAATTACTCCTCAGCAAGAGTGAATTGGTGCCTTTCCTATATAATTTTATGTGTTCCCTCTGAGTTTTCTCTACTCCAAGACATTTGAGCATTTGGCACAAGATTTGAAACATGAACTGACTGTAAAGAACTAGAATTACCTGGATGTTTCAAAAGTACAATATTAGATAAATTTCCCCAGGAATGGCTAAACAGAGGACACACCCCCTTTTCATTTGAAAGAGAAAACTGTTGGAATCAAAATGCTCTAACTGGTCTCTTTGAGTAACTTGTGGTGGAAATTTATCCCATGTTTTCAACAGTACAGCTAAATTCAGGATGTTGGTCAGACCCAGCATCTAATTTCTCAAGGTGCTATGGGTTTATAACTGTGACTGAAATTCCTCAGAGCTGCAAGGTTTTGAAGCTTTTACTAAGCAGCCAGAAGTGCTCACACAAAATTACAGACTGCTTTTCAAAATGCAGTCCAACACTTCTTTGAGTCTTTCTCATGGAAAGGGCAAATACTATACCCATGTACTGTATTTCACGAGAAGAGTCAAAATGTAAGGAAAGTTTGAATAAGATTTTTTTTAATGGGAAATGTGATAGAAATGTCTTTATTTGTTCAGTTTTACTAAATCTCTGGTTTTCCCCAAGGTGTTAAAGAAGGTCATTTTCAGTAGAAATTAGATCCCAACTAGGATTCCTGGCATTGATTTGACTTTTTTAACTTAAATGCTTACAATTTAAAGATTGCTTCCATATACAAGAGGCAATAAGCATATACATCACTTGAGGTGCATGCTGCAAGCCCCAAACACCCATAAAAAGAAATACATGTACACTTGTTTTCTTCATTGTGGCAACACGCCCATGCAATATCTGTTTAAGTATCTTCTTCCAATTAAATCCCAGGATGCTTCTTGGATAACATTCTTGTTACTGTTTCTTAAGCTTCAGCACATAGGGAGTTGCAAATAAGGAACTGGTTTTCAGAATTCCATGTAGCATATCTGGAACAGAAAGCAGAGGCAAAACTGGTTCTCCAGCAGCTACTGCAGAGGAAAGCACTGCTCTCCCACTAAGCACTTGCTGAAAGCTAGCAAGGGCACTTGTGGTAATTTTTCTCTTGTCTAGAGTATCTTCTGGTGGTTTACATTAGATTTATTTTTTTATCTGAATATTAAAATTCCATAACATTTCTCCAGTACTGAATGAAACAGAAAGCAAGCTTACATTTCTTTCTGGGACTGAGGAAACTCCCAAATATTTAACCTTACTTAAATATGTATTAATAACGACTAGCCACAAAATGGAAGACTTGAAAATTCGCACTTCAACAGTAGCTTTGTAATTATGTAAGAGGAAATGACACTGTTTCTTATCAGGCATAAATTGAGATCTTACATATATTAATGCATTTGGTTTGTGCAGTGAATACCTTGTTAATAACAGAATATTTTCCAAACTGAATTTGCAATTTAATTCATCTCACAACAAAGATATTTTTCCTCTCTCTTTCACAGACTGTATCCTACTGTGAGTATTTTAAAATGTTTTCTTTCAAAGGCAGCTTTATGAAACCAGTGCCTGCAAGCTTATTGCTGATTATTTGTGTACCCAGGTATTATGTTCCAGATCAAAAGGAATCAAGATTTGTATTTGCACACATTTTGAACTTTTAAATAGGTAAATATGTCAGTTAAAACTCTCCTTTCTTCCTTCAGTATTTTTTTAATATCTAGGGGTCTTTTCCCATGTACAAACTAAATGAAATATATGTTTATGAATGCCTGCATATAAACACAACCACCCCAGTTAATTTAGAATATTGGCATAATTTCAACAAGTGAAATGAAGATACATTAAACTAGTGTGGGTTTTTATGTCACTTTAGGTAGACAGAAATCTTGGAAATCAAGTACTATCATAGCTCTGATGATTTTGGTTTCCATTTCAGTGACTGTTAGAGGAGCACTATATTGAAAAATTAATTTGAAAATACCAAAGTTGATAGAGTAATAAATAATAATAAAATAATTAGAATAAAAAGAAAACATACTAATGTTGCATAGTGAAACTGTGGGTTTTGTCTAGTATACCAATAGACTGAAGCAGTTTCACAGTTAATGGAGACTGGGAGACTTCCCTTGTTTAGGCTGTTCTTGACATTCCAGCAATGTCGCATTGACGATTTACCCATAATTAGATACCTGTTGGACACACGAAACTAAAATATTTTGCACTTACTCAGACCCAAAGATCAACCATTTTAATTGTCCAGTGCAGCATTTTTTATTGTATGGACTCTTTATCAGGACTACTTTAAAAACAAGCTACATTTTCATTATTTTTCACTGCAGGTATTACAGCTTAGCCTGTGGCTATTAATTTCATCAATCATGGAAACTCCTCCAGACCTACTGTGTAGATATCTTCTCTAGAGTACATTATGGAAACTTGGTCTTTATGAGAACTGATCAGTATCTGTGAATTCACACTTCAGTGATAATAGTCAGGATATTGCAAACAGAAAACAAACTCCCCTTGGGTAATCCGAAGCACTAGGGAGAAGCGACATTCTAGAGATAGCAAAAACTCCACATCTCTTTTGAAGGGGTGGGCAAATAACACCATACAGAGCTGTCGTCTAGAGGGTGACTCTTGTCTTGGCTCAGTATTTCCTAGACTAAACTTCTCATTCAAGTTCTTGTGATGTGGACTCTAAAAGAAAATAAACTCTTTCAAATTTAATGAAAGAAACACTGAGAGGGAACAACCAAGGAAACAGAATGCTTGCTAAAATCAGCCTCAGACAAAAGAACAAAAGAAGTAACAATTCACGGCTAGACTTCTGAGTAGAAACTCAAGTCACCAAATCCACTCTTCCAGTTGTCCCACTACAGTCAATAGTATCAAACACATCTGATAGAAGACTTAGCAAAAGCATCTCATCTTCACCCAGAGTAGTCCACTCTGAAAAACAAAAGCAGTACATGTACCAGTTCAAGGCCCATGACTCGTGTACATGTTACAAGTGAGACTACAATTCTTTCTTCTCAGGGTGAGGTGTTTCTTAAACTGTCTAATCCAAAACTTTTAATTTGAGACATCCCATTCCACTAGCTCCATTTGCATGTTCCTAAAGAAAAATATAATTGTTTTCTGATTCTGTTTAAGCATATTTAGACCTTAAAATCTGTATTCTTTTGGTAACATTCACTTTTCTCCTGACTTTTCACAAGGTGTATACATTTTCCCACTCTTCTCTAGAGCAGGGCTGTTCACAGTAAAGGCAGACGTGGCCCAAAGTGGCAGCTGTCCTGAAAATGCCTTTCCTCTTTCTTTTTCTCTGCATCAGCAGTTCTCACAGAGGATGCCACATGCTCTTCCACAAGAACTGCTGTGGTTGTCAGCTGAGGCTGGAAAAGGACATTATTTTGTGTCCAGCTACATACTTTAGATCAGTGCCAGCCCACAGTGAAAGTTTTCTTCTATTTCCTCTCCAGTGATGTACTTGGCTGAAGATTACTATTCCCCTACTTAGTAAGCAGCCTCCTGAATTCTACGTGCTCTAGTGACAATCTGTTCAAGATAAACACTTTTGAGTCATACTTTTAACACAGTTTGAGTCCTAGCTTTATTTCCTGAAGGGTACAGATATGCTCCAAAGCAGTTTTCTCCCTCTCTGCTATCGCTATACTCCCAGTTAAACACCCACAGTTAATCTTGTGGAAGCCTCTTGGTAATTTTATGGAAAAACAATTTTGAAACCAGCAATCCATTCTCATTTTCTGTGATTTTAAAGCAGTTATTTCAGACATGGGTAACAAAGGCAGGGAATGAGGAAAAAGTCCTTTTCGGGGCTGCTGAGTTGCTATGCTCATCCTTGTGTTTACAGCTCCAAGCACATTGCTGACTGGCCACAGCTCCATCAGTAAAATGATCCAGCTACTGTACTCCTGACTTCTGCAAGCTATGAGTGGGCAGGGGACATTACACAAGTGCTGGAGCAGCTGCAGGACCTTTCCCTCACTGAACTACTGAAGAAGTACGCCAGCCTGTTTGTGTGCTTCTCCACAACCTTTAACCTACTTCAGCTATTTTGGCCACACTGGGAGCCCTCGGCAGCTTAACAGCTCCTGCGGCACCAGCATCGGGTGACAGAAAGATGAGAACGGGAAGATATGACTCTTGTTTTGAATGCTATTTCTGTCTTCTTTTCCAAGCAAAGGGCCACATAAATATTTAGAAAACAAATGTATCAGTAGGTTAAAGTAACAGTCCCATTCCACAAATGCAGAGGGAGAGGCTTTGCCCTTGGTACTGCTGGAAATTTCACAAAGTTCTGCAAATACAACTTATGCTCTTCAGTCATCCCACTATTCCTTCCACTTACATTGAAAACTTTCTAGTGCTACCACTAATTTCCACCTAGACTTACTGCTCATCCTGGATCATCATGTAGCCTTCCTTTCAAAAGCTGAATTGCCTTTGCCCTTAGCAGAAAATGTTAGTCTGATTTCATAAGGGAAGAAAATTTGATGTTTCCTGTTCACCTTTTTGCCAAACCATCCTTCATAATTTGAATAGATAATCAACTCTTTACAAACTTTGTACAAACTAGCAGGTGTTTTAGAGAGGAGAGATCCAAACTTTGCTCCACAGTGAATAAAACACAAGGGAAGCTCAGCAAAGACTCATTCTGCTAGAGAGCAACAACCACACCAGCTGTCATCACACATATTCTAGCTGGTCAGGAGAGGGCACTCAGCCCAGCCCAGCATAGTGTCTCCAGCACTTGTTGGCTGGTGAATTAGGAAAAAGAGCCTTAAATTTGTGTTCCCAGAAGGACAAAGGCAGGGCAAAAGCAGTCCAGACAGCTCCTATTAGACATCAGCAACATAGTTACTATGTATGCTGGCGGACCAGGCACCTGGCTCTGACCTAAGTACAGCACGTTGTGTCTCTGGCAGTGGGGAGGACACAAGGAACATGAGGTGAGAGGCAGCTGATTGTGATGGAGAGCTACTAGGAGACAAATGGACAGAAATCCGGGCTTCATTCGTTCCACTCTTCTGGACCCATCTGTTGTGCAAAAAAGCAAAACGTTAATGCAGCTCCATATTCTTAAGCATAGTCAGCAAAACACTACTGTGACTGAGGAACTGAAAATGTTGCTTCTACCTTTTCAAAACTGTCTCCAGGGCAGTTCAGAAGTGGAAAGTTGAAATATCTAAGCAGCAGAAATGAGACCTCCTCTGATGAATACCTCAATTTAGAATTTGGCACTGTCCTTCACCATCAAAATGCTGTTCTCTGACACCTGCACTTAAAACTGTCACGTGCACTGGAGCTTCAGGCAGAGGGGGAAGTGGGGGTTTGGAGAGGAAATCAAGTGACAACAGTGCTGAAGACAGGACGGACTGAGATATTATTTGAAGTGGTTACAATTTTCAGAGCCAAGTCTTCACATGCAGCTTGGTTGACCATGAATCCTCATTGTTATATTTGTGCCTAAAACTTCGCTGTCTTGCTCAATATTCGGGACATCCTTAACAATTATTTGACAGATATATAGTTTATGTTTACAGGAATGGAAATTCGTATTGTTCAGGACCTCCTGTAACATATAACCCATCATAACAAAGAGGGAGAAGCAAATTTGTTATGAAGGAGATATGCTTCTTCCAGAAGCTCACTGGAGTAATAAAACTCTGCTCATTGTTGTGCTGCTGATGTGGAAAATTCTTGTAGAAGTTTATTTTGATTTGAAAAACATCCACGTTATGAGTTACTGGAGCCTTGCCCTTTTTATAGTTGGGGAAGGCAACACGTTTCCCCTATTTCCTGCAACTACAGTTATATCATTTGTTCAGAGCTAAACTGAATATGTAAGATATTTATTCATCCCTTACTGCATATAACTACCAGGAAAACATTGGGAAAACAAGTTGCTGTAAAGAGAATTAATGTAAACAAAGGAAATTATTCCTAGTAGACTTTTTCCCTACTCAGAACAGGGTGTGTAATATGACTGCTCACAAAGGATATTCAAGTCATTTATATTAAGCAGGCTCAGCACAACAACAGATTTAAATAAAGTTCCTCAATAGGAATAGAAATAGTGACCTTATAAACCAGAATATCTGCCTAGTGCTGAGGACTTGCTTGACCCAGATTTTATTGCAAATTTTTGAGATTCTTGCTTGCCACTGATTAGTGGCTCCAGGAAGAATGTGAAACAAAAAAAAAGCTATCATACACATTTCATGATTTAAACAAATTTGTATGACATTTTCACTTCTCTGAGGCATCTGCAACTTTTAGGCAAACAAAGCTGAAAGAGTCAAAAGCAAAGGGCAATATTTATTCTCAAATTTTCAACTTCGGCAAGGACAGGAAAAATCAAAGTTATTACATTTGCTGCTATTAGATGTCCATGTTTTGCTTCATTTCACATTTCATATGCCAACATTCAATCAGTGTGGTAAACCAGAATATATCAGATGGAAAAACAACAGAGTAACTCTCCCAATAAAATAATAAAACAGGGAGCAATAAAATAATAAAACATAAAGTACAGTGGGAGTAGAGCCATAAGCAGGGATAACAGGTATGACTAGGAAGACAAAAATGAGACAGAGTTTCAAAACAAACCAGTTTCATGACAAGCTAAAGTGTTCCTTTGCCTAGTAAACTAAGTATAAGAATTTCTTGTAAGGAATGTATCTTCCTTCCCTTGAAAAAATGTTTACATGTCTCTCTGTGTGTGTAAACATATGTATATAATAAATGGACTGTGGAGCTGTTTGCCAATATTAAGGCTCTATTATTTTGTATTGTAGTTATATTGTCGCATGCTCCTGCTGCTTCAGACCAAGTTTTAGGATGTTAGGAAGTCCTTTGCTGACATGAAGTGCATTCCTCAATGCCTTGCGCAAAACCTGCTCTTAGTGAGGTGGACTCGGTGTGTTGGGAAAAGGCCAGGCAGCACGGGAGAGAGATCCAAGCTCCCTCTGCAGCAGAGGAAAGGCGAGCAGGCTTTTCCCGGATCGACGGTGACCCTGGCATGAGCTGTCCCCGGCGTCACCGGCACAGCTGTCTCCGGGTGCTCGGTCACTGCCAACGCGGGTCACAGCCGTGACCTACATGTGAGCAACCCGACCCTGCGGGCCGAGAGTTCTCGGTTTGCTCCCTTTGCTCCCGCTCCGGCGTTACGCTGTCAGCAACTCGCTGTCACACGCCGCTGTAGGGGCCAGAGTCACGGCCCTGCCCCGGCCCCGCCGCCCGCCTCGCCCCGTAAACAAGGTCACCGCGGCGGGCACAGCGCCAGAGCCCGCTCCGCCTCCCGCGGCTGCCGCGGCGCTGCCCGGCACGGCGCGCTCGGGCCCCGGGGCCGCCGCCAGCGCTGTCACGGGGGCGGCGGGCGGGCCTGCCCGCGCCCCGCCCCGGCGGCGGTAAATAGCGGCGCCACGTGAAGCCGCGCACCGCGGGCGAGGGGACAGCGCGACACGGGGACAGGGTGCAGCGGGACAGCGGACAGCGGGACAGGGGACAGCGGGACAGGGGACAGCGCGGCAGGGGACAGCGCGGCAGGGGACAGCGCCAGCCGACCCTCCCTCCCTCCGTCCTTCGCCGTCCGGCCCGCTGGCCCGCCGGCCCCCGCAGCCATGAAGGCCGCCCGCATGGCCCTGCGCAGCGCAGCCCCCCTGGCCGGGGCCGGCGGCAGCAGCAGCAGCAGCAGCACCCGCGGCAGGCTCCCGCGGGAGGTGGAGCAGTTCTCCCGCTTCTCGCCCTCCCCGCTCTCCATCAAGCAGTTGCTGGACTTCGGTGAGAGGCGGGACGAGCGGGCAGGGGCGGGCGGAGGGGCGGCTCGTCCCGGCGCCCGGGCACTCGAGTGCCCCGGAGCTGTGGCTGCGGCGCCCGTCCCGCAGTGCCGGCGCTGCCGCCCCGGGGCGGGGAGCTGCGGCCCCGCGGGGGTGGCGCCGGCCGGGAGGCCGCCCCGCGTGGGCTGTGGGTGCGCGGTGGGGGCTGAAGATGCGGTGCCCCGCGGCTCGGGGGGCGCCGGAGGGGCGGGGGACTGCGGGGCGTGCGGGGCGCGGCCGTGCCCCCCGCACCCGGTACCGGCCCGAGCCGCCGGCCCGGCTCCCGCACGGCAGGATCGCGCTGGCAGCGGAGCGCACATGGCACTGCCTGGCGTCACCCCGAGAGGCTCTGTTTACAGGGGCTGGAGCGCTTCGTAAGAGGATTACAGATCAGTCCCGTGTCTAAATGGGAACTGTACAAGTATCCCTCCCAGGAACACGCTGTGTCTTGCCATCACGTAAACAAAATCCTGAAGTCTGTGGAGAGACAGCAATTTGTAGTTGCATCTTGAAACTTCCTTAAACAAATATTTTATTTTGGATTTATTCATAGGCTCAACCAATGGATGCGAGAGAACTTCTTTTGCATTTTTGCGGCAAGAACTTCCTGTGAGGTTTGCAAACATACTGAGAGAAATTGATCTTCTTCCTGATAAATTACTGGGCACTCCATCAGTGCAGTTAGTAAAAAGCTGGTAAGTAGGAACTGCTTGAATTCAGCTTGTAAAGTAACACAGCTTTGACAACTTTGTTGTCACAGACTTTAATGAATAGTAGAAAACATAAAAAAATACACTAGAAATGCAGTTCCTCCATCAAAGCTGAATTGCAAACTGCTACACACTGTCGCTTTCTAGCGTACTAAAATAAAATTAAAAACCAACATGCTTATATCATTACCTTTAAATAGGTGGGTTTTTCTGACAGCTTGAAATAGCTGTTAGAGTAAATCTCACTTCTTATTCTTTAAGAAGAAAGAGAAAAAAACGTGTTCCGTTTTCACATAGCATTACAGACCCTCAGAGCCACATAAAAATGGGAAAGCAGGCTATATACTTGTTGGGATCTCTCACTGATGGAATTAAGAGCAGAGCTTCTGTTCCAAAGCCTTGACCTGTGCAGCAAGTGTTTGGAATTCAATTAACATAATCTCTGCAGTTGACACAGTAGTTGATCTGATTTAACCTTGTTTACTGTCACGCTTGCAGCATTTGCCAGGATGGCTGACATAAAGGGCAGAAGTATTAGGGTGAGACCTAGAAACTCTTCTTAATATAGCAAACAATTGTGCCTTTGCAGTATGCATCAAGACTGTCAGATGTCAGTGCAAGAGGCTCAACTACTTAGCTTCTGCCAAAGCTGATCAGATTTGGCAAAGTTTTGCTTAAGCGGCTTCCTGATCAGTATTGTCATTTGGATCTTTTTTTGAAGTATGTCTCTTCTCAAGAATTCTAAGGGGATCCTACGTACCTAAAGTGAGGGTCTAGATTACTTTTTGTGTGGCAGGCACAAGAAAAGGCTTTTGTCTTTATAACTGAGTTATCAGACACTGGAATGGGCTGCCCAGGGAGGTGGTGGATTCACTTTCCCTGGAGTTATTTAAGAAGAGACTGGATGTGGCACTTAGGGCCATGGTCTAGTTGACAAGGTGGTGTTGGGTCATAGGTTGGACTTGATGTCTCAAAGGTCTTTTCTAACTTTGTTGATTCCGTGATTCTGTGGAAACTTCTAGGATTCAGACAGTCAGGAAGTGTCCATTTGTTCATTTCACTGTTTGATGGAAGTCTGATACTTCAAAGATACTTCAAACTCCTGGCTGACTTGTTAAGAGTAATGATGTGGACACGGCAAAGTATTTTTCATGTTCCTAGGCTAAGAAAAATCAAATGAATAGCATATATTTCCTATGTTCTTTTCCAATAGGTACATCCAAAGCCTTCAGGAGCTGGTTGAGTTCCATCAGAAAAGCCCAGATGACCAAAAAGTCTTATCTGAGTAAGATTTTCATTTGTTTCTTTGGACTTTTTAGTTCACATTCTACTTTCCACAATATAGCCAGTTCCGACTGACAGCTGTCATGAGGTGAATTTGATAATCTAGCATAAAGTGCTCAGCATAGAGTGAGCTGCTTTAAATCTCTGGTCATGTTCAGCAATATTGCAAATAAATATGACCTGCTGCAGCTTGGTTTCAAGGTCATACTGTCCCTTGAACTGTCATGACAGCAAAATGTCAACAAAAATTATCTGTGAAGTCACATCCCTGCTTCTTTCCAAAATATCAGCCAGCCGTCTTTTCCTCACATTCTCATCTGCTCAAATAAATGAGTAAACAGGCAGTGAATTTGACATGGCTAGTAATTACACCTTTTGTATTAATACCAGAATCTCCTGGTTTAGGTCAGTGAGGAATTACTTTTAAAAGAATGAAAAAAAATAGACTGTATTTTAATATTAAGGCTGTTAAACACTTACTTGTGGTGCTGCTGCTGGATTAGATAATTACATAGTACAAAGTTTGCCTCTATGTAGTCTCAGAATAATGTTCTAAAAAGATCTCTTTTTGACCTAGCTTTATAGATACATTAATTAGAGTCCGAAACAGGCATCATGATGTGGTTCCTACAATGGCACAAGGAGTAATTGAATACAAAGACACTTTTAAAGTAGATCCTGTCACCAATCAAAACATCCAGTATTTTTTGGATCGTTTCTACATGAGCCGTATTTCCACACGGATGCTAATGAACCAACACAGTAAGTAGAAATTTTTACCTGAGATAAAACTTTGACCTAATGAGTAACAAGTTCTTGTAAACATTTCTTGGAACTGTTGGAGATCTGCCTCAGATAACTTTGTGTGACACTGGATCTATCACTTAAGAAAATAATGAGAACTTGTTTTCTAGACTACAGACTAATTGTAATAAGTCTGGTACACGTATAATTCTTTACACCTGAAAAACTTTCAGATGTTGAAGTACGGAAAAACCAACATAGTTTGCTGGCAATAAATAGCATTTTAACTCATTAAAGACATAAACATTCATTCTTTTATGTGGTTCTGTGTTGTGATCACATCGTACTAGTCAAATTTTTTAGGCTTTTTTAGTAATACAATATTTGGGATTAAACATCATTTTCATCTCAAACAGCTCTTCTTTTTGATGATAAATCTGGCTCGGGGCACCCAAGACACATTGGAAGTATTGATCCTTGCTGTGATGTTGCTGAAGTAGTGAATGGTACGTATTCTCAGATCCTTGACATTTCTCTTCATGATCAGTATTTATATCTGATTGCAAGCAGTTTGGGTAACCAACATGTGTTGTATAGCATGCTGACTGGCTTTTATTGAAATAGCTGAAAGCAGTCTATCTATGCTGAAAGCACGAGCTTTTATAAGACAGAATTTAAAACACAAAGTAGCAGTAAAAAATGTATTGGAGTAAGTTCCAGCAAGGGACAGATGAGGTAGGAATTAGAGTTTTCTGAGATGCTGAGATCAGTCTTACCTGCTGATAGATAACAGGTGCATTCTACAGGCAATTCTACACAATTGCCAAATTGTATGAAGATTTGGTCGTGCTGCTGTAGCTACCCATTTGTTCTCAATAGTTAATACATACAGTGTATACAACGTTTTCATTCCCTTGAGACACTGTCTTCGACTCTGTAACACCTTAGCAGCTAATGCAGTTAAAAACTGTATTTTGCCAAGCATTCAAATGAATTTTTACACTGTTTGATATTACATTTCACATATTTTACTTAAATATTTCAGATGCTTATGAAAGTTCCAAGTTATTGTGTGACCAGTATTACTTAACATCTCCAGAACTGAAACTTACCCAGGTGAATGGTAAGATGAGAGCTTTTATGTCTGTCTTCATATCAGTAGCCAAACTGCTGCTCTTACCAAATAAAAAAACCTCACAGTTCTGTAACCTTAATGGTACATACCAGTTGACCTGACTTGGCCTAGTTCCTCTTCATTTTCTGTTACAGGCACCTCACTTAATCTCCTGTGTTATAACTCAAATGCCAATATATTTTAAACACTAGATTTTCTGAGGTACCATTTATGAATTTGAGAAGAGTAGCACAAACCTGTTGTTAGAGAGGAGCTCTATATCTGGGTGAGGAAGTGGGTCTACTGACTGAAATGCTGGTTCTAGACTAAGCTGCCTTCATCTTGCTGATTTCAGCTGTCTGCTAAATGTTTGAAATCCTTTATTTTTAAAAGGGAGTTAATACTTGTTTGGGTTTTTTTTGTTTATTTGAAAAGAAACTGCTATTAAGCAAGTGGTGATTGCAATCTAAACACTCTTATGAATGCATGAAGTTGTTTGCCCATTTTGTAGGGAGGGAAACCAGAAATGAAACTTGATATATTTTCTGGTTTATTTTGGCAACTTACTTATTGTGAATTTGGATACAATACAGAAAAAATTCGTCACCCTGTTAAATCTTGTTTGTATTTTTCCTTTCCTCTAGGAAAAGCTCCAGGAGAGCCAATTAACATTGTATATGTTCCATCTCATCTTTTCCACATGCTTTTTGAGCTCTTTAAGGTATGTCGATATAAACTCTTTTCTTTCCTTAATAGTCTGAGCTGGAGCATCAATACTTAAAACCTCTAGCTAGATCTGAATGAAGTAATAAAGCTTTGCACAGGACAGGGAGATCTCAAAGGATTTCTTATTTGCGAAAATAGTCTTGGCAGTTGGGAAAGGAATGATTGCAGTTTGTAGGAGAGCATTTGAACCCTTTGGTGTGATGGTAAATGGGGCAGGGGAAGGGATAGAGAGAGTGAAAGTGGGATGTGGGATTGTGACCACCACTAGCCTTCTGCTTTTAGAGATTACATCTGTAGTGCAGGTTTGCCCTGCAGTCTTTTCTGTGGAGTGGGTGATACATCCTGAAGTAGTGGATGGGGCTGAACTTGCATGCTGCCAATATGGGGTGCAGAAATCTGGCAGCCTCTAGCAACTGCTCAACTTTGCTCTTCCCTGGAAACATGTTGACTTTAGGGGAGCTGTGTTATTTAATTTGCATTATGTGAATTATGATGGGAAAGAACAGTAATCTGTCACAAAGAGAGGAGTCTTGGTTATGCTTAGGCACTTTTAGGTGCAAGACCTCCTCTGCTCCTGTTACGCTAAAATGCTAAGTGTCTGATAGGAATAGAGGATAACTCTGCTCAGCCTCTACATAAGAGGAGTATGGTTTGAAGTACATGGATTCAGCAGTCTCTGATAATTGTAACTTTCTTTTCCATAGAACTCCATGAGAGCAACTGTTGAATTCCAAGAAAACAGCCCAACCCTTTCTCCAATTGAAGTGACGGTTGTTCTAGGAAAAGAAGACTTGGCAATCAAGGTATTTTGTTGGCCTACGGTAGTATGGACTAAATGTCATTGTTATGGTTACATATACTGCAGCAAATTCTGTTAAAAGATCTTCTGGCCTCTGACAACAGATCAAAGATACTATGCATGAGCATATAAGTATTCTGTTGATAGCCTCCATGTAGCAAAATTATCTAATTGAAAAATAATATGCTGTAAAACAAATGTTTGCATTTATGACTATTGGAAAGGTGTGTTCAAATAACAGCATTTTAAATACCATTCTTGGTCAATGATTGTTGTTAACTTCATTCTCTGTTAAATCAGATCTCAGACAGAGGAGGTGGTGTTCCAGTAAGGAAAATTGAGCAGCTGTTTAGCTACATGTATTCCACAGCACCAAGGCCAAATATGGATGATGCTCGAAATACTCCTCTTGTAAGATATTTTCGATACTCACATTGCTAATAAGGTTGCTGTAAGTGTTGGATAGATTGGTGGGTTAATAAGGAAATGCTATGTCCACCCTGCTGCTGTGCAGGGTATTCAAAGATTATTGAGCCCCATAAATATGAATTAAGACTTACTGAAGAAGAATTTTAATAACTAGCTTAGTGGGCAAAAATAGGCTTTTGAAGGTGTAAACAAAGAAGTACATTGCAACCTGAATCAAACCTCCCCCCCTTTTTTTTCTCCCTTGCATCCCAATGACACTATATGTGGTCTTCATTCCCCATTCAATTCTCAAATTTATTGTAAATTATGCTGTCTTTATGGAGGCAAGCACAACTGGAACAGGCTTTTAGACTATTGTTTATCTCTCAGTAGCAAGCTCCTTCTACTAATCAAGCTGTACTAGCGAAAACAGAGAGAAAATACAGAAACTGTACTGTGCAAAAGTGGGACATATAAACCCACCCTCTTCCACAGAGATTTTTTTATTTTCTTATATTTTGGTTTTCTTAATGGTCAGCTTCAGTATTCTGTATGAAACTTATTTGAGATTTACGTTTGCTTTTAAGAGAACCGAAAGTGCAAAAGACTTTAGCAGTTAAAAATCTCTGAATACTTTCCAGCTATTTAACTTCAGGCCATAAGAGATAGTAAAAAAAAATAATTAATTTCATCTTGTACTTTATTTTTAGGCTGGTTTTGGGTATGGCTTGCCAATTTCACGTCTGTATGCTAAATACTTTCAAGGAGATCTAAATCTCTACTCCATTTGTGGTTATGGAACTGATGCTATTATCTACTTGAAGGTATGTATTTTGATTTATTTAAATAAAAGGTAACTACCATTAATGCAGTGAGGTAACTACTCAGTATCATTTTAAGGTAAACAAATTCTCTGCTCATGAGTAACTCTTGTTTTTTTCTAAAGAAATACCAATAAGATTTAGTAACTGGTATGTAGAATTAAAAAGGTCACTTGGCTTTAAGTAGTCTACTTGAAAAACTACTAGTGAGAGCCCTGTTAGTTTTCAGATTGTATTAAGATGTTCTCTACTTGTTCATGGATACAAAATACTGGAAGAGAATGAAGTCAGGGTGTGAGCTACAGATCTGATTTCTTTAGTCTGATAACCAGAAAGTCCACATAAACTAAATCCTCTAACTGGTGATGTTCAACAGTTGCCATATAGCCCTTATATGGGATTCAGATATCAGTAACCTTGAACACCAGTCATGTAACATGCACTGATGTTATTATAATTAACCTGCAAACAGGGCTACATGTTCTTTTCTACTTTCTGTTCTTACTCACAGGAAAAACTTGCTTTGAATTTTTTCTAGTAAACTGATAACGTAGTTCCAAGCACCCTAAAGCACAACCAGAGCAGCAGTACAAAAGGAAGAGAGAGTTCAGCTATATATGTATATGTAACATTTCTATTTAACAATTTCCTAATAGAATAGGATTTTTATTTTTTTTTTGTTAGTTGTAACATACGGAATTAAGGAAAGAACATATTTTAAAGTTTCTCTGAATTTTGTAAATTGAAATTCTTTCACATGCATTCCTGGACTATCTTGCAAATGGAGAGTAATGCTTAAGACCTATAAAAATGCATAAATAGGATTTCATGTTACTGCATTTGTCCCACCAAATTATCCAAAGCAAGCACGTATACTGAAGCACATAAACTACCTTATCTATTGTAGAAATATTGGTGTAAATAACTTTGTTTTGTAGTGTCATTGGCTTAACACTTTAAGCATACTGCGTGAATTTTTGCAAAGTAGCATTATGGAGAGGTAGAAACCAAGTAACTTCTTCCTTCTTGACTTTAGGCCTTATCAACAGACTCAATAGAAAAACTCCCAGTTTTTAACAAATCTGCTTCCAAGCATTACCAAGCTACCTCAGAGGCGGATGACTGGTGTGTCCCAAGCAAAGACCCAAAGAATTTATCAAAACAGAGTGCAGCTTTCTGAAGAGAAGTTGGTATCCAGGCACCCAAGGGGATCAAGCTGGCTTCTCCAAAAGAGCAGCTACCTCCAAACAAGCAAGTTTCAGGACTGACAGAGGAGAAAGAAGATAAGGATGTTATAACCTAGGCTGTATGCACTGAATGTGAAATCTTGCTGTGGACTTCAGGATGAGGAAAATAGGAGCACATATGTCTTTAAAGAGCTGTGTTTAGAGGAAAATCAGACTATATTTTTTCTTATGATCAAAGACTTGGTGTGGTAGAGGTGTGAAATTTTTGAGTCCTGTTTAATTCTTGAATTCTGAATACTGATAAACATAAGTTATGCTGATGCATATTTTTCTCCTAGAATAGTTATCAGCAGTTTATCTTATTACAGAACTTCTCAGGTAGGTAGATAACACCTGAAATTAAAGCTATATTTATAACATTTGGAGAAGATCTGCTTAATATGGCAGTCTTGTAGCAAGATACAAACAGCATTCAAATACAGCCTGACTGGAAGGGAGGGAGGCCTGGGAGGTAGGGAGAAAGTGTTTTCCATCTATAAGAAAGTCCCATTTTAAAAAAGCGGTATTCCAGCAATAATTCTTATGTGATGCCTTGCTCTGCGAGTTACTTTGCTAGGGGTTTTTTTTTTTTTTTAATGTTAAGCTGTTCATGGAAAACCAGCCAAGTAAGGCTTCTATGCATAAGGTAACGAAGAAGAAAATCAGAATATTTTAGAAAGCTGCTGGAAAGAAATGGAAAGCTACTTGGTTATAACAGCTCTAAGGCTAGGGTACATCTAGCCTACATTGCTGTACTCTGGAGATCATGTACCAGGTAACTCAGATGGGATTTTCCAAGAACTGAACTCAGACATATAGGTTGAACAGAAAGGTTTTGTGATCTATATTGTGTGAGCGTGTTGTGGGAAGCAGCATGTTTAAAATATGGTCTTGTGGTTTTGCTTTGTTGTGCTGCTAGAAGATTAGTGGCTCAGTGCACTAAACTGAAATCTGCCAATTGTCTTTGTCAAATTTGCATTGGACCACACTAGCTCAGAGAGGTACATGGGGAATCTGTACCCTGAAAGCTCTGATGAGCACTGGAGGTCTGTTTGAAAGGTTTTCAGGAGTGGTGTTGGAACTATAAACTTATTCCAAAAACTGTTCATTGCAATGGAAAGGGCTTAGGAAATGATGTTTCAAGATGCAAAGAGCACTGCAAATATTGAATAGCTTTTATGAACAGCAAAATAGGGGGAATCCCACAAGAACAGTGTCAGTGGGAGAGAGTTGTTGGGGAAATACTCCATTCTCAGTAAGATTCTTCCTCAACCATCTTCTTTGTGCATTTTTACTTTTGTAAGCAAGGTAAACTTAACAACAGGTGTTAAACTATTGGACGTTGTCAAGCTGGCCAGTCAAAAGTTCATCAGGGCTGTATACTATTACTTGAACTTTTTTATACTAATTAGCATATTTTCTTAAGAGTGTGTGATTCTTTGCAAGAAGCTGCAAGTACAGTAAAGCATCCTGCTCAGCTGTATGACAGTTTTGTATTTGTTGGACAGAAAACCAGTCCATACTTCACTGTGAATCTAAAATGTTTTTAATCGGAATGAGAGAAAAATACAACTACCTTTGTGTTCTAGAAGTCCCATTAGGATAGATTTCTCAGTCAAAAATAAAATAGTATTCTGATATGCTTTGTTTCTTTTAAAAACTAGATTTAGATGTATTGGTGATAACTACTGAGCATTATGACTTTAGTACTGCCTCTAGGCTGTCTTTATCCTGGTGAATAAGATGCAGTCACCAAAGGTCACCAGATCATGTATCTGAGCTCGGCTTGGTGAATGAAATGGGTAATAAAAAGGAAATATCTTTGTCTAGAGTACACAGGTGTGAAAAAGCTGTCTTCACTGCCATAATGTATTTGAGTATTTGTTGATTTTGTATGGAATACAAGGTCACAAACACATACCTAGGTAGTTACTGTTGTCACGTAAATATAATTTATACCTTTGTGTCTGAACCCAGTAATGCTTGAACTTGAGTTGTGATATGATGGTACACCTGTAACATAGCTGCCGCTGCTCCAGGTAGGAGCTGTAATTTCTGTTTCAAAGCAGGTGAGACCACGTGGGTGCAGCAAAAATGTCTGTGATGTTTGCAGAGTGAAGCTGCAGAACACATTTATGATGCAGATTGAGGTGTGTACAGCACTTAAGGAACCCATATGAAATCTCTGCAGTATTACAAATTAGGTCTATCTACCTAGATATCTACAGCACCTTTTCAAGCATTCACTGATTTTTTTTGTTTTTCTGAAAGTAGAGTTGTAGTTTTAAGTCTTTTACTTGGATGTAGATGTTGAAATAATTTTTATAATAAAATCTTTTAAGTGGTTGTCTGGTAGCTTTTATTTTCTAAGAAGACTAGTGCAACAAGCATTTCTCAGATCATAGTGCAGCCTGAGGGGGCCCCATACAAGGCCCTTTTTAAAGTCTTATAAAATGGAGTTGAGCAAAACAACTTTTCATGCTCTGTCAGATACAGCAGGGTTAAAAAACGCTTAAACTGATCTCCTTATGCTTAGTATTGCATCTGTTGAGAGGTTACATCATGCCTAAAATCAGTACATCACCTTATGCATCACCCTACTCTTTCTAATCAGGAGAGTATCCATACTGGGAATCCTTCATCAATGCATGTTCTATACTCTAAAGTGGTTATGTTTTGTTCAGCTTTAAAGAATGTGAAAATTCACCACTAGTTTTAGTTTTACATATATATATATATATATATATATATAAAAAAAGGCATCCATCATTGAGTCTATATTTAGCAACTAAGTTTTTCCACAGACAAATTGGAAGCCGCTCTTTCAGCTCTGGAGCAATGAGATGGCTGGCTTTTAATAGCTGGTGTGTAAGAAAATGGTGTGATGGATCAGACTGTGCCACCATAGAACAGTCCTGTACAACTGGTGCTTTAGACTTTTGTTGTCCTGGGACCATCCTACATATCCTTTAATTTTAGGAAGGTAGAGCAACTGTAAAAATGCATGTAGGTACTTTACCTGGAAGAGGGCAGGTGAAAATCAGCCTGACTCAGGGTATGCAGTAAGCCTCCAAGTGAAAGCCTTGTGTGCTGAGTTTGCCCTTAACAAAGTGGATTTTACCTGAAGGTTTTTCTTGCTGGGGAAGCAGATCAGATGGTGTGCACTTTGTATGGTTTGCAATTACAGAAGTGTACCACTCTGATATATATCACTATGCCAGGTGTGTTGGAGAAACAATCCAGAACTAAAGTATGCTAAGGACTTCAATAGGCTACTACAGAAAATGAAACCAAACTCAAAAATACCTGTTGTGTTTTCTCCATCATCTTTACTGTCCTGCAGTCTCTAGAGACAGGGCTAGCATATTTCCTCCAGCTTTTTCCAAGCAGAAGTACACACATGTGCATTCTATACCTTGCCTGTGGCAGGATGTACCCAAGCTGCTGTGCAGCTCCGTGTCGAACACATGGCCCCAGCAGGCCCAGGTCTCTCCACAGCACTCTGCACAGACCATCAGTCCCAGCCAGGCTCCTGCAGCTCAGAAGGCAAAATGTGTTTTTTTCCCTTCCCCCACGCAAACCCATTGAGTAACAGAGGCCACACACCAGCTCCTGGTTCAGCAACGCACAGGTGCTGCGGGGCTGGCAGCAGTGCAGGGTTGGCTTGCTGCTACCACATCAGGGGGTCACTGACATCAGCAGGTTTATCCATGGCTGAACAGTTCTGGTTTCACAGGAGATAAGCAGATGTTGCACTTTCGCCCTTTGCCCCCTGATCAGGACCTTACCCAGCCAGGTTCCCAGTGTCAACAGAAACCACACCAAAGTACCCTGTGTTTTCTCTTCCAGATCATTAGCTAAAAAGTGTACACGGATGGTGTGACTGGTGCCTTGGGCACACATCCAGATTAATCTCCCAGAAGCCTTGATACCTGATTGTTCATTATCATCTTTCCTATCAATTAACCAAGTTTTTAAATCCACTAGACTTTGCCCTTAGCATGTACTAATGTCCTTCCCAAAGCATTATTACAAAACAAACTTTGCTACCTTTGATAAGAAACATTACTGGACTGGAAAAATAGATTTTTTTTTTCCCCTTCTGGTAGTGATGATGACTTGAGAGGATCAGGTATAACCCCCAGGAATTTTCTGCCCTTAAATTCTTGAGCAGTTTTGGCAAAAGGGAGGTGGAACTTGGCAGTTTACGATCCCTTGACTCAGCTGATCTTTGAGGGTGGGGATGGTGAAGAAGTAGCACACTTTTGGGTTTGTATTTTCCAAAAACTGACAACATGATTTTAGATGCCTATGTCTTGAACCCCTATTACAGGTCCTAAGGTGGCTTTGCACATCTGTGCTGGCACGCACATTCAAGATAGAATGTACTGGGCCTGAAAACTGAGAACCTTGGCATGGGATTTGGCACATCAAGTATGACACCTTACCATGACACTGTGTACAGGTCTCAATGTGTGTGCTGAGGTGTGAGTTAGATATCTAAGGTCCCTATCTCATGACCACTTTCAATCTATCCAGAGGACCCCAGAAAGACCAGCAATGCCAGGAGTGTCCTGGCTTTCTAAAATATCAGTGAAAGTTTATGGTTAGGTAAATGACTCAGGTTCACTTACTAGTTTTTTGTGGTTGTGGGAAACTGGGAATACAGAGCTCAAAATGACATCGCTGCTGTGTCATTTCTGGCCAGAGTGGTTAGATAATGGAAAATCCCAGACAATATTTATCCTGCATTAAATGCCAATAGGACCATTGCAGATGAACTGGCTGCTGGCACAAACTGTATCAGCCACTGTGCAGCTTGTCATTACTGGCATTGCTGATCTGTCTGGGTTTGGGGCTAGTCCTAGTGCCACATGACCACAGGAGGCAGCATGAGGCTCATCACTCTGCAACGCTGCAACCGCACAGAGCACCAGTGCTGCTGAAGAGCTCTGAGCCATGCTTACTACTCCTCAAACACCCACATATGAATTACTGGGTGGACCTTTTACAGAAAATAAGAAGCTAATTGTAACTGATACTGATTGTTAAAATACCATGAGGCATACTGGGAAATCAGACGCATTGAAAGCTCTTTTTTTAAGTGTTTATTCCTTAGTGTTTTTCCCTCTCCTCTCCTCTCCTCTCCTCTCCTCTCCTCTCCTCTCCTCTCCTCT
>JAWWTY010000077.1:24086860-24210485 GCA_035222235.1 Margarornis squamiger | reverse complement strand
TCCTCTCCTCTCCTCTCCTCTCCTCTCCTCTCCTCTCCTCTCCTCTCCTCTCCTCCACCACTCCTGGTTGATTTTTAATAAATTAACTGGGAAACAGGGTGGAATGCCTGCCAGGGCTACTTGTCCTTTTGTCCAATCACTGTGACATGCAGCACATTAGTAAATGTGCATTGCAAATGGTATTGGTGACCCAGAGTCAAGGCCCTGCTTACAAAGGGTATTACATGGTGGAATTCAACCTTCATGCAGGGGTGGATCAGCGGGTTTGGACCACTCTTGGTATTACCAGGTATGTGCTGTTGTTTCACAGTCCATAGGAAGCTGTTTGCTCAGGCATAAAACTATGTTTGTGTTGACACAGAAGACCTTGTTTCTGCTTAGTTAGGGCCTGTTATAAAACCCTCTGATCTCACTGGACAACTTTCCCTTGCTTCTAATCAGCTTTTCCTAAGGATTTACATAAATACACAATGAAGCAAGCTTAATTTTCAAGCTCTGACCAGGGACAGTCTTAGATTTGGTTATTCATGTGGAGATGCCCAGAAGTCTTCTGTTGGTCTGAATATCTTCATGTGCTCTGCCTCCATGGCCTTGCCCTTCTGTTCCTCTCTTCTTCCTACTTCTGGCTGCTGGTGCATGGCTCTGCATGCTCTGAGCCTATTTTCTGTAGCTGAAGGATGGGAACTATGCTTTGGAGGCATACTGCACTTCCAAAAGATTTTGATGATTTTTTGAGTCCACTGCATGATCAGTTCACTTGAGGAAAAAATAAAAAATGTAACACCTTCTGCATATTCCCAGGTTTCTGTCTTTTGAATTACAACATCCATGTAAGAACAGCTGGAACAAGGGCAAAACTATTTATTGGAGTGTCATAAATTGATGCAGGCAGACCTTGAAAATTATATTACAGAGATTTGTATTCAGGTCTGCCTGAAAGAGGTATTTTCATTCTTCTCCAATGAATTGTCCTTGCCTTCTCCTTTGCTCTGCAATAGAATGATATTCCTCAGATGTGAGTATTGATGTTAAGGGAGAGGATGTGTCTTCCCTTTAAATATGCACCACAGTAGTCAAACAGAGCAGAGAACTGTGGGTCCTTACAATTCTTCCCAGGAATGAACACATCCACTGCCTTAGGAAATGAGAGGTTTGGGGGAAGAAGGTCTATCCTCAACAGCCTGTCTCTGAGGTATAAGTGTGACCCTATTCCACAAAGTGGGCAGTTTGTCCTTGTGTCCCTGGCCACCGACAGCACAACTGGGATAAAGAGGTTTTGCCCATTCCTGAAAACAGAAGAACAGGACTCTAATAGCACACCACAGAGACTAGCCACAGCTTGTGCTCATTTCACACAGCTGAGGCTTTTAAAAAAACAGGATTAACAGTGTCCAAACCCTGAACAATGTGAGGACCTGCTTCAGTACGGCTAGAAGATTATTCCAGCTGTTTGGGTCTGGAAGCCTGAAAAAGTGAAGCTTGCCTCCCCGGAGTCAGTGGAGCTCCAGATACATGGACATGAATAGCTTGGTTTAAGCAAAGGGCAGACTGACAGCTAGCGCTAGATAAAAGGACACGAAACAGCACTATAAATAAAAAGGGAACAATTATAAACCTTAAAAATACCTTTCAGGAAATGCATGTTTGCTGTTCCGTTGCTAGCTGATGGACCTTTTGTTCTGCTTACAGCTTTCCATCCTTTTATTTTCCCTTTTTTTTTTTTGTAAGGACAAACACTGACTGAGTATACAGCACACCCTGCTCCAGCCGGGACTGGAGGCCACGGGAAGCAGTGGTGCCTCTGGGCGTTGTTCTGGCAGCCTCCCGAGCCAGAGGCAGGGAACCCACGGGGACAGTGTGTTCCCTGCTGACTGCACCAGGAGCTTAAAAACATGTTTATGTCGAGTCAGCAAGAACCGCCCAGGCTGCTCACGCCGCTGCTCTCCCTCCCTTTCCAGGCTGCTGGAAGGTGCTGCATCAAAGTCCAAGCTCACATTTAACTCTGTTCGAGGTGCTTCCTGCAGTTTGTTCCTGCCTGCCTGGAGCCACTTACCTGTCATCTCACCATTGCACCCAGGTCACCTGAAAATGAATGGCAGCCAGAGGTGCCTCTTTGCCCCTCTCCCTGCCCTGCATTGGAAGGAGCAGCTCTTCCAGTGCTCAAGCTGGTGACAGCAACCAGGCAGAACTCAGTGCCATTTGATACCAAACCCTGCCACAGTCACAGCATGGCCAGTCAACAGTGAACAGTGTGCCCCAGTCAGCTGATAAAGGAGTCCTTCTTCTTGCAGGATGCAACCCCTGTCAAAGCTTAAGGGGACACCAAGTGTGTAACTCTGGTATATCTCTGAAGCACAGAGGTGCTATGTGAGGTGCCCCAAAAGAGGGGACGATGGCAGCTGTAGCACAGCATGACAAGTGCTGGTGGAGTTTCAACCAGATGGAAAGAAGAGTAGGAGAGAGTTGGGTTACAGAGACCTCTGTGATCCAGCTCTCCACAGTCATGTCAGGGTCTCTTGGATGCTTCCACCCAAGCATGCTAATATGTCACATGTCTGCCTGGGATGGGGTTGTACATGTGTCTCTTTGCCCATTGTTAAGGTTCCCCTGAGAGTCCTCAGCTGTCCCTGAGGACAAGTGTAGAAGAAAATGTTTGGGTTTGTCTTGAACTTTCAGTCACTGGAGTGGGAAGCTCCACAGAGGGTCTGCAGCCCACACTGGTGGCTTACGAGTCCTTCCTGTCAGAGACAGATCTTTGGGTGTGTCTGAGGGAGGAGAGCATACAGGAACATTGTGACCAAATGGAGTCTTGTGCTCATAATAACATGATCAACTTCAAGTATCACAAGTCACAGTTCACAGCCCTCATAGTGCTGATTCTCATTTTTAAGTAAACAATGTTTAATCCTTTGTTTTGCATTGAATTTCTTTTTTTTTTTTTCTTTTTCTAGTTTGTTGTTGGATTTCACCTCCGAATGTGCATGGCAACTCTCTCAGGTTTATTGAGGCACTCAAAAGACACTTGGTTAAGGAAAGGGCAGGACTGTGGGAGAAATGGACCCAGATGACAAACGGAAGTCCAAATTTCCAGCAAGGTATAGTTCAGAGCTGCTGGCACCACAAGGTGTGCTCACCATGGACATAGGCTGACAGCATGTCCTTGAGGTCAGGATGGCTGCACACATTTTCCCCAGCAGTAAACTTGGAAACAGCAGGATAGACTCACCAATGGGTTGGTTCAGCCTTTGGGATGTAGGTGTAATACAATGAACTTTGCTGCCACTGGGTCTTTAGGACCAGTTTTACTCTTCATTGATGTTAAAATACTTATATTACTTTTTGCCATGGAATGGCTTTGCTCTGACGGCAGTGGTGTCTCTTTACCTGTGCTTTCCAGCACGCTGTGTGCTTGTAGCCAGCTCAGGCACTGCCCTGCCCTATAGCAATGTCTGTGTTTTCATACTGTGTGAACCAATGGCCATATATTTATAAGGCACACAGTTCTATCCCCTCGTATAGCACATTGTTATAGACTTTCTGTGAGAATTCCTGCTCTTTTGTTCCTGGATGTTCTTCCTCAGGCCTTAGAAATTACATATTCTTGGTCCCTAACCAGATAGTGATTTTTGTAGGGTTATCTGGAATAGTTGAAGTTCCCTATTCTTGACCAGAATTGTCTGGATTCAAACCCCTTCCTTCACACAAATAGCCAGCAAGCTTACAGCTATACTGAGGCAATGCAACTCCACACTGATAGTTACTATTGACATAAAATAACTCAGTGTCAATTGCAGTATCAGCAGCCTGAGAAGTCACACCAACTGCACTGTTCTAAAGCTAAACCATGGTGTGATTTTGGCACTAGGCAAAAAGCTGATACCAGCATCCCTAGTCAGCCCCAGCTTGAAAGAACAGAACTGAATGGTTCATCAGTGGTGTAAAAATCATCACATGCCCTGAAGTCCTCATTTCAAATTCCTTAATTGTAATTTAGCAGCACTGCATAGGGTGTCTGTGCAAGGTAAAGGTCAACGGACAGCTGTCACCTACTAAGAAAATGTTAACTGTGTATTAAAATCAAACAGGTCATTGGAACACATGGTATTCATCATCTCTGTCCGCTCTGTGTCTTAGGAAGCTTAAGATGCATTTTGAGAAATCGTAAGAAACAAATTTCTGAGCGGCTGACTGATTTCACCTGACAGTTACTGTATATAGCAATCTTTTCTGACCCACTTGTCTGCTGTACCAGAGGTCCCTGCCGTTCTACAAATAGAGACTGTGGTAGATCTTTCCACTACTTTAATATAATTCTTGGGGAGGTTACGGTGTCGGATGCTAGCTAGGCTTTGGCATCTCTACTAATAGCATGTTCTGCACTGTCATTTAGTAGAAGTGCAAACCCTAGGGATTACAGGGAAATACTCCTGCCATATCCTGAAAGTAGATGGAATTATTGCTGTGCCCAACCCTTCTGTATCTTTTATGTTTCAGAAAAGCAACAGTAGCCCTTCAAGAGCCCTGCAAACCTTCCAGCACACTGAAAACCCATCATGCCTCTTTGGCTTCTCAGAATTTAATAAAAGTATATAATAGCGTAGGCTGCCTTAGACCATTTCAATCTTCCTTTCAATCTTGAAAACTGAACTCTTGTATGTTTAATTTAAAGGTATTTGTCCCATGAGCAACATCTGCTGTGCTGCCAGAAGCACTAGCACACTTTCAAAGGACATTCCTCAAATATGAATGAGCTGAGCCCCTGTGATAATTTTAATTGATCCAGCAGTGCTTGCAGCTCAGAGTAAAGCTGCCACCTTTCATGGCAGACCAGACCTTTGCCCCTGCTGATTAATATTTGTGTTCCTGATATTTTACAAAAATAGTCTGTCTTGCTCAGCCTGGAAGATTTATATAAACTCATGATTACAACAGTTAACTTGATTCTGTCAAAACTGGTATATATTCTGCAACATATTGCCCCACGGAAAGATGAGAAAATTTTTTTTTCAAGACAGTAAGTGGTTGTGAATAAGAAAAAATTCACTGATGTTGAAAGACTTATAGGACCTTATTGGTTTCAGCTCTGATACTCTGATTTGGATTGAAAACTCCAATTTAAACCAAGCCAAAGATTTTGACTGGGATCTCTGCAGGTCTCCTCACACGTGCACATGTGTGTTGATGCATGCACCTGCCAATGTGAGCACAGGCCCATGCAGAACTGCCAGAATCAAAATGGATATTTCAAAACCATTCTGCTTTTGCGTAGTTGCAAGGTTTGGTCCAAATCCTTACAAGATGACACAAACAACCTCGTCATTCTCCACACAGCCCTAGTGACAATGCCATATAACAGCATGAAAAGGGACACAAACAACCCAACTCCATTCTCTGCTGGCTTTTCAAATGTTAAAGGCAGAAAGACATGCCTACGCCAGGTGGCTCCAATGCACTATATTTTGCTTTGGGCTTTGAATCTTTCCCGCTTTATAAGGCAAACTCATATTCATGCAGTCCATTATGAGAAGAGCAAAGGATGTGGAAGCAGCAACCCCTTCTGCTGAAGGTCCTGGGGCTGAGCATTGCTGCCATTCAGCCAATCAATAGGCTCTATTAGGAAGCTTGCTTTTGGAGTAGAGGTGGGTGACACTGATTGTTAAGTAAATAACACACATCACGTTCTAGGACCAGTCTGTATGTGGACAGCTGTTGATACTTATCTAAAGCCCCTTTGTGGAGAGAAGACCAACTTAGCACATCTTTCAGCCTTTTGCAACCCTTCTGGTCTTGATACCCCTGTCACCATCAACACTGGGAAACTAGCCTGTCTCAAGGACAAGTGGTGATAGCTTAAAAAATGTTGGCTGGAGGCTGAGCAGGAACTGGTCAACATTTACTACTTCCTCTTCTCCTTAATTGATGTTTTGCAGTCTCTGTCCCCTCTTCTTGCTGGCAGGTCAGACAGCAATACTGGAGAGCAAAATCAGACAAGCTCTTTGGGACTCATTGTTCTAGTATCTACACTTTTCTAAGTATGAATAGACATTTAAAGCTTTTGCAGGGAATGCTCTTAAACTTCAGTTTCACCTAGAGAGTCTCCACGGATGAACTATTGGAATTTTGAGTCAAGCTGGATTCAATTTGACATCAGAGGCTAAATTTAGTATTTCAAAGCACTCTACAAAAAGAATGTCCATATGCCATGAGCAGCTGAGTTATGGCTCTGCACTGGCCCATGAATACATGCAGAGTGTCCCTATAGTCATAGAAGAGGTAACTTTTTTTGCCTGCAATGCATGTGGCTTAAAACCATCTCTTCATATACACCTCTTAAAAAGCTTGAGAACCAAAACCTAGAATCTCTCTGCTATCCACTGAGAAATCATTAAGGGAGCTGCGGGAAAGAGCTGCCAATGGGAAAGGATACTTCATTCTTTGTGCCCATCTGTGCTTTAAATATTCTAATAGGCTGTGGAATGCAGTGGAAATGTTTCAAACGTGGCTACATCTCTACTAAGAAGACAAAAGTCAAAAAGCAATCTTCTTATTTCACAGCAGATAGCAAACAACCCTGAAAACAATTTTCTGTCCTTTTAGGCCATAACTATCCTCATACTTGTGGTATAGAAGGTCTCTCATTATTTCCATGTGCAACCATCCAATCTGATGCAGCTTTGAAAATATAAAGTCATGATCAGGAATTACATGGCAGTATGAAATTTCAAGACATCTCCACTAAGTCAGAATAATAAGACCGTGCATCCCATGCATTTAATAAATGATGATCTTACTCTCAGGTACTCCCACACCTCACATGAGCAATCCCATCTGGTATGTGGGAATAGATTACAGCAAGAGAGGAAAAAAATGGTAAAAAGTAACAAATACTAAGGTTTGCTTACTCTTAGTCTTCAAAAACAGAAGCAATTAAAGTGCATCAATCAGGTCTTTTCTCCCACACCCCATGATTGGGATGTTCTCTAGTGCTTTTAACAGCTTGCAAATTCCTATGACTATAATCAGCCTGATCCCACTGTGCTCCCTGTCAGATACCACAATGGCTATAATCTGGCACCTGCTTGGTACAAAGATTGGAAGTGAGCCTGGGTGCCCACAGAATAAAAATGAAGCATGTTCACTGCAGAAGGGGAGGATCAGAGGGAATTTAGGAACACTAGTGACAGCCTTTTTTCTTTCCTCTCAGCAAGACAGTCCTGGCTGCGACAGGTCAGAAAACACAGCTATTGTTCTGCCTTAAACCTCTCTATTCCAGATGCAGAATTTTGTTTTCAGAAGCAGCCAGCATGGGGATGTGTTCCAAATAAAATCAGCTACCTCCATCTGTCTCTTCTGGACTGCCCATCTTGCCCCATTGTCAGACTGTTAGAAAGCAACAAACATTTTCTTGCCTTGACCAGTTGACAAATCCTCTTCCTCATGCCTGACTTACATAGATATATCACCCAGAAAAGGAGTGGGTTTAGATAACCAATGCTTTTTCATTCTTCCAAATTCACTGATTTTCCTCACTTCAGAAGTCATTGGATCCCATCGACCTGGAGGTACCTCAAGCAGATTGTTCTGCAGATAACCCACCCCAGATGCTGATCATTCTCTAAGTAAACTACTGTAGTGGTAAACTACTGTACTGTAGATAGAGATATCTCTACAGCTGTATGGAAATCTCTCATTGATTTAGTGAAGTACAGGGAACTATATTACAATTTTATCCACATGAGAAAGCATTTACTCATGGTCTGTGTTGGCTTTGAAATTTCTTATTGGAATTGTAAACTGCTAAATAACAATCTTAATTGTTGTCTAGCTAAACATAAACAGATCATGAACTGGATTCTCTCCTAACACAGCATACAAGTTTTAATTAATGAAAACTGAGATGAGATGAGATGAGATGAAAGGAAAAAGAAGTGATTTGTAACACTTTCTTGCAAAGAGATAGTAATAGTGATGAGGACTGACAACTTCACAGTCAGAGATGCAATGAGAAGTCAGGAGTTACTGGCTCTCGGTGGTGGGCACAGCTCACCTCCCTTTTCAAAGAGCCCAGAATTGTCAGAGCCTAAAAAAAGTGGAACAGCCCAGATGGATTGCATCAAACTGAAAAAGGGAAGAAAAATGGGGTTTACCTGTAGGTCAGATCACACAGTTGCCCTTGCTGCAGGATACTTGCTGTGTGAACTGCCACTGCCCTGCATTTCATCCTCCTGGACTGGAGAAAGTAGCTCAGCCAGAAGTAAAGGAAACCAGTGCTGGCAGGTCCAAAAGCACAGGGTCTGCAAATCATGGGGACTGGCAGGTCTGTAATAGCACAACAAACACATCTTCATCTTGAAAGACCTTTTGGTTAAGGTAGGCTTCCTTTCACCTGCACTTAGCTGCCCAAAATGAGGTGCATAATACATGTTAGCAGGCTCGGTTCATTTTATAGTCAGTGTAGACAAGGGTTCATATTCTTCCCACATCACATCCACCACTATCCTGAGAGATACAGGGATGGAAGTAAGTACAGCTGTGCAGATTGCAGGGGCAAGTCTTTCCTACCTGACTTTCTTGACACTGGGTATAAATTTATCATCAGTTACAGGAAGAGTGTAAACAGAGACAGCATGCACTAAAAGATACCCAGACTTGAATATCAATGTACAAAAATTTCAGGGCTGAACATTTCAATCCTGTTCACTTACTATGACTGATATAGAAAAATTTCTTACTATTAAAACAAATATAATTATAACAAAGATTTCTGCAATACAGACAGGTGTAGTGAACAGTGAACTAATGTTGAATTGAGAGTCAATCAACAGGAATATACAGAAACAACTGAAAGCCTGTCTGTGGTCACAATTCAAAGCAGTTTGCCCATTTCTTTCTGGGAAAGCATTTCTATGACTCTAATAAATGTTCTATATTTTGACAGAATCCTTTCTTTTACTCCCAAAACGACAGCTGAAGAAAATTATAGTGAAACAGTATCAAAGGTTGTTCAGATTGAATCTAATGGTATCTAGCAGGCAATGGAATAAATACTGAAAGAAGCAGCAGCATCATTTAAGCTAGGCTGAACAAACATGGCAGTATGTGCCCAAGTGTGCTTGCAGCAGGGGACCTTTCCAGCTCTGCCCTCCCAGGGCAAACTGCAGCCTGCAGCTGTGAATCCTTGATGTAGGGAGAGGGCAGCTCCAAGGAGAGCTGGTAAATCCCTGCCCAGCTTCAGGCTGGCCTGCACATGGGCATATGCAAAGGGTTGTGTGAGGGTTCTGCCTGGGTCTCCAGCACCCTGCAGAGGCATATGGATCCAGGAAGGGAGATGCCAGTGACTGCTCTGTGGTGACTCAGTAGATAATTCCTTCTGGTTCCAGCAGCAAGTACTTCTTCATGGACAGAGGGATGGAGAGCAAGGGGACTTCTCGATGGCACCTTTCTGACAATATTGCCCGAATAGCACACCTGCATAAATGCATGAGTGACCGTGGGGAATTGCTGCACACAGTGAACAAAGAGTCATAGAAATCCTGGTACCGCTGAAAAAAAACCACAAGTATGTTTTAGGGAAATGAGGCTGTTTTCCTTCCTCCTCTTTCCCCTGCCCACATGTAGCCCTTGGCAGAACAGAGTGAAAAGCACAGCCAGCCATCCTATCCTTTAAAGGCACATCAAGCACCAGGGATCTGCACAAAATTCCTATGCTTGTCTCAAATATTTAATGTTAAGTGAAAGACATGATGAAATATTTAGGTTTGGTATGTCATATATCCATCATTTTGAGGTGGGGGTTCCTCTGTGGTGTTAGTCCCGGACTGAAAAGACTCTGCAGCCTGCTCAGGGTCAGTTCACAAGGGTAAGTTAATCCTCTAAACCTCACCATGGGGCAGTGAGGCACTACACTGCCAGTGGTGCTGGTGAGTTCTCTGGGGCTGCAGACTGCAAAGTACCCTTGGTCTTACTCATTGCCCCAGTGACCTTCTAGAATAAATAAAATTGCATTCCCATGAGCAGAAAAGTGCAGACGGTTACAAATAATGTCAAAAACCACCCAGAAGCAAATGGTAAATATATGTGACTACATATGACTTGACCTTATTTTATAATCTTGTTACTTGGTAGATCTGATTACACATATTTTCAGGTTATGCTTTATGTACAGTAAAGTAAGGATTTGTGCCAATTTCAATTTTATGTTAAGTTCAGCTTTGACAACAAAAATTACAACCTCAAAAAGAAATAGAGCAACTGTGTTTTTTTCCACATAAGAATGTTCCAGAATTTCAGATTCAAATTTTCATTTGAAGAAAAATTATTACTATTATTATTTTTGTTGTTGTTGCTATTATTAAGGTGAAAAAAGACATTTAACTTTTAATTTTGTTTTCACCATGATTTCTTTTTTTTTTTCCCCTGAACCAATCTGACCGCAACAAAGTCTCACAGTTTCTCTGGCAATATAGCTCTGCATCATAAAACAGGTGGGATTCCCTAAATGTGTTGAAAATGTATATCAGATATCTGCATTTCAGCACTGATTTTACATTTTTGAAAAAAGTTCAGTATTAACAAAAAAACTAGTTGTGAACTAGAATATTTGGACTATGAGGATTACTGAATTAAAGGGATAATTATGTCCAAGTATGTAGCTTTTCTCATAATTTTGCCTTTTGATGATACCTTTTCCTCTTTAATCTCTTATTTTTCATTTAAATTCTCCCTGGCATTTGCAGCTAACCCATCCTGTTCACAGAAACCTGATCCATGAAACCAAACCTAAAGATACATAGTCATACCCCTGTAATGTGGCACTTTAAAAACATATGTTGATTTAAAAATATATATAAATATACACATTAACAGATCTGAAGAAACACCAATTACAGCCAGAATCTTTTCACTTCCTGACTACAAGGACAGCTCAGCTCCTGCAGCACCTCCGATGGGGTCCTCCAAAGGATAATGTTGAAATGAAAATATCTCAAAAATATGTCCTTTTTTCAGTAATTGGTATGCTTTTGTCAAATGAGTGATATTAAATGGGGAAGTCCCAAATCCTCTGAGAAGTTCTTCTCTTTCAAAAGTGTGCTTTCATTTCTATGTTTGGGTATGGGTTATGCAAATAATAAGCTTGGATTTTACTCATAAATCATTGAGAGCTTACCTCAAAGACATCCTCAGGTATGGCTGCTTTCCACTTAGATGTTGATTTGATATGTTCATAGGAATTGACGACTACCTCCACAGCTCTGGGGTGGGAGTGACAGGCTTGTAGCACCTGCAGGCAGGATGCATAGAGACCCTGAGTACCACCCAGAAGCTGGATGTTTGGCACTGTGCAATGAACTGACACAGGCACAACCAAAGAACTATGAGAGAATAAGGCTGGAGATGCAAAGACACAAGGCCCATCTATGCTACTCAGCACAAGCACAGCAAGAAACCCCAGGCTAGTTCCCAGTGGAGCTGTGCACACCCCAGTTCAACACCATACAGAAGTATTGGCTTAGATCTCCAGAGTAGTCTAGCTGGGGTGGGCTTTATCATCAAAATCTAGAGATAACTTGTTCATAGCTGGGTTGAGTGACTTGACACCAGGCAAAGCCATGCACAAAGTCCTTGCTCCAGGTCATGCAGCACAGGAACAGAATAAAATCCCATCAAATGAATCAAAAAAGAATTGTTACAGGAAAATTTAAAAGAAGGCCATGAGATAACACCTGTGAGAAGTAAGGTTTTCAAGCCATACAAGGCCCTTGAAACCACTATTCTGCCCAGTAACTTTAGCTCAATAGGAAAAAACCCCAAAGTCTATTGTCACTCACACGCATGGAATAACACTTTGCATTCATCCAATTTTGTCCCACAGAGTCAGCAGGTTTCACAAACAAAACTGCAGAACATCCCTCTGGGATAAATATCAACCTACATTTTTATAGATGGGAAAATGTTGGTTTGGAAGAGACACACAATTCATGCAATAGGAGAAAGGCAGAGGCAGAAAGAGGAGACTCCAGACCTGGCTCTCAAATGTGCTGTAGAAGACTAAGCATTGTTCTGTTACAGACAGGGCCTACTCATCCTGGGCTCAACAAACAAAAGTTTAGCATTTTATTCAAAGGCTTCTGGTTGTTTGGCTTGTTAAAATTTTACATGCACAGTGGAGAAACCACAAAATGTTGCTCAGGGCATTGGATGAGAGAGAATAAGTCCTGACTACAGCAAACGTACTTAGTTGTCTGATATAATAAGACTGTCTGGTACTTCTGTCAGTGCCTTAGGCTCTGCAGACATTTAAAAATTTTTCAGGAGAGATCCTGTAATTATTTTTTTTTTCATCAGCTATGAGCTGAGGCCCAGCATTTTCCTTTAATTCTCACATTTCCTGGGAATAATCCAAAGCTTTATTGAGATGCATTTCATTTTGAATAGACCTGAATAGATTTTTAAAAGTCAGATGTGACAAACTGAATAAAATGGTCTCATCTCTAATCTTTGGTGGAGACCATGTAATATGCATTTTGATAACTCAGTCAAGCCTCTATGAAGCCAGCTTTGACAAAATGGATGTAGGTTTTCTGAAATGAGAAGATGAATCTGCTCTGAAAAATGAATCTTGAACCAGCATTTAGGGTTTGATATTTCAGGTTGGTTAAGAGCAAAAATGGGATCTGTGTCTGGTTTCTGGTACGGTCAATTGTAATTTCATTTCAGTTAACTGATACCCCTCTTGCAATTGGTCAGGTCACAATGTTTCAGCTATTCTGTGTCCACATTGACAGGACTCTGGCAAATCCAGATACAACCAAACCCTGAAGTTTGGATCTCTCATCCCATTCCTGTTCAAGACATCACTTCTCTCCATATTGCTACTGTATAAAGGCATCCTTAACCTTGTGGAACTGCAGAGGATATATCCTAGCTGCTCCGTGATTCAGTAGCAGCTGGTAGCAGATGTCTGGCTGAGCAGCTGGCCGCACAGATGTCACTTTTATGATATACTGTAGGGGTGCACAGCCATTGACATCCATGATATTTGCTTCTGCTCCTGCCTCCAGCAGCATATGCAGAAGGACATGATCACAGTTCCAGGCAGCTTTGTGGAGCGGTGATTTGAAATCCTCATCACGAGCATTCACTTCAGCTTTATAGTCTAAGAGCATCCGACAGATGAGGTGGTGATCCTGGCTGTATATCTGATCCTTATAGTGAAGGGCCCAATAGGCTGCACAGGCCAATGGAGTCTCCATGTAGGCATTGAGAGCATCAATGTGTGCTCCTTGTTCCACATAAAAGGCCACGAGCTCTGGGACACCCAAACGTGCAACAACGTGCAATGGAGTCTCCTCATCTTTGTTGTTTGTTCTTATGTTCACATTTGCTCCTGTAAACAAAAGATGATGGAGAAAAAACAGGAAGGCAATGAAACACTCCCTTGACCATCTCTCTGACTGAGCCCTCATTCCCGAGAAGAAGGTCAGGGCATGAGAGACATACATGGAAATGCAAATAGCATCGACTATGAATCCCTTACGCCTCCAGAGAAACCCTTAGAAACTTCAGATTCTTGGATCCAGCTTCAGACATGATAGTCTGGCCCCAAACTGGGAGAAAACCTTATCTGAACACTGTATTTTGGAGCAGCATGCAGGCCCAAATCTCTCTGTAAAATGCTTTTTCCTATAAATTAAGAACTGGAGTAGAAAGGATCGGGTCCGACCGTCCCGTTTGTGCCGAGCGGCCGCCGCAACTGAAGCAACAGCACCATCTGCCGGCCAGATCTAAAAAACAAGTGGTTGGAAGAATTTTACTGAGGTCGAGGAAATTCTAGCAAGGAAGACAATGAGAGGTACCCATTCATGTGAAAATACCTAAATAGTAAACCTAGGTGAAGAAGACAGAAAACCCCCAAGACAAATAGATACTCCCTGATTCAGAGGAGGTCTTCTGCTGATGGACTGTTTGGGTAGTGGGCTGAGGCACCAAACTGGGAAACAACGTTGGAGTAAGGATCTGTGGCCAGGGAAAGACAGATGGGGTGAGGAAACAGAATGGGAAACACTTACTCTGATCAAAGAGATGGGGAAAAGGAGTCTGAGATGAAGACAGAGGTCAGCTGTGGATTGAAGGGATAAATACATATGTACCTTCAGAAATTGTCTCCTAAGAGAAAGCTCAGACCATGCCTACGATCTCTGGCCATGCCATGAGAGATGCTCCAGTGCTTTAGCTTACCTCTCCAAATCAGTTGCTGGGCACAAGGCATAGAGGTTCTTGTTGTACAGAAGTGCAAGGGTGCCTGCCCACTCATTGAAAAGCAGTTCAGCTTAGCTCCGTGGTTGCAGAGGATCTTGAGACACTCAACATTTGCCATTTCACAGGCTATGTGGATCGCAGCTTTTCCATTGGGCCGGCAGTTGATCGTAGCTTTGTGATTGAGGAGGACTGAAAGACTCTCCAGATGTCCATACATGACAGCCAGATGAAGTCCAGTTGCCCAGGATATTTTTAACTTGTAGCTAGGCAGCCAGTACCCTGTACAAAGTGAAAATCTGTTACCAGCCTTGCCAAAGACTTTTCTTTGGAGTATCCATCTACTGAGAATAATCGAAGGGGAAGGAAGGGTTGGAGTAGTGATGCAATTTACTGTAATTTCACCAGCTTAGTGCACATAAAGTTCTCTCAAGCATAACTTCATTTTCATTAAGCACTGTTACTATATGTGCTGAATAGCCTGTCCTTTGGAAAGATAATTCCCATGTAGAAGTAATCTGAAATAAGCTATTATATTTTTTGTGACTTACGTAGATTAAATTTAAAAAAAAAAAATAAACCACAAAACTTTGTTTGAAATGCCACCACCTAAAAATATGTGGGAAATGGGATCTTCAGCCTGCCAATAGCTAAACAAAGGTGGAATTAGAATAAGAAGGCAGCATTTACTTAGGACAGTGACTCAACAGACAGCTCATCCTACTGTTTCTGCATGGGAGATAGCAGGATCTTGCATGTCAGGAGCTGGATTCAGACCACCAGTCATGCATTGCACATAGATGAGCCCTGGATGAGTGGCTGCAGCTGTGTCAGAGATCTCCTGACAATTACCACCCCTGAGAAGCATGGAGTGAGGAGATTAAATGCTGATGTAAGTTAGGTTGAAGAGCCAAATAGAAGCAGTGACACTTTAGCATGAAATTTGGCTCCAAAATGTTTGGATTTTTCTCAGAAAATTTCAAAATGATTTTTTTTGGTTTTGTTTACTTACAAGCAGGTGTAACGCCAAATCACACTGAAATACTTGTTCACAAAATAGGACTACATGCTTAATGACTGTACAGATATAGTCTCAGAAGTGAAGACTATAATCATTTGTTAAAAAAAAATAAAGGACCGTAATAATGTGCAGAAAGGCAGGAGAAATCTAAAACTTCTTTCTTTTTTCTTTTTTTTTTTTTTTTTTATTCATCTATTTCTCCTTGGACAACTGGTCTCTTCTCCATGGTAACCAGTGACATGACTTGAGGGAATGGCCTGAAGTTGTGAAGTTGTGTCAGGGGAGGTTTAGGTTGGATATTAGAAAGAAGTTCTTCACCCAGAGGGTGGTTGGGTGCTGGAACAGGCTCCCCAGGGAAGTGGTCACAGCACCAAGCCTGACAGATTTTAAGAAGCATTTGGACAATACTCTCAGGCACAGGGTGTGACTTTTGGGGGTGGTCCTGTGCAGGACTAAGGGTTGGACTCGATGATCCTTGTGAGTCCCTTCCAATTGAGCATATTCTGTGATTCTGTGGCTGCCTGGCTGAAATCTGTTATCATGTAAAAGACAGAGAAAAAACACTCAAGATGTACAATGAGGTCAAAATCCTTTTTTAGAATCTGGTTTTATGTGGTTTTTCAACATTAATGTCATATAAACACAGTTTTTACAGTATTCATGGGTTGAAGAAAGAAGACAAGGAGGGAGGAAAGAGATGAAAGAAAGAAGTAAAAAAGCCCAAAGTGCTGGTGGCAGGGAGAAACTGATCTTTTTTTTTCTTCCCCCCTAGTTAAATTGCAAGTATATTTTTAGATAGGGGCAAGATGTCATCTACTCTAGGACCAAATTCTGGGGACTACCAAAGCCCAGTCCTCTAGGAACCTGTACTGTGAATGGCAACAGAGGCAGCCCTGAGGCACCGGAATGCCCAAGTGGGGTGACAGTGTCCTCTGAGGACACTCAACCTGCTGACTTTGCAGGCTACTCTGGTAATGCAACCTTTTCATCATATGCCCCCAAACCATGCACGGGGTAGGCGGGCTATATCCCAAAGCCTATGTGTATAGCAGACTAAGCTTCTTAAATCACCTCCTTATCATAATTCATGTGCAGTATTCCCCCTTGTTACCAGTGAGCTGCGGAGCACTGCCAGCTTATCCCATACAGAACTAGGTCTCACATTTATGGCCAGATGTGAGCCATAAATTATATGTTAACAGCAAGAAAATGATCCTTAAAAGCCAAGTTACCACTTTTTATAGCCACAATTTTCGTGCCCGTGACCACTGTTTATTTCCTTTGCCTGTGTTGCTGCAGGTAAGCTGTGCTCAGATATCCTGAGGGAGCATCTTCTATGTCCTCTGCCCAAACCTGCAGACATCTCTGAGCTCAGAGGGACAGAGACCAGGCACTGAGCAGGAAGCAGACATGAGCTCCATGGGAGACCTCATTCAGCTTGCCTGTTTCTTTGTTTATAAACATGAAAAGAGCCATGGTACAAGCAAGGTCAGTGTCTTTGAAAGCTCTCAGCCTCTTTGGAAGAGAGGAAGCAAAGCCACTCTGTCACCCATGGCATCTCTTTTCCACTTCATCATTTAGGGTTATGGCAAAGTTCAGACTGTCTGAATTGTGTGGTGGTGGGGATGAATTTTTCTCCCCTCTTCGTTCTCAAGAAAATTCCCCTTTCATGTCACAGTTACCTGGTATTCAGAACAAAAGTAAAATGTACATGAGAGTTGATACAGTGCCTCTTGCCTTTCAGACAAAGTGAATACACTGCTGCGATTTAGGCCATAGGGTGCATTTACCTCTCTACTTTTTGGAGAAAGGAGAGGCTTTTTCAAAAGAGACAGGTTAATGCTTTCAGTGAAATGATCTATGATGCATTAATCCTATAGTCTTAAAATACAACCAGAATGCATCTTAGCCTGCTGAGGACAGACAAAGATGTATTTTAAGATATATTCAGTACTGTGTGGCTTAGTTCATACACTGTCCCTAAGAGACATCCTCACTCTGAAGAAACCAAGAGAGCAGGAGCCAATCATTAAATAAGAGGTAAACACAGGAAAGGAGAAGAGCTAGGATATTGTCCCTTTATGCAACAGAAAAGAAAGTGCATTCACCATGCTGCTGGCACTGAAGGTGTTTATCTTCACATATGATTAACTTCTGGCAGAAACTGATCATTACTGTTTTCTAACTACACATGAAGAATCTGTTAGAAAGTAGGTCATGAAGTCTGTTGATTTTAACAAAGAGCAACCTTGGTTTATTGCTTTAAGTTGTAAAGTTTTGGAAACTCAGTGTGTGGCTGAGAACTAGTTTGGATTTTCTACACTATGAAACAGATGTCTTTCCTGGTTGTATTTTTCCAGATTATTTTTCTGTTGTGATAAACTAGCACATCCTCACTTTCTGTCGGTTGGAAAAATAATTCTCCTCCCATCCAGCAACCTCCAAGGCCCACATGATTTCCTTAGCTCTCCTGTGCCAGTGAGAATTACGGCTACTGTAAATGGAAAATGAAAGACATTAAATATTTTATGTTTCTAAACAGTTTGTATATGTGTACAGGTTCATGCAAGTAATGTATATACCACAGTTAGCCTGCATGTATCTATTGGCTTTGCACCTCAGTTCTCTGCAAGGAAATGGTAAAGGACTCAACTTTCTGGACTCCCCTGCAGCACGGAGGCCCAGCCTGGACTCTGGCCTGCCTTCCATCAAGCCCAGCAGGTACAGCCGATAAGCTCCCCTACTACAGTGACTGTGGCCATATGACCCCACTGAGAAATTACTGCTTACGAATTGGTTTATGCTGTAGCTTCAGAAGAGATAAAAGGCCGCAGTTTCTTGAAAATCAAACCCATCTAGTTCCTGGCTGGTGAATGCTGCCACATTTACCTTGTTTGTAGGATGCCAGAATCAGGTTTTCATCTTCGACTTCAAACACTGTGTCCACATCTATTTTCTTTTGGCTCAAGAGCTCTTCCAGTGTTTCAAAGTCATTGGACTTCAGGGCTTCGAGAAAAGCTTTTTTCACCAACTTCGCAGCAGCAGCTCGAGTAATTTTCCCCTCTGTATTCTCTCCTTCTCTGTATGTCTCCTCCAAATCCATTTTCAAATGTATCTGTTTGTGCTGTGAAGAGGGGTATGCTGAGGTCCCTATAGCACAGTTGCATGCTGAAGTTTCTGCAGACCAGAAGGTAATTTTATCACTCAGTCATGCTGATCTGCTTGTTCTATTTATATGAAGAGCATTTCGGGCATTGAAATGCCACTCTCAGATGTCACCACACTCTTTTGATGAAAGTGAGGACAGACACATTAACAATAAAAGCAAAATAAAAGTTATCTCTGTGGAATTTATACACATTAAGCTTCATTAACCACCTGATTACCTTCTGCTGCTGTCATACAGTTACATTAAAAGACACTAGTCCTGGGTGTTGCTTCTTTGCTGGAGAATCACCCACAGTTCCTTTCAGAGTTGCCATTGCTGATTTATTGGCTGCAATGGAATGTGATGCTCTGCCTGTAGATGCCTTTTAACTAGTGCAATTCAGAAAAAAAAAAAAGAAAAAAAATTTAAAAAATCCCCAAGGCACTCTTCCCACGGGAGATAACTCACTGTTCCCCTAGACAGCATTCTCCATGTTGACACTGGTTTTAGGGGTGACAAGCAGTGTTCCTTGTAAGGAGAAATTCTGGGATGAGGGGTCTGCAGAGCTGTACAGCCATGTTATGTGGCTGGGGATCTCTCCCCCACCATAGGGGGCTCACGTGTGAGTTAACCCAGATGCAAGCACAGGAGGCTGCATGTGTCCATAGGCTCTTTTCCTTCCCCTGCTCACCATTCATCTAAATTCAGATCTTCTCCTTCACAACCCCATCACCCACTGGACACTGCTCCCTCTCTGCCTTTTCCTGCTCTCTTTGCCAGTGCCCTGTCCCTGTATTGACAGCAGTGATGCAAACGCACCTCTTGGGCTGCTGGATGAGACCACAGGTAGATGACTATTTACCCTGAATTTAAATCACTCAGCAAAGTGGACACCACCATGGCCATTATAAAGACAGCTTCATGTTTATGCTCCCTGAGAATTTGTCTGCCAAGTGAACCAATGGAGAAATGTGAGCCAGGTCACAGTGGAAGTCAGAGCAGCTGCTCTTCTCATAGGGTTTTTGGGGCCAGGCTCCTCAGACAGCCCCATATGGACTTGCAGGAGCCCTGTCCATGGGAATGCTCACCAGCTCTCTCCTAGAACCAGTGCTCAACAAAGGTATTCACAGGACAGCAGTTCATTGACAGCTGGGAAATTTGTGAGTTCCTTCTACCTATGTACTTTTGGATGAAGAATACTTTCTAAACACTAATTCCCTGAGGCTGTGCGCGTTGTATAGATGCAGTGGGAAGAAAAACAGGTGGTATAGGTCCCAAGCAGTTCATCTTGGTCTTTCTAGGCTTAAAAGGAGAATCAGAATCTCCATACGTTTATGTTCCTTCCTGCAGGATTTCCTCTGTCTTTCTTACTTTCAGTAGTGGATGCTTCCACTTCAGGCTTTAAAAAAATTGTCAGTGCTTCTCTGGTATGAGAAAAGGGACAAGATGTGAACACCAGATGTTATGGGCTTCTTGTTACCTGCAACTTTTTTGGTTCTTTTACCCACTATATTCCTGGAAAGTCATGGATGCACAAAGCACTGATATGTGGCTGCAATCAATTGTTGACCTCAGCTACACTTTTGATTTGAAATGGACTAGCTTTTTATCTATCATCTTCCATAAACTGTACTATGTGACAGAAGATCTAGCCGAAAGGATCATGGTGATACATCACATGCTGGTCTGCTGCTTGAAGGTTGAGATGCACAAGCATGTTACTGCAACAGATTACTGCACATCTGCTGATGCATTGTGATTGCTCTTGGCTGCCAGGCAAGGTGAAGTAATTTGTGATGGCTTTGCCTACAGTGAAAGAGAAAACTGATTAAAATTACCTTACATCCATCATGATCCAAGAGCATGCATAGGAAAGAACAGCACCTCAACTTGTTTACCTTCACAAATTTGTGTGGCCCTGCTCTGACTCTCACAGAAATTTTTCTTTAAAATTATTAAGTTTAAAAGAGAGAAAGGAAACAATTATAGATACCCTTAGCCCTCAAAGCTAGCATTCTTCTGTAAGCAGCATTTGGGTCTAATCTTCTAAAAAATATGAGTGCTCTGGTTGTTTCAGTACAATTATACATAAGAATGAGGAAATGGTTTTATGTTTTAAATTGATAAACAATCAGAAACAAATTGTCTGAAGTATAATCAAAACATATTTAAGAATACATAAATACTGTAAGTCACGAGGGGTAGGAAACATACCAGTTTTTACTGCACATCTGTATTTTTGGTGTCTGTGATTTCCTGCAGACTTTTCCCTCCCAGTACCACAAGGTGGCAGTTGGATTTCGAAAGTCAGCACTGATGTCATCCAAGCCCTAAATCTGTCAACTATTCCGAACATTTTCCTGTGAAACAATAGCTCATCCCTCGGTTAATATAAATCACAGTTGTAGTATTTAATGCTGTTTATAGGTTAGACTTTAGGCCGCTGTCATGGACACTGTACATTCACATGCTATCCACAAAAAATCATGGCTTCCACATTTAAGATCGATTGCCTGAATTACAGAGCTAATGAAAAGGCATGTTTCTGCCTGGGAGACATCTCCTGCTGCCAAGCTTTCCTTCTGTTCCACACGGTGTCACACTACACAAGAGAAGGCACAGGCACACAAACACCTGCACCTCGGGGGGACAGGCTGGATTTGCCCCTCCTAAGTGGTTACAGCAGGGGAGAAGAACCAGGTGTGAAGGTTCACACAGCAAACAAGGGAAGAGCAAACAACCTCCTGAGGTGAGTGCACTCTGCATCCTACTTCAGGCAATGGGACCATTGTTCCTGGCTTCAGATGGGCTGCTGGTGACCCTCTTCAGCATTATCACAGGCTGATTCTAAAGCCCAGGGAAGTCAAGAGAAGTATTTCCACTGATTTCAGTGGGCCATTTCCTTTACTGGCTTGGGCGCTGTGCAACAGAGTTGAGCAGGTGAGTGCATGAGCACCATTGGGTTGTATTACGAGAAGGATGATTGGTGGCACAGGATTAAGCATGAAAATCAGAGCTGGGACTGCTCACAGGAAGACAAAGACAGGCTTAGGCAGAAAATAAGATGTACTGGTAGGCTGTGCAAAGTGTGATTCCTGAGGAGCCAGGGCCCCTCCATTGGCACTTGCTGATGTAGAGCAGTAATCTGTTGGCAACCACATAACTCGCAGCAGTGCTGGGAACAGCTCCAACAGAGTTTTGGAGGTGAAAACCAACATTCTGAACTCTACACTTGGGCTGGGAGGAAGTCAGCAAATGGAGAAATGCTCCCCATAGAATAGCAGTGATTCAAGCAGAACCAGAGAGCTGTTCCCAGCTGTGATATCAAACATCCTGGCAGGTCCCTGACCGTCCCCAGGCAGCCAGCCTGTTCTGCAGCAATCCTGTCCTAGGGGCAGTGTCAGGGAGTACATAGGTCAGCAATAGATGCAGGGTCATTTACGCAGGTGCCATTACAAATGTTCTCTCCTCCCCAGTTACAGAGGGAGCCTGCCTTGCAGCAATGTGTCAACACACCTGGCTAGTGAGGTTTCAACTCTGCCATTCCCTCTCTGTGCAGGTGGCTGACTAAAGGACTGCTGTTTCAACAGTAGTGACACAGCCTCTCTGTGAAGCAGTCTGTTCTGCTCTGAAGCCTTACATCTTAAGGAGGGAGGTGTACTGAATATCACTGAAGGGCCTGAAGCAAAAAACAGATCCTTGAATTAATCCCATACTTTCATCTCTTCTGAACAGTGCATGCTTATAGAAATACTGTTGCTGCAGTGATCAAAACCCCCTCGATCCGCCCTGGCCCTTTCAGCACCTGCAACATCAGACTAAGTCTGCCACACTGCTGCCCACTGCATGGGCAATGTTGCCTCTTATAACCCTTGTGTTGCTAAGTATATCTCTTCTTTCTTCTTGACAGCTCTCAGTTCCCAAGCTGGATTAAGCACAGCCCTCTTACTTGTTCATTTCGCACATTTGTTTGCTAATATTAATACTGATTTTTTTTCCCACTTCTGTACATCTTTCTGAATGCTTTAGCCATTGTTATATTTTATCTGATTTCCTTTTTTCCAGAGTGGTGACTTTGAGTGTGAAGAGTACATAAATCTTCTCCATGCTTCTTGTTTTATTTCTTATTAGGAAAAAAGCTCTTCAGCTGTGCCAGGTGCAAACTATCTTTTCCAGGTGCTCAGCTGTAAATCATCTTTTGAGAAAAATCCTCTCTGTAAATTCATCCCTGTGGCTCATTGAACTGGAACCTTAGTATAGTTAGTCTGGAATCTTCCTCTTGTTCTTTGTTGTGTTATTTCACTTTTGTTCTCATTTGCTACAGATGGAAATAGTCTCAGATGTTCAAAGGCTTTTAGACATAAACTTCCCAAGTCACTGGAAGTCAAATTCCTAGAAGATGGAAACCTATGTGTTTAGGAGAGTTGGGGCCTTGTGGTTTTGGTTGCAGTAAAGCAAGTATAATTTAGAAATATGAAGCAAGTGATATGTGCCTTAAGGTGCATGCATGTTACAAAATCAAAAGTGGATGGCAATGATCCAGAATTTTGTTCTCACGGAGCCTCTTGTCTGAAGACTTCATGGCAAAAGCTTAGGCCATCCTCCCACAGGTTTTGGTTTGGCTTTTATGCCTGCTATATCCAACTTCAGCCCCAAGGATCCGTTTCCTTCACTCCTGCACATTGTTCCAGTTCCTACTATCAGTGTATTTGTTAGCAGGTCCAGAAGCACAGGGATGGATTAGCTATTGATGTTAGTGTTAGCTGTTGAATTTAGGATGTTTGAAAATTAGGAATAAATATCTCAAAAATGCTAGTAAGATAATTATTAGTTTGTTGACCTTTAAAAAGTCACAAAATGCACTTGCTCTACAAAACAGTTAAAACAAATGCCATAGTTACCAAGACAGAATGCTTGAAGGTTCTCTTTGATTCAAAGGGCATGAGTGTTGTAAACAGGATGCATGTACACAGACAGAATTTAAAATCAGGTGGACAGTATTTTCAAGGCATGCTGAAGACAAATCTTGCCTATGTATGCTTAGTGGAAAATTCTTCTCATATTTTTTGCAGCTTGATGAGAGAGTATCTGATAGTATTTAAAATAGTAGGGTTTTGCAACCAAACTTAAACATGAATGTGAATCTCTCCCACTTCTTCCCTCCTGATGAAGTAAGGCATGGATTACGGGTTTCAATTAAGCCTGTGGGTAACAGTTCTTTAAAGACAAGTGTTCCTTCACAGCAAAAATAATTCATTGCCCATAGAAAGCGCCTTGCAGGCGGCTGCATATCCCCTACCCTCTCTGAGGTCCAGCTTCTGCTACTTGGCTGGGCTCCCTGGCTGGGGCTGAACCCTGGCAGTGGTCAACTGAAGATGAGACATCCTCACCAGGCTCTTCCAGCAACTTTTGCCTTGCCTGCCAAAGTGAGATTTGTGCAGAGCTGAGACAGCATCTAGGAGATGTTTCTTATGTATTAAATTGCTTGCTTGATATTAAAAATGTATTGAATAAGGTGACAGCAGGTTTAGGACAGGCAAACAGCTAAAGTGTGAAAGGCTTTTCAGTTTTGAACCTGCTCTAAAATGCCAGGTTTTTTTTGGGTCAAAATACTGATGTATGAAGGAATATAAACACTTTCAGCAGATACTGTACTGGTATTCTTTGAACAGTCACCAAGCAACCAGCTGTTTACTGGCCTAGGAATTGAACTATTCCTGCTCTGAAGGGCTGAATTGGAAACAATGCTGAAATAAAGCATATGGAAGAATCTGCCAAAATGGTGGAATGTGTGGAGAGGAAAGAGAAGATATCACAAATTAAGTAGTGCATCACAAACATGGCTGGAGGCAGCAAAGAGGCAGAGACAGGGCAGGTCTGAGGTGGCTTCATAATTTTCCTGTGCCCATGGGGTTGTGCTACCTGTTCTGATGTTTTTAAATCTCTGCAGTTGCCAGTGCTTCCCAGCCTTTCCTGACAAATTAGTCACTGATACATAGTAGCTGCTTGCTACCTTTCTCAGCTACAAAACCTGTTAAACTTGCTTCTTCAGAGTATTGCCATCTACCTTCCCTAAATGTGATCCAGTTTGCAGGTGCAGAAGGGATAATATACCTATGCTAGTCTAAATCAGGATATGCATATTATATTAGTTGCTGGTTTTATTGGTACTGGACTGGATAAATCTTGCTCCAGTTGCAGGAATTCCAGCTCTTATTGACAGACATCCAAAATGTGCATGAATGACGCAAGGCTGGCTTAGCCTTAACAGTGGTGGGAGTGATGCAGAGCAAAGAGGGTGGGAAGCGAATCACCTCCATCAGAGTGGAGGCTGTATGAAAAAATTCTTGCATCATGGATTGGAGCTTAATATGTTTATTCACCATCCCAAGTCCCTTAGTATAAAAGCCAAGAAAACAAAAGCAAATATTTCTCATTTAAGCTTACAGTGGCCTTGATTTACACCAGTTATTAAAATATTCCCTGAGGAAAGAAAAGAACTGCTGTTACCATTTACCTCCTGAGTCTCTGAATGACTGAACCAGTAATGTGGTAAAAACATCAGTATCTTACAGCTATTTATATTTTGATTTTCTGTGTTTTGCTGTTTCCAACATTATATAGAATACCTATTTTAAAGCTATATTCACTTTAATGAGGTCTGAATTAATTTACTAGATCTGTACAGAAAAATGTGCCTTCAGTATGAATAGCATTTTATTTCCAATTAAAAATCTGTTGCCATAGTGACCAATCACAACTTTCTCAGTAGCTTTGTCTAGGAACTGGATGGAGCCTTTATTTTTGCTGTGGGTTTTTTTCCTCCTGTATTCTCTGGGCCAAGTCCTCATTTAACTCCTTTTTTATTCTTTTTTTAGTCTGCCCTTTTCCAACCATATTCTCAATTAAGTTATTAAGAGCTCTGACTGAGTTTAAAATAAAGATCACACTTTGGGGTCGTCCTTCTAAATCATTGTGTAGAAACAGGAAAATACAAATGCTGGGCCCTGTGGGCTTTCTTTATTGTCAACAGATAATCCAGACCTAATATAAGAAGGAGTCCTGAAGTATCAAAAGCCCTGGGAGCCTAACACCTTTTAGTATCAATATAATCATGTCAAAGATCTGGTGAATTGCATCTAAAGCCAAAAAGTGGGTGGAGAAAATTCTTGATATTTCAAGAAGATTCTTTATAATGAAAACTTAAAAAAAATCAACCTACTTATCACTCTATTGCAATACAAATCCCATCAATAATGTACTTTCTTCTGAGAAATGGTAACTTAGAGGGGTGTTTTTATTCCTTCTTGAAATATATAACTTCTCCAAGAGAAGAACAGGCTAAAGAGCCTGCACACTGCTGCATCCTCTTCTCCTGAGGCAGGTGGAAGATTTATACATGGGGAGAGGCACAAGAAGATTTCTGAAGCAAGGATAAGCAGACAGAGGAGATCTAGTTACTCACCTTTGCCATCACCTTTCCCAAGACAAGGCTTTTGTTTCCTTGGTAGGCACAGAGAACCATAAAGGAAGAGAGAACTTCAAAGAGTTAAAGCTAAACCAGAATGGAGTGGCTGAGATGTTTGGGTTCGCCCCTGGTTGGCCACTGACGCCTATGGGACTGAGTACAGGTGATCCCTGGGGCAGGTGAGGGATGGAAGGAAGCTTGTGGCTCACAGCAATGAACCCAAGCCCAGCACTCAAAGCCTACTTGTGACCGACACCCTGAGAGACACACGTGGCACTGTGTTGGCAATCTAGTGGCATCCACACCTAAAAGTGCCCAGTGTACTCCTAGGGGAAGGAGATCTGTAGTAATGGAGTCTGCTCTTACTGAGACAAATCCCTGAACCATCTCCATAAAACACAAGACACTTTCAGGAGTTTTAGGACTCAGAGCAAAACTGTACTCTTGGCACAAAACTTCAAGGAAGATGCAAGCCAGAGCCAGCTGTGTGACTCTGCAGCTGAGATGGAGGGATGATAGGTCTCCTTTTCTGTGCTCTGGCTGGGAGCACCTAAATGCCCATGGTTACATCTGGCCTGCTGAGCAGAGAAGCCCCTAGGCCAGCCCAATGCCAGCAGACTTATCTGTCCGTATTTTCTTCAGAGCTTTGCAAAGCAATTAGTTCTGTCAGTGAAGACACTTTACACAACTCTTGAAACCCCACCTAGGTTTTAAGGGAGAGTACTGGAAGTTTCAACCATGTGCTATTGTACTGAATTGTAAAATCGTGCCGCTAGATTATAAGAAAACATGAATTCAACAAGTTTTGAAGATAGCAATATGAAAAAACCCAAACCCAACCGCAAAACCCACTTCTATGGATAACAGAATTTAAAAATTCAGAATGTACATACTGGGATGAGACTTTAGTAGTAGATCACAAGAACATTTTAACAGGTGGTACTAGAGTGTTCTACAACCTTGTGATCATTACATGTAACATTGTGGAAGGATGAAGATGCATGACCTTATTTCTTTTTCATGGTGCCGCTATTTATAAGTCAAATTAATGTGGTCAAAATTTGGAACACATGTTCTGCACTGTGTGTACCTTTACACTGTGATCAGAAATGTTAAGTTCCCTCAAAGATGCTAATCAAAGGTTTAAAATATAATCCTTGCTGCTTTCTTATTATAAAATAGAAATCAATCCTTGACTTTTAGACTTCAAATTTATGCTCATGTTAGAGCAAAAGGTGAATCATAGAAAAAATATATGCAATGTCTCTTGAACTACTGTTGGCAGACAAATTCTAATAGTTTTGATGCCACATGGCTCAAGTTGTCTACCTGCTGGAGGTCTGCTGGGACCAGTCACACAGCTACTCCAAGGAGACGAGGACAAACAGAGTCTTTCTGGGTGTCAAATGTACAACACTCCATGCTGTGTGCCCTCTAGCTCCTCTTTGTTTTCTTTGTGATGGTATTAGGCAGAAAAGATAAAGTTCAGCTTCTTTTCTAGAATTTACATCAGAGCCTAATGGGATTCACCTACAACCTGCTCTTGAGCTGAATTAGGCTGAGAGAGAGATGGATGTCTACATCTGACAGTGCTCTGTAGCATCTGTGGCATCTATCTGCCACTCATGTGCCACCTCTTCCACAAGAGCAGAGTGCAAAATGCAGGGGTGCGGGAGTGAAGTTTTGGATACTGCAAAGCCTCTGGCTATACCAAGGCTGCACTCTTTGCTCTTCAGCACGTTTGCAGAGGAGAGGTTACAATGTACCAGTTCTCAAGGATTTCTGTATGCCTTGGATTAGGTCCTACAGTCTTTTTCATGTTATCTGTTCCTAGTTTATGCTTAAAAGAGAAGTAAAACAGCTTATGAATCCACATGAATTATACCTTTATATGGTTATGTACTGTTATAACAGTGTACATCCATATATATTTACGTATTGTTACAGCTGAATAAAACTATTTCTAAAGAAAAATATTAAGAACATAAATACAAATTGGTAAAATATATTATTTAGCTGTGTAACTGCAGGAATCTCTTGACTTTTCACACTTGCTGTGAGTATCATTTAGACAGCCTCATGTACAGGGATATTGTGGCATTCAGTTTGCTCTTCTAGCTTAAGTAAAACTTAGTTGAAAGATTTTATGCTTTATTTTTATCTTAATTCCAGTGGTGGTTGGGTAATCATACTCTGTGTAGGGATGGTACCTTATATGCACACTCTATATTATTTAGTGGTCTTACCCATCCTGTTTACCCAAAGGATTAGATAAAAGTATTTTTCTGTTAGTTGTAGCTTAATGACAGCATATTTATTTTTAACATCAGTTTTACAAAAAGGATTTGAAAATTCACAAAACAAATCCAGACACATACAAAACCAATCAAATACCTGTGTAAGGTTATTCCCACTGAAAGCTATGATAAGAATATGTAATTTGTCTTGCTTGTGCTTAGGTAGGCTTGTAGACTGTGTTTGCAACAACCCAGTTTAACTGCCAGATGTCTTTTAAGACTGCAATTAATCAAAGCTCCCCCCAAAATGCAATTACTTCAAGCTGCAAAGTTGATTCTGCTACTTCTCATGCCCTTACTCTTCTGTCTTGCTGCCTTGGCCTCCAAACTATTTTTCCTGCTAGGGATACTTCCTATGCTAAAGGCAATGGCTGCTGGTTGCAAGGCTGCCCTCAGGTTTGTGAGCACTTTGCTTTGTACTTTGTCAATAAACTGAATGGTGTGTAAATGTGTGTGTGGTTTTATCTGTGTGTATGACCTCCCTACCACAGCTTCTACCTACTCTGGCTTCTCTCTGCATCTGTCATTGCCTTGCTGGTAGAGAAGAGACCGCAATTTAACTCCCCTGAGCCCCCTCACAATACTCCCTGCTTCTTCCTACATGGCAACAGCTGAACGTGAAGTTGAATGTGAAGCAACCTACATGATAAGAGTGTGGCTCTGTCAACCCAGTGAACACAGCAGGGTCAGGCCAACTGAACTACCGAACCCCTGATGCAACCTCACCCAGAGATAAGGTTGTTAATTTGCGTTTCTACTGCTCCTAGTTATCTGAAACCCCAAATATTCCAGCTACATATTACGTATAGTTGCAATTCACTTGTACAGTTTCAGGCCAGCATCCCTCCAATGAAGAAGTATGAAGTGCATTTCAGAGCATTAGAACTGATGATTACTCCACTAGAACAGTCTAATTTGAAGGTCTCTTTACCTCTGTGTCATGTAAGAACCTCTACAGACAACATCTACATTCATGTATTGGAAGCAGCTCAAGTAACACCAGTATCAGGACTTGGAACTGTGAGATAAGACTAACTTATTCTTGGTGGTGTTATATTGGATTTACCCTGATGTAATCTTCAAATAGGCAGGGTGTACGTGTGGGATAGCCCAGAAAGTGAGAAATCAGGTGTAGGAAACACAGTTCACGAATTCTGAAGGAATGTGCACTTAGGTGTTTGTTCTATACTTCAACTTCCTCTTTTCTTCATGGTTCATAGTGCCAATACAATTTAAGCAGCCCACATTTTGCAAATAAACTTTATATACTAAAACTCTTGATCATGCTTGCAGTTTGCTCTAGCACAAAACATCATAGCATAGTGTGTATAACAGTTTTTATTGTTTGTTACTGTATTTGTAAGTCAAGGCTATTTCCTCCTTTTGTGTTGAAGTATTTTGAAAGCTGCTGAATTTCTAGATCTTACTTTGTATCTTTTACTGAGATATTGTATCCTGAAAATTCAGCTTTTGCTGTTTGTTTGTTTGTTTGTTGTTTTTTGTTTTATTTTTTTTCCTCTGAGAAATTTCACTGATATTTGCAATGCATAAATAAACAGGGGTAGCATTGGGTGATGCTCAATTGTGTATTTCCCTCTCAGACCTTTTCTGTGTCAGTGGGTTGTTACATTTAGGTGAGAGTCTCTGATGGCGTAAGTGTATCATCTTTATTGCAACAGCCAGCCGTGAGCCTCTTGTGATACTGATGCCACAATTAAAAATCAGTGCTGGATGCCTGCTTGTAAGGTCTTATTGGACTGTACTTCACTTTCTACCTGAGAACACAACTGTGTGCAACACAGATATATGAAAGATGCACCAGTGCTCACACCAGTGTAGCTAAAACTGCAAGAGTCTTTGGCAGTGGTTAATTAATATTTGACCGTGTTGAGGACATTGACTTTTTTTTATGCAAGGACATGAAAGTAGCACAGACAGATTGGGCTGAGAGTTGGAGCAATTGCTGTGCATCGCCTGAGAGTCCTACTGCACAGAGGAGTGATGATGACAGGAACATGCTCTCCTTTACTTGTGTTTGAAGTCAGGAACCTCCTTCCTTTTATACACAGCTTTAATCTTTCAAAATCCATGTGGCCCTCTCCCTCAGCTGAACAACTCTTATCAGTCACAGTGCTTGAGGTGCTTGTTGCTAAGATAGCAGAATTTCACCTGCAAGACTCAAGCATTGTATTGCCAAGGCACACTACTGGCTCAGCATGCTTCTGCTTGGAAAAAGACAGCATTATTTCCTTTATGCTTGTGACAGGGCTGAGCCATGCCACTGCAATCAAATCCAGTAATATCCTGCATACTCAGAAGACCACCAGCAGCAAAGGGCAAATTGCCTGGGAAGACCTCTCTGACTTTCAATTTAGCCTGGCATCTCTTCAGTTTAGCAATTCTGCCACCCATAAAATAATTAAAGCAGTTTACTTTGCTGCTGCTTCCAGATGCAGCAAGAAAACCTGGTGCATAAAGATAGTAAACAAGAGCTGGGCTAGGATATAGCCTTGCTTGGGGCTGTTTTTGACAGCGATGTGTTCTGACATCTTGTCGTCACTGAGAACCTCTGCATAACCTCACACCATCATGAAAGAACTGAAATATGCTTAGAAATGTTTTTGCATACCAGAATTTATGCAGATGCCTCTGGGCTGCTCATGGCTGGCAGTGCTGGAGTCTTCAGCCAGCTCCACAAAGACCTGATAGAGACTTTTGCTTGCTTTGAAGCAGGACAGGGCTGAAAGCCATAGTGTTTCTGCAAGAGTCTTTTTAGCACCTTCACCCACAAATCCACTGATGTTGTTGTGACGTATTTTCTCAGCACTTAAGAAGGTCAATATACCTTGGTGTCACTGCAGGAGTTTTTTTTACCTTTTTTGTTGTAAAAGGCACTATGCATCTGTCTTCTTGAACAGCTCAAGATACCATCTCTTTATTAGGTGATAGTGGTGAACTCCAGTTTTCTAACTAGTTGCTGACAAAGTATTTATGTGCTGTGGTAGGGTGTGAGCAGGGACTTTACCTCGCTCTGTGGCAACTGCTCAGCAGATGTAGGAATCTCTATTCCCTGCTTTTGAATGGGAAGCTGAGAAGTGGCTTTTAACTCTAGCAGAGCTGAAGAATACAACGTTTAAGAAATTTTTGACGTATTTGAGCATGGCACCTGTAATTTTCCTTTAATCAGCTAACAGGATTAAAGTGGTTTTGGGACACAGTATTTGTAGAGAATCTTGTCACTCCTATGATCTGCAGCTTTTGAAGCTTTTTCCCTCATCTTTCAGCAGGCAAGCCACAGATTTTACCTGTGATTGCTGCCTGGTTTTGCAGAAAGCAGCTTTCTTGCCTACCAGTTTTAATTTTCACCCAAAACTCATTCAGCACCTGTGCGTCAGCAGCAATCTGATGGACATGGCCTTTACATTTACACAGTCTTAAGATCTGCATTCAGCAAAACCAATGAGTTCAGTTTACGATCTCAATAGACTCCCTCTGAACTTTTCCACACTGTATTCATATCTTCTGTATATTTCTCCAATTAAACTATAGCAATATCGGCCTTGTCGCCCTGCCCGCATGTCCTCTTCTGAATTCTGTTCAGTCTTTGTAAAGGAGCTTTCTGTCAATGAGCACTGCCTGACTCATCTCTAGCTGTCAATCAGATTTGGCCTAAATGTCCTCCAGAGCCTGGGTCCCTCAATGCCCTCCATGGTCTGAACTATCTAGTTAATATGATCATGTTTGCATTGTAGGCCTTTGTATTTAATCAGATCAGCCCCACAAAGTTCTCAAGAATAATATTCTGACCTTTAATCTTTAGTGTATCCATTGTAAATACTTTGGCAATGCAGATATCAGTGGATTTGCTCCAGATTAACATCACTTTTAGCGAGAGTAAAATCTGGATAAAAAGAGTTTTGGCTTTTTTAAAGTTTGTTTGGTAAAACACATTGTGATTCATTAATGACTCAAGAATGATGCATTTTGAAATAGTTTGTTGTGAAATCCAAATCTGTGTGTACCTAAGTTCTGTATCTTATCTGTTTAAAAAGATGATGATAAGTGATAAAGAAGGACATGTAAAGGGTATATCTTTTGCAAGTGAAATTTGAGGCTTTCAAAATTTTTAGAAGAAAATTTTCCCTTTACCTTAATCATTTAAATCCTACCTTTTATTTTCTCAGCAAGTTGTCTCACTTCATCTGTTATGACTTGAGAGAGAGAAGGAGGGAGGAAGGTTGGGCATCTACAGACTGCTACTTATCCTACTTCATGCATGCTTTCCCAGATGGAATAAATCCACCCTCAGACATGTTCACAGAGGGCTTCTTTTCTTTTTTTGACTGTAGAGGAATCTAAATTAGTCAAAGAGCTTTTGCTTATCCTGTCTCCCTGTTCTGCTCACTTCCTTCACTCCCAGGCTTGATACATTATGCCGCTCCAGCTGATTATGTGCACACGACTCATTCCTGCTTTTAGTCATTATGCTATGTGGCAGAAGGTCACTCCCAGGGCTCTCCTGAGTGCCCCAAAGCAAAGACCTCAAGGGAATTTGCAACACACCAAAGAGCATTCATGGGTTTTCCAGTGTTTCTGCAGCCACTTGGCCAGCCTGGGGGGGCTGGTGAGGGAAAGCCACAGTGGTTGCTGACAGTACTACTGGGCAGACCCCAGGCTGGCTAGGGATTGCTGAGAAGGTAGGCTGCTGAGAAACCCAGGGTCTTTATTCAGTCAAGGGTGACTTGATGAGCAGACTTCAAGGGAGATTCACTCTATCTATCTCCAGGAATCCACAGAGCAGACTTCTGCACTTGAATTAGTCACTCTAGGTTCCTTTCCAGTAACTGTAGAGAAATGACCGCTCCTTAGGAAAGATTTTTGTACCTATTTTAGGCACCTTTCATATGAATTGTTACCTCAAAGTAACTGTTTTCCTGCCATGAACATAACAAGGTGTGTAGGCGGTTGGGCATCAGCAAAAAATATGGTAAATGCACAACTCACTTCAAAAAAAGGCAGAAAAGCACTTGAATGACAGATTAGTTAAGAGTTACTAAAAAGGTAAACCTCATCATGCTGAGCTGGAAAGAATTAGGAACTGGGAAAAAAACTTGAGGGATTTATCCAACTTGCTCCCTATTTCTTTACTCTTCCTACCCATGCCCTGTTGGCTCTTGGGTTAGAGCAACCCTTGATCTGACACAGTATGACCACTCTTTCAAACTTATGACCAGCTCTCATGTCTTCATCTCCCCTGCAGACAGTGAGAGTTTATCAGATGAATTGCACCCACCTTGTGCCAAAATTGAGTGTCAGACAATAAACAGGATGTACTTTTGCAATTTAAACTGTGGTGTAAATAAATAAATGAAGAATACTATACTAGTAAAGTGGAACTGTGAAATCTGAAGATACAGAACCAGTCTTATGTAAACCAGCAGAATCTGGTCGTTGATCATGGGTCAACCTACATGACACCAGGCCTTTTGGTGACAGGCAGGGTACGTCTGTCTCAAAGCAGGAAAAGATCTTTGCACAGGAGTTAGAAGGGCTCAGTGAAAGAGGTTTAAACTAGATTTGAAGGGGTAAGGCGATAGAGGCTCAGTAGAGATAAGTTTGGAGGTAGTACACCAATGTTTGATGGATAGTATGCTAGCAAGTTCCTTCAGTTTGCTGCTTCAGTGGCAGGGGGATGCATATAGATGGATATTCATCCAGCAACAAAGATGTAGGGGTTATTGTGTGTTAGAAATCACAGAAGCATGTGAAAATGGTTGTGAAAGACTTAGGGCTTCTACCCCCAAAAAGAAGGCAGACTGACTAGCCCAAATGAAGTGCTTCTACACCAATGCATACAGCATAGGCAACAAATGAGGTGACAGGAAGCCATTACACAGCAGGAGATATGATATAGCTTCTCCTGAAATCATGAAAACAGAGTGGGAAGACACACAACTGGTGTTGCAATGCACCGCTATAAACAGTCCTGTCAGCTTGACCTCAGTGCCGGGAAAGGTCACGGAGCAGAACATCTTTAGTGCCATCACATGGCAAGTGCTGGACCATCAGGGGATCAGGCCCAGCCAGCATGGGTTTGTGAAAGGCAGGTCCTGCTTGACCAACCTGGCCTCCTCCTATGACAAGGTGACCAACTTAGAGGATGAGGTAAAGGCTGTGCGGGTGTCTGCCTAAGGCCTTTGACATCATTTCCCACAGAGTTCTCCTGGAGAAATTGCTCGTGTCTTGGATGGGGGCGCTGTTTGCTGGGTAAAAAACGGGTCGGATGGCTCGGCCCAGAGAGTGGTGGTGCATGGAGTTAAATCCAGATGGTAGCCAATTACTAGTGGTGTTCCCCAGGGCTCAGTATTGGGGCCAGTCCTGATTAATTTCTTTATCAATGATCTGGAGAAGGGGATTGAGTGCATTCTCAGCCAGTTTGTAGATGACACTAAGTTGGGCAGAAGTGTTGATTTGTTGGAGGGTAGGAAGGCTCTGCAGAGGGATCTGAACAGGCTGTATTGATGGCCCAAGGCCAATGGTATGAGGTTCAACACAGATCAAATGCTGGGTCTTGTTCTTTGATCACAACAACCCCATGCATTCCTTCCCCAAAAAACTCCTCTACCTATAATTCCAAAGTATTCAAGGACCAGAAAAAGGAAAAGTGATATAGCAAAACTGAGGGGAGAAGGTATTTCAGAGTGCCTTCTCTTCCCCTGCATACTTCACCTGAAGTGTTACTACATGTGGAGCATCTGCTTGGCCCAACGGGCAAGGGCAAGAAGAACAGAGAAGCCCTGACTGCTCAGACCTTCAGTGAAATGCAAAGGAATGTTAGTCTTGTAAGTGAGGGCATTCACTGTGCAGGGAAGAGAAAGGTAACTGCTAAGGGAGGGCATTCATCACTAAGGTGTGTTCCCCCAAAAAGTAAAAGCCCAGCGAGGCTAATGCTGCAAATGATGCAAAAGCAGTTTGCTGCATGGAGGAACTTCAAGGTGGGTTCTGTAGCCCTTGTCCTGCTCAAAGGAGAAAGCTGTTGGTGAGGGTGTGACAAGGGAGGAAGCATCATTTTGGAGGCAAACTCTGTATTAGCGTGTACATCTCCGTGTCGAGGTGTACACGGAGTTCTTGTACATTCTGCATCAGTCTTGGTCAGACACACTTATTTTTGTACAACACATTTTTACTTTTTTTCCAGCAGAGCTGTAACTTGGTGCACCTGCCTTCCCCGTGGGAGCCGTAGCCGGGAGCGTGCCCAGCCCGGGGCCGCTGTCCGTGTCCCGGTCGCTGGCGCTGTCCGCTCCGCGGTGCGGGGCGGGGGCGCTGCCGGCGGAGTGCGGCGCCGGGGGCGGGACGGGACGGGACGGGACGGGACGGGACGCGGCGGAGCCGGGAGCGGGGAGCGGGCAGCGGCCATGGGGAAGCTGCTGGTGCTGGCTCTCGTCGGGATAGCGGCGGCCCTGGTGGCGGAGCGGCTGCTGGCCTTTCGGTGAGCCGCCCTGCGGGGTCCCGGAGCGGCGAGAGCCGCGGCCGGCTGGGCGGGACGGGACCGGGATCGGGAGCAGGACCGGGACCGGGACCGGGAGCGGGACCGGGAGCGGGAGCAGGACCGGGACGGGGACCGGGAGCAGGACCGGGGTGGCCCGCGGGTGCGGGGCGGCAGTCGGGGCTTCGAGCGGGGGGCACCGCGGCCCCCGGTCCGGGGCTCAGCTACAGCGAACACCTGCCCTTGCACAAGCGCAGCGGCAGTCAGAGGGGAAGGGTTCTTCATCATCATCAACATCATTATTATTATCAAGGGAACCGTTTTCCCCAGAGAAAAAAACAGGCACTGCGATGCCGATTTTCATCCTCCTTCTTCATAAACTAACTTTGGGAGTATTTGTGCAACGGAAGTGCCCTTTGCAGTGAGTGGATGTGAAATCCTCCTTAGGAAGATGCTAGGAGCAAGGTGGCCAAAGGGAGAGGGTGCCCTGGGGCAGGGGCCGGTACCTCTGTTTTTACAGAGACTGCAGTTAACCGGGATGTGCCAAAAAACGGTATCTGCGAATTTACCTCATCTCCCGCTGACTGGCCAAACAGTAAGTGGAAATCAGTTTGTCAGAAATGTGTGTTGTTTTCTACCAAAGCTGATTTCTGGATAACAATAGTCCCTGTGTACAGGGTTTTCTCTGATGGAGCACAGATTTCAGTGATCCTAAGTTGTGGTCTCACTTGCTGTGAGCTGAAATACGCAGCCATATTATGCTCTATATCATACATCTCATGCCATGAGGCATGAATTTGAACACTGGTGTTACAGCAGCTTCTGTCCTGAAAGCTACCAAACACAGAATTCGTCATTTCAGTTCAGAAAACTGATGGTGAATTACTGTGTTGGAAGGCAACTACTTCGTTACCATTTTGCTCATGTCCTCAAGAACTTCACATGCCTGGTTTCAAAGCAATTTCACACAACACATTGAATTTTGGGTAATTGCAGGTAATTGCAGGAGGGCTATACTGCCTGGACCCAGGTACCTGGCATATATGTGTTTTCATCTTTCACTTAATCCACCTCAGGGATTAATGATAACCACAGTGGTAGCAGAACCCTCCTGCCCTGGAGTAGTGCAAGCTGGGATGGCAGAAGTCAACAACATTTCCAGGCTGTAGTGGGGTGAGGCATTTCAAAGTGTTGTGAAGAGCAGGGATCCCCACATCTCCTCCAAATCAAATGAACAAATACAATATTGGGAATCTAGTAAAGGATAGTCTCCTGACAGAAGCAGGATCCCCCCTGTCTCTGTAGCTCTCTCTCTGAGTTTTTCTTCTGTGCTGTGTTTTCAGTGAACTCCAGCATAGCAGAAGTCTTAGGACAGTTGCTGAGTTTGGAAACACACAACTTCAGATCACAAAATATTCTAAAAGTCATTTAACACAGTGAAGAGAATCTGTGGGTAGTTAGCTCTTGCTGTGTGTCTCTGTTATCCATCCCCTGCCCAGAAGGCAGGGATCCAGCACAGACTCTTTGAGGGTCCTTCTAAGCTTGGTATTTTGTGGCACGTACAGCAGAAAACAGGTGATGTTCTTGTGTGTTACCAACTGAAATTACACCGATTCCCCTACTGATATTTTAAACTGCTAATTCTCTGTAGAAAGCACAGAGTTAATTTGTAAAATGTGAGTGTGAATTATACCATGTTACTGGTTTCATTAGAACAATATGCATATGAAGTTATTGTTCATACATATTTATACATAGTGTTACCATTTCGTAACGCTGTACCGATAGGGCACTCAGATTGCATACTATGTTCAAAACAGCAGCATACTTGCAGAAAGAGTCTGACAGTTTTTAAAAGAATTGGGAGCAAAACCAAAAATAAGAAGTGATTTTCAGTCCTGTCAAAAAAAACCCCAAACCAAAAAACCCAAACCCAAGCCCCAAAGATCCAGTACTGGTAAGTCTAGAGATGAGGAAAACTGAGAGAGCGAGGTCTTTGAATATGCAGCTGGTTCCTGCTGAAGGAAAGGGAATGCCTGTGCTCTGTGTCCCATGAAGTGAGACAGTGGTTGGAGGACTGAAACTAGAAAGAGAAACAGAGTGGGAAAAGGTGCCATGCACCAAGTAGCAGACGTTTTTCCTCTTTTTTGAAGTTGCATCCCCCACATATTGCAGGTCCACTGTGTTCTTAGTACAGCCAGTTAGTTATCTAGGCCATCTGGCTGAGTGGCTAGGGCTGTCTGAGCTAGATAAACTGACACATTTTGGAAAAGCCTCGATATATGCTGCAGGCTTGTGACTAGTGTCCTTTTGAATTACTCTCATTCCAGCCCATGAAGTGTTTCCCTGGGAATGCTGTCAGGATATCATCATCCCTCACTGGCTGCTGGCTGAGTTCCTGCTGCGCTTTTGACTCACTGTGGCTTGCAGCCTGCCTGGGAAAAGCTGATGAAAATAGGGAAGGGAAAAGCCCTAAGCAGGCAGCAGTGCAAACTTCATGCAGCATTGCCCTGAGCCACCCTCGGGTACTTGGTGGGTTTGGCTGTGCCAGGATGCCGGTGGGCAAGGGGGGAGCTGATAACCCTCCTGTGCTGCTTGTGGGCTGAAAGCCAGTGTAATTCTCTGTCAGTACTCCTGTCCTGGAGAGAGAGGGATTGGGAGGGTTTAAGTGGCTCCTTTCCCTTGCTGTCCTCTGCACTTTTTACCCTTTTTCTTCTTTTCTTTCAGCCTTATGTTAACAGCCTATGTCAATGATACAACATGGAAGCAATTTGCAATCCATATTTAAGTGATTAAAAAAATGCAGGACTGACATGCCATACGGTGCTCAGCCGTATCACATATTTTTCATATCACTGACTGATACTGCTGTTTATGCTTAAAACTCTAACATAAACATGGCAAGGTTCTGCTATGGGATCTTTGCATTCAGAATTTCCTGTGGTTGGAGCAGTAGCCTCAACACATGCATATGATTGATATATAAAGAAGTAACTGTGTTAGGTTAAATGCTTTCTTCTGGGGAAAAAAAAAAAAAAAAAGAAAAAAGGAAGAAATATTCTAGTATGCTAGCCTGACATTTTTACATAAAAACACAACATATTTTCTTAGGGCACTGAGCACCAGCATGGTCAAACACAGAAGTCATGGTAGTGAGGCATGTTTCATAAAGATTCGCAAACAACTTGGAACAGAGGAAATGGAGAAATAGAAACTCATGTTACTCATGATACTTGTCTGTATCTGCTTGTCCAGTGAAGCACGAGCCAGAGACTGAATTTTCTGGGCATTTGTGAATGAAATAAGCACTGCTGAAGAGTAATGCTTGGGATGGGTACCAGGAGAGAAGAGGAAAGGACAGGGTAACTGCTCTTTGTCAAGTCCTACTTGTTGTAAAGAAATGAGTACTCCTGCCTTGCAACAGTGCTAACATCTACCTTTGAATGTGGACTAAGAAACAAAGCAAGTGCAACTGCTGGTGGCCTGGTCACCAAAAATTGCCAGGGGGTTGGAGTAAAAGCTTGCTGTCTCCTCATCTGAAAAGCTGGTCCTAACTGTGGGGTGCTACTATATTTAAGTGGCTGAAACCTGAAGAAAATGGTGTTATCTTGCTTTATCGTTTGAGCTGTGGTGGACCATGAAAGCTTGTTCCTGAAGCTCATGCACAAAATAAGGTTTCTGAAGTTACTCCATGTAGAAGAATCACTTAATCCCTGGACATGAGTAACTATTGCAGTGATTTGGAGCAAGTGCTGTTGCGAGTTCTGAGTTTTGCCTATTCAGTATCTTATGGCTGATTTGTTGCTGCAATGTGACAGACAATAAAAACTAAAAACTAGGAATGTTACCTGTTTTAAAACTGGCTGTATGCTGTTAACCTTGTTATTTTCTCTTGCAGGAACAGACTCAATGCTTCACGGGAAGTAGACCCTGTTACACTCCCGAACTGCCAGCTCATTAAAGGAATCGGTATGTGCTTAAAATAACTGAGTGCATTGCTTTTGTCCAGCTTTATTTTGTAACAGCTCCTTAAAGCCAGCTTCCAAGCCTGATCCTGAAAACAAAGTGCTAATTTGACTTTCATTTGTTGCTTGAAGTTGGAGGTAGGGAGAAACTGAAGAAAGAAAATTATACTGAAAAACTATCGTGGTATAACGCTTTTGGCCTTCAGTATTTAAAGTTTCTGTTCCTTTTCTTGAAATTGAGTACCTTGCAAACACTTCTGCTTTGCTAAACCACTTAGGAAATTATCTGGCTTTTAGATGAGGGTGTGCTGGCTCTTCAGGCAGGTACCTGCAGGTGGCTGTCAGCTGGTGACATCTTGAAGACAGGACATGCTGCAAGGGTGGAAGCTTCTGAGAAGGCCACAGGCATATGGTAGAGGAGTGACTGCTAAATATCAGCCAGGATTGCCCGCCTTAGTGCCACATTTTGTGTAGATTTAGGAGCTGGCTGGTACCACGTGGTGCCAGTGGCAGGCCGGAGTTCGGTGTGGTTGTGCAATGCAGCTGTGTGGTTTCAAAGAGCAAGGGGTTATGTTTGTCATCGTAGTCTGGTTTGCAGAGAGGTTTAACAGAGTGGCTGAAATGTTGACTTTGTACTTTGGGTCATGTGTTCAGCACACAGCAATGTTTCTGTCTTATTTTTTTCTCTCTGATTAGGATAACCAGTGTATAAAATGGATAGCTTTGAAATGGATTGCTTTTTTGTGTCTCCTTTTCCCAAACAATTATTTTTAAGTTTAATGCAGGCCTAATGGATGGGGATTTCCCCCTCCTTAGTATTTTCAGAAATGTCTTAAATTGTTTTGAAATTTGCCTGGATTTTGCATGCATGAAAAGTCATTGGATGAGCTTTATCAGCCTTGCCTTTGAGCTTGCTGAGTCACTGATTTGATTTCATAAATTTTGCTTCTTCTTTGTGTCATGATTCAAACATCTGTGCAAAGTCAAATTACTGCCATGAGTGAGTGTTTGGAGAGTTCCTTTGCCTGAGGTTATATACAGAAAAAATTTCCAGGTCTTCTAGATTGAGCTGTAATTTACTCATACAAGACTCTGAATAATGCTTGTTTGATGGTGATTAATATAATGCTTTTAAGCATATCACTGTTGCAGTCTTTATAAGACTTTTTTTGCAACATGATTATTCTGTTGAAGAAAGAAGGAAAGCTCTAAATGGCAAACAGAGTTGTGTTTCATTTCTTAACAGTGTCTCATTTTTGGTGGCTGACATTTACATGGAGATTAGGTGAATTCTGAGAACCTGTCTCTGCTTGTAGGCTGCAGTGGATCAATTTACAGAGATTCATTTCTGCTTCTTACTGTGCTCCTCTAACACTGTCCCTTCACACTGAGCTCTGCATCTTGCCTTGCCTTTGCTCTAATGTTTATGGCTCTTTACAAAAATTAAAATGCCAAAAATTAATTCAGTATGTCCAGTTTGACAGAAAGAGAAATAACAAAGGATTTGTGCAAACTTGAAAGTTGGCATGTTTATGGAAATGTCTTCCAAAATTCATTTGCTGTGGCTAGGGGGGTTATATTATCCAGGGAGCTGAAGGAGCCCTGATGCCTAGATGCTGCCTAGGTAGCACTATTCAGATGAGGGGGTTTGCTGTAAGGTTGCTCCTGTGAGTGACTTTGTCTAAGGATGGCTTTCTACATGGACCTCTTGGCCTCCTGGGTCTTTTTCATTTAAAGTGCTATGAAGAAGGTGAGTAAACATTCTGTTTTTATTTTAATGTTTCAAACAGTTCTTCTGAACTCTGAAGTGAGACAGGTTCCAGAGCTGGATCAGCTCTGGGCAAAATAATCTTAAACTATCCATTCTGCACATAGCGGAATAGGCTTCTGGTATAGCCTATGAATGATGTTAAAAGTGATGGATCTATAGTAAGTGAAGCAAACCCTGAGTAAATGGAAAAATTCTGTCGTGGACCTTTTTCTTTCTGCACACTTTTCTGTACCTCTCTTTTTTTTAAGACTTTGATCTATTCTGCTTTTCAAATATGGTGCAACATAAGCACAGATGCAAACATTGAACAAACCAATAAAAAACTACAGCATGTCCTAAACCTCATTCACAAATATGTAGGAAAGGCTATATTTGTAGAATAAACAGTAGCTTCTGATTTTTATTGGTGCCTAATCATATCACTGGCTTATAATAAACTAACCATATCTCCTGTACTAATTCCCTAAAGTTCTAGAAGCTACTATAGAAGTTGCTAGAAATACTTGCATCTTGGAACAATTCGTGGGATGCAGGCAAAACAGTCTCATACTTTTGGACATGAAATCCAGATGGGTTCTATTGTTTTGTTTTTTGGGGTTTTTTTTGTTAGATACATCTGCAGAATACATCATACTAAGATAAAATAAAGAACACCAAAAAGCCAACATTTCTAGAGTAGGCTCAGTGTCTTTTGTCAGCATCTTTAATTTTTTTAAAAGTGCTGCCTGTTCAGATAATTCGGTGGACAGGCTGGGCTCAGTGATACCATTAAACAATATCCTGCAGGTAACTGATACCTAATAAATCAGTTCCTACCTCTTCTGTCCCATATAGCACCTGCAACAGCAGCCCGGAGCCCTCCCAAAAGGGGGCCCACAGGAGAGCCAGGGAGCTCCCCTGGGGCCGGCTGTGTGTCTCTGTGCCCTCCTCGCTGCCTCCGCAGTGCTGGCTCAGCACAGTTGTGCTGGATCAGCATTTCAGTGCTCTTCTGACGGCTCTCACTCGCTTCCACACATACCAGGACCCGGCCAGGAAGTGCCCAAAATGTGCTTTGCTGGGCAGTTTGCTTCGAAGCCATGGGGTGCAGGGCTCTGAGCACACTTCTTCCACTGGAAACTTGTAGTTTTTAATTATCTGCTCCCAATTGGCCTGCTCATGTTTCTGCTTGGCAGCCTCGCTAATTCAGTAGCGATAAATGATTATATCTCTGTTTATTCACTCATCACTGTGCACTGCCAGTAAAAGCAGTCTGTCCAGCTCATGTCACCATGGCAATTGAGCCTCTGGGCATTTATTTGTGTTATTATCCTTGCAGCAATCCTGGGAAGTGGAGAATTGCCACTAACCTCATTTTATAAATTAACCCTGATGTGGAGATATCGGGGCAAAGGAAAGGATTTTGTGGTTTAAACGAAGTGTAAGCCAAGATGAAAAAAAAAAAAAAGCCCAAATTCAAAATTTAATTGGAAAATACAGACTCTAAATGTCTCTGGACACATCAGTGCAGATGTCTGCTTCCTGCCTCAGCCCAGTCAAAACTCAGAACCAAAACTCAGGGGTGCGATAAGAGTCTGGCTCCCGCCCAAATGTATCTTCAGATCCTTTGCTTGTCAGAAGGTGGGGATGCTCTGCTTGTTGGTGTCATGGGGTGGAGCGGGAGCTTGCTGAGGCTGAGAAGGAGCTGGCCCTGGTTCTCAGTGAGAAGTTGTGCCACTGCATCTTCCCAGGGCTGAGCTGGGGAGGAACTTTCCTGAATGAGTGAATTGGGGTTTCTGTCCACCAAGTCTGTCAGTCACCCTGGGATAAATTATAGCCCAGCCAAATCAGTGCTGGGATAAATAGGAATTACATAAAAGCAAACAGTAAACCCAGCTCAAATTTGCAGGTGCTTCTTTGGGAGGAGGTGTTGAGGTGCCAGGGATGGGGTGACCCCTGCAGGGTCCCATGTTTGGTCTGTGGCAAAGTAGGAGGAGGTGTGGAGACGTGGGACAAACTGGGTGAAAAAGCCTTTCGTTGGTGGCTCTGTTAAAGAAAACCTACAGAAGAATTTTCTTTAAGCAGATGATCCTGAGTGGTTTCTGTCATGAACAGGAAAATGGCTTGTATTTTGGTGGTGATTTGGAGAAGATAGGGGAGGCTTCTCAGGGGACTGGTGGAAATGTGGGATGGCAAATGGTCTTGGCAAATTGGATGCCAAGCTGTATGGAGAATGCTTGATGAAAGCCTAGAATTGCTCCAGTGTTCTTACAGGAGATACAGGAATCAGCAATATTGGAGATGATTACCTGCAATTAAAAGTGGTCTAACTATTAACGCCCTTAGCTGTTGTAGACATGGTCCATTCTCTGTCACTTGAGAGCTTTAACTAAATATTTGGCAATCCATGTTCGTGAAGTGTCCCAGCTCAACCAGGAGAATTAGTCTGCACAATTCCCAGAGCTGCCTTATGCAAGCCTGAGGCCTGAGTCATGGGTACAGTCCTGCCCTGGAAATCTCATTGCCCACACTAATTACTTGCTGCAGAACACTGTCGTCAGAAGCTGGTGATTTCCACTGAACATCATTGCGTGCACAGTCATATCAGAAGGGGGCATTCAGGACAGCTGGGATTGTACTAAAAAGGATTTTTTTGCAATGGGAAATATGTAATGTCACCTGAAAAACCCTGTTTGTTTTGCAGAGGCAGGTTCAGAAGACATCGACATACTTCCCAATGGACTGGCTTTCATCAGCTCTGTAAGTGCCCATGCCACCTCTCCATGCTGGGGCTTGCCTTCTTCTTTAACTGCAGAAGTCACAGGTGAAAATAGCACAAGGGACTCTTTCTACAAGGCTGGCTGGCTCCCTAAGAAAAGCCCAGTCTTGTGTTGGCTTAGTTGTCAGTCCCTTCTGCTCGAGCAAATGCACTTCTTGACACAGAAGAGGTGTTGGTGGCTGTGACACATATATCCTATTGTGCTCACTTATCTGCCCACATAACCTTGACTTTCTTTCATGCTGCTTCATTGAAATGTTGAAATGCCAATCCTCTGAAATGCCATGTTAAGAAGATGTGTGAATTCCATAATTAGAAAAAAAAATAATCAGATTTTGTGTATTGATTATCTTGTTCCTGGGGTTTTTTTAGCCTTTAGGACATAGGTTTTCCACCTTTTCTTTGCAATCAGGATAACTGGAGATCATTTTCTATAACAAAAGCTGATGTTTTCTACTGTGTGTTCCAGGGACACCCAGGGAATGATAAACTTGCACAGTTCATGCCAGAAATTGTGATGCACTGTTGCTGTTCCCTGTAGCTTTAGGATGTTATAGTGGTGTTCGGTTTCCAGTTTGTCCCCACAGTGTGTCAGTTCCTAGATGGGCCATGGCTGCAGTGCGGGGCCATTGTGCCTTGGGCATGGCTACTTGTCCCCTCCAGCAGCTTGCTCCCTCTGCACTGTGACTGAGGGCTGGCCAGGGAGAGCAGAGCCAGTCCCTCCACCTCCATCGTGGCTCAGCAGGCTGAAGCAGAGGGACATCCTGATGTGTTCTTGCAAGTCTGAACAAGACTCCAGCATTTTGAGCTGTGTGATGCTCCTGTTTACCTTTTACCCAGAAATAGTTTCCTTGTGTTTTGATTCTCTAGGGCTTGAAATATCCAGGATTAAAGAGTTTTGCTCCAGACAAGCCAGGTGAAATATTTTTGATGGATTTGAATGAAGACTATCCCAGAGCAGTGGAACTGAGAATCAGCCGAGGGTTTGATCTGTCATCGTTTAACCCTCATGGAATTAGCACCTATGTAGACAGAGGTAATAAGTTTGAGGTGGTGACAAATACCAGCCTAAAAAGCACAAACAGAAATGCTTTTGCAGTACCCCCAATAGCTTGCGCCTGCTGGGAGACCAAAACATTTTGAGGTTTTTTTATCTTTGTTGGTCTCTTTTCTAAATGTCAGCCGTTAAAGGAAACACCTCTGCACATAATCTCAGTCTGTCTGAAATGGAAAGCTGTCCTCTATATTAAAAGGAAAGAAAACGTGGGAAATGTTTGAGTTGAAAACCACAGAAAATTTATTTTACCAGTTTACATCTGTGTCACACTAGGCTCAAGTATTTTAAGGAGATACATGCTTCATCAACTATAGTACCCAGAATTGGAAACTTTTGTGGCAAAACAGTAAATTATCAAATCTCTGTAATTTACCAAAACCTCTGTTGCTCTTTGGCCAAGCCAGATTCTCCTCTCCAAGATATGTTCTCCTGCATCAGGCTCTGACTACCAGTGAAGTATCTTTTTTCCTGTCCTTTTACTGGGGGTTGTAGCAGGGCAATTAGAAGCCTGCAGATATTAAGAGAACCGTTGCTGCAGCTTGACCTGTGTCCCCACACAGTCACCGTTTAAGGGAAGGTGGTGGAAAAATCACTGGCGGCTGATTCAGGGTCTTCCCTGAAGGCCTGGGCAGAAGGGCTGCAGCCTTATAGAGACTAAAGGATGCTCCTTCCGCTTTCTCGGGGGATGTGGTAGACAAACCAAAGAGCCCAAACTAACTGGGCCACAACCCCCACTTCCAGCTGATTGGGGCTGTTTCACAGATCGCAAAACCCAGTGGCTTGGGCACAAGGATGAGACTGTGATTTCTTTCTTCCTTGGTAGAAATAGCAGCTCTTTGTAGAGTGAGACTTGGAGAAAAGTAGCTGGAGATCTGGATCCAGTTGCAGAGGCATCCTGCAGTATGTGGGTACTTGTCCCTCTGCCTCTGAAGAGCTGTGAGACAAATGCACCAAACTCAGCATGTGCTCTGTACTAGAGGTTGCATCAGCACTGGGGGTGCTCGGCCATGAAAACTGCTGCAGAGAATTCAGCTGTTTCCATTTTTTTTTTAAGATGGCACCACGTACCTCTTTGTTGTGAACCATCCCCATCAGAAGAGCACAGTAGAATTGTTTAAATTTGTAGAAGATGACAATTCTCTTGTACACCTGAAAACCATTCGACATGACCTTCTAACAAGGTATTGGACCCAAGTACTGTCTTCCCCCAGAAGAGGCTGCTTTGGTGAAATCCAATGAAGGATGATTTTTTGTTTTATGGTATAATTAATACAAGATATTTCCTCTTTAACCAGCATCCCTATTTTTATTATTGATTACTTCTTATTTGTGTAATCAAAAGCAATGTTTCTCTAATCTCTACTGTAAATTAGATTTTTAATAGTTGCCTCACTAAATAAGTCTTAAGCGCTGCTGTGATTGATGCCAATTAGCTTAGCTTCCATTTCTCCTTCTTTCATGTAACCCACTCTTAGGTCATTGCAGGTATGAATCTCCAGATATTTTATTATTCTGAATTTGCTACACTGTAAAAATAAACATACATTTAGCTTTTTCTTTTTTTCTTTTTTTTTCCTACAAAATTTTCTTGGTCTGTCCTGCTGCAAAATTATTGTAAGATAAACTGAACCAGACTGATAAAGTTGTTACAACACCAGTTGTATGTTCTCAGTTTTCCACTTGAATGTAATGAGAGAAGAATTGCCATGGGCTTATGGACAGGCAGCCAATTATTTAGTTGATGCCCTATGGTCCTGTTCAGGTCTCAGCACTGCACAGTCCTGGCTCATGCAAAAGAAAACAGAAGTTAAAAGGATCTAAATAGCTCAGTGTCTGTCTGCAGTACCATCTGTAATTGCAGCCCCCTTATGTCAATGGCATGATCATGTCCTGGCTGTATTCTGGGCAGTCCTAAAATGTTTCTTCGTACCACTCATTTCATTATTTTATTTAATTTTCTCCATCTCTTTTTATGTTTTCTTTTTAGTGTGAATGATATAGTAGCCATGGGGCCAGATAGTTTCTATGCTACCAATGACCACTACTTCACTGACTTCATCTTGATGTTCTTAGAGATGTTCTTGGGTTTAACTTGGTCAAATGTTATTTACTACAGTCCAAAAGAAGTTAAAGAAGTAACAGCTGGCTTTTATTCAGCAAACGGAATTAATATTTCACCTGATAAAAAGTAAGTTTCTCCTTGCCTTAGATTTTGTGCGATCACACAAAAGAATCCAGAGGCCCTCATTTGTACCCAGGGTACCTCTGTGGTCAGGTGTCTAAACTGGTTCATGTAAGGTAAGGTGCTGCCTGTGCGATGTAAGTGATACAGAGTGATTGTAGCACAGAAGTTGCATGTCTCGGTGTTCAGTGGAAATGTTTGGTAGTTTATGGGCAGTAAGATCAAAGGTTGCTGCGTTTGCTGCTGACACAGGAGTTTGTGCGTATTGCTTTCAAGGATTAGCAGGGCAGAATTTCTGCAAGTGGGGAACATTCTGCAGTCCTAAAGTGTGTCTACACAGGCAGTCCTGTGTACTGTGGACAGGTGATCTTAAATTAAAAAAAAAAAGGCATAATTTTTGATTTCTACTTCCAAGGCCTATTTTGGTGTTGTAATGGAAGAACTGGTACATTAACATCTCAGCAGATTGGCTTAATTTCAGTGCCCTGTGTCTGCTTGAAATGTCTGTTGCTGTGTGAGAACTGTGGGCTGGCATTCCTCACGGGAAGAGCTGGGCTAGCACAGGGGGAACTGTCTGTTTTTGTGTCTCTTTACCCATATACATTGTAAGAGGTGCTTTATTTTCTTTTGAAGGTACATCTATATTGCAGATGTATTAGATCATAATGTCCATGTTATGGAAAAACATGCTAACTGGAATTTAACTCATGTGAAGGTAAGGTGCTGGTTTTCTATAAAAAAGAGGCAAACGTGAATTTTTGACAGAATAGTCCCCGTGAATGCTTGAGATGTCAACAGGATCATGTGTAAAGTTCTGGTCTGAGTGGCTCCTGCTGTGGGTTTGCAGAGGTGCTGTGTGCCCATTAGAGAGCTTCAGGTCTTCCACCTTCAGGAATCCTTGGGCATGCTGTTGAGCCACAGTGGAAGTCTGCCTCAGGCAGTGTGGGTCAGAACACAAAGCACTGAAGGAATCAACAGACATGTAGGTGTGAATGAGATGATGGGGGAAGCTCAGAGCAGCAAGCAGGTTTCTCATGGCACAGAGGTGGGGATGTTGCATACCAGGGGAAGAAAAAAACAAAACTGGGGGAGAAAATATTTTCTTTAAAAAAAAAATCAGCATAAGTTATGTCAGATGAGAGTCTTGAACAAGTCTATTCATTATGTTATAGTTTCCTTCCAGGACTTTAACTTCTTGTTTTTCCTCTGCGTTGGATAGACACTGCAGCTGGACACTCTGGTCGATAACTTGTCTATTGAACCTCACACTGGAGACATCTGGACAGGATGTCATCCCAATGCAATGAAGCTGTTCCACTACGATCCTGAAAATCTTCCTGCTTCTGAGGTGCCTTTTGGGAGACATCACTGGTCTCTTGGCTATGTCTGTGCCAGAAAGTTGTTTTGTTCAAATCACCCTGGTATAACTTAACTGCATTACATAGAGGAAGGCCTGGCCAGCCTTTGTGAAAGGAAAGACAGCTGGCTTCTGCTCTCAAGTGGAAAGCTGAACAGCATATACTCACTAACAAACACCTGTTCAGATCCTCAGGTGACAACTGAGTATTTTCTACCCAATATCTCAGTCTTTGAACTCTTTGGACTCCTCAGGCTGCTTTCTGTGCAGCTGTGGCCACACACAGAGATTCTGATGAACTGTGTTAAGGACTGGGCCAGCACATCTTTGTCAAAGTAAACATAATTGACCGAGTGCAAAGTGTGACCAGAAATGTCTGCACAGTAATGATTAATCTGTGCAAGTGTGGTTCATGAGTGGGTGACACTGTAATCCTTCTTTCCTTCTGAAATCAATGAAGTACTGGCCTCAGGGCAGTTGTGGCCACGAGTGCAGCTGGCTGGTTGGTGTCCATTTGATTTTAGCCTTGTCTGAATCTCCCTGTAAGACATTTCTCAAAATTATGATATTCAATAGCAGCAGATTTATGATACTAGGCAGTTGTTTACTCTTCCTGGAAAAAGCATGAAAATAAGACGATACTAACTCTTTAGCTGGAAAAAAAAAAAAAAGTGCATGCTCCTAGTAGTGAGGATGACTGCCTTATTTCCTTAGAGATGTAGGGTCTCTGTCACACAACCACTTAAAAAAAAAGAAAAGAAAATCAGTCTTCATGGACTGTGCTTCCCTGAAGGCCCTATCACAAGAATCACATGGCTGCAATTAGCAGCAGCTGATCATCCTAACTAATTTGTTTAAGTTAACATGCTGCTATTCTCTCGGTGTCTGGAGCATTTTCACCTACGGCTGTTTCAGCAGATGTATCTTCCCCTTCCGGCAGGTTCTGCGCATCCAGAACATCCTCTCGGAGGAGCCCGTGGTGACGTGGGTCTATGCCGACAATGGCTCTGTGCTGCAGGGAAGCTCAGTGGCATCCATCTACAAGGGAAAACTGCTCATTGGCACAGTCTTCCACAGAGCTCTCTACTGTGAGCTATAGCCTCTCATGGGTAAGATCTGCTGCAGCAGAGAGGATTTAATTCCTAGGGAACTCAGTTTCTGCTAGATTTGCTAACAACAAGACTGTTGCAATAAAGGTTAACTGCAGTAATGGAGATGTATTTTAGCCTTCGTCTCCAAAGTGAGACTTCTATGCAAGAGTAAAGGAAATGGAATTGAAGGTGAGAAATTAGTTTATTTGTGTAATGGGGAGTACCTCATAATAGTAACAAAGGATAACCATGAAGTTCAATTTCAGATTGCAAATGACTAAACTGTCAAGACACTGAACTAACTGTGTTGGCTGATTTCTGGTTTGTTGGTTTGTTTTTTTTTTTTCTTTCTTTTTTTTGTTTGTTTGTTTGGTTTTTTTGTTTTCTTTTTTTTTTCCTATGAGAAAAGTAATTTTGTAAATAAGAAGTGCTGGCTACGTGTGGGGTGTGTTATTGTCATTGACCCCTGAGCCTTCCCAGGAACTGTATGAGGGGTTCTTCTTCTGAATCTGCTTACTGGCTATCCCCTAGACTTCCAAAATAACTGGAAGGCAAATAAATGTTATTTCAGTCTCATCCATTTCCCCTTCCCCCTTCAAGCTATTCCCCCTAACATTACTTCAGGTTCCTAAATTTTTCTTAATCCTATTGAGAAAAGAGTAGGGCATCACTTTCGGAGTGATTTCTTACTGAGTCTTTCAAAGGGAGTTTAAAGGTTTTTTTGCTCCTAAAGAGTGAGAAACATCTCCTGAGCACCTTCAGTGAGAAGTGCATTATCAGTGACTGGTGTCTGTCACAGCAAAGGGAGCATTTCTGGGTGCTTTGCCAGTGACTACCCCTGAGCCATGTTCTGTGTTTAACTTCCAGTCAGCATGGAGCTGATTCCTGCTGTGCTGCTGTGCAGCAGGCACCCCTTCGTGTTTATCTGGCATCACTTATGGATAATGTCTTGCACTGCTAAAAACCCTATCTGGTTTTCCATCAGCTGGTGTTTTGGGACTAGTGTTAGTTAGCAGTCACTTTCAATGAACTGAACTGAATGTCCTTTGAAGCTGGAAATCAGTTTTGTGCTCTCCAGCGTGCACCGCAAGATGGCAGTCTGGCAGAAACCTCTGTTTGAGCCACCATTTTATTCCTGCTCATGGTGTGAACTCTTTTTGCATTAGTGTAGATTGCTTACCTACAGAGCAGCTCCTGCTACTCTTTCTGTCCTTCCAAATTCCCAGCTGTGATCAGCCTTCCAGTTTTTTGAGAGATGCTGACATCCAGCTCAAAGCTCTGTTGTTACCTGTGGTGGCTCTCCTGCCAGGGTTGCTGCTGTGCTGCCTGCACTGGCCCTTCTCAACATCTTTGTAGCCCCTCTGAATGCTGCCACCAGACAGACCTCCCCAGGGCTACCAGCCCCTCTGCATCCTTCAGCTAATGCAGTAGCTTTTCCTTGCTGCAGTTCTTCCACCTGTGTGAAGAAAAAAGGTAGGCTGCTCCTGAAGGGTGAGCTTGGGAGGAGAAAGAACCAGTCCCTGTGTGCCAATTGCTGTGCTAGCTTTGCTGTTTCCTCCTGCAGTCTGCTCTACCACCAGCCACAGCCCCTCCAGTCTGGAGAATACATGACAAGTCCAGTACTTTGAAAACAGAGTACTGCTTCTGCCTACGAGAGAGAAAACAATGCACTACACAGTAGCCCAAACACTGAGGCAGAAGCCAGAGTGTGTGCAAACCCTCCTGTCTGGGTTTTCCCATTCTGGCTGGGAGGAGGCAGTACTGCAGGCTGAGATTTGGGTGAGCACTGGCCCTGAAGACCTGTATACTGACACCTCTTGGCTCCTGTGTCTTTCCTTTCTAACAAGCCTAATGGCTTTCATCCACTAGTACGAAAAGAACTACTGCTTCTTCCCTGAGGGAAAGGGACAGCTCTAACCAGAGCAGGGAGTCAGTAGCAGGGCTTGTGGCTGGGACAGTGTTGCTGTACAGGAGGGATGGTGTCATCCCCCTTCCTGTGCACAGCTGCAGTGTGCTGTGGGTCATGCCACATCACCCATGTCCTGCCCCCTGCAAAGTGTCTACTCTACCCCATGTTGCCACCATGGCACTGGCACAGACACTGCCTGGTGTAAGGCACGTCCCTGGGCACAAGAAGTTGTGAGAGGTTGAAGAACTGAGCCAGTGGCATGTTTGGCTCAGTCACTGCACCCTTCCTGATGCCAGCAACTTCCCTCTGCTGCCATGGCAGAAAACTCTTTTGCCCCCATGCACCAGTACATGTGACTCATGATGTGGGGATCTACCAGTGGCTGGAGGGGGAGACTTGGGTGTTGGTTAACCACATGGCTAATTGACTTGTCTCTTGCGGGCGGCCCTGCATTAGCAGCTCTGCACACAAACTGTGTTCACAGCTTCTCTCCAAAATGCTCACAGTTGATCTGCAGACTTGAGCACTGCCCAGGTTTCACTGTCTGCCCATGAAGGCTTTAGTGGCAAGGACTCATCTGTTTAGATCAATTTTGAGTCTTGCTGACCATGGCATGCAGCCCTTCCACAGAGCAGCACTGGCCCTGAATGAGGGCGTCTTTTGTCTCATCCCTTTGCTGTACTTGCCCTTGGCATTACCTAACTCTGGCTTTGCTCCTCATTCCCTAGCAACTTTTCTCCCTGCAAGACACTTTCCCTTGGAAATGGTATACTTTCCTACAGGAACTTGTAATCCATTTTCAGTCTTGAGGAACATGTCATTCCTGGAGCCCAAGCTGAAAGAACGGCTCTGAAGGAAGTTTTCACAGTAAGAAGAGGTTGGGCTATTAACTTGTTCATGATTAGCCATCAACAGCCTGCACAAGCATTCTAAAGTGATTATTTTAGGATTGTGCTATTATTCGTTCTAGAATGCCATCTCCTAAAGAGTTTTATCATGCATCAGTGCCAGTAACACACTGAAATGCTCATTGATCACTCTGCCGGTCCTGGATTTACTCTGTGTCTATAGAACTGCAACAGCCATTTCCCTCAACAGTGGCAGAATTAATTCGTCAACACATTAATTTCACATTTTACAGTGGCTTAAAGCATCTTCGGATGAGCAAATCTGCACATTATTGGATCTTGCCCAACTTCTACTTTTTTGTTGGTTTTGGCCTTTAGAAAACAAAGACTGTCTTCACTCACCACTGGCTTTTTTTTTTTTTTTTTCCTGTCCTAAACTACTCCTGTGCTGAAGGTTTTCCCATTTGTCTGCCTGTAGACTGAAGGACAGCCATGTGATGGGCTTTGTATTTTTCTACAACATTTGAGAGGAGAGAGATCATAGCTATCTGCAGTTAGTGACAGAAACATTTTGAATTTTAACCTGAGGGGAGGACGGCTGGAAGAGCCTTGCCAACCTCCTCCAGAGGTATCCCAGCCTTGCAGTGCAGAGGTGGGAATTGAAGCTGGGCCACCATGCATTGAAACAGTGCTGGGCAGAACAGAGACAGCAAAAGCAAAGCTGGGGTACAGCTTCTGCCTCTCAGCATGAAATCACCACTTCAGAAAACTCACTGGAAACCTCAGTGCAGAAACAGCAGTGGTGGTGGAAGATGCCGCTCAAGCCTGGCCTCCCAATTACAAGGGAACTTGCACGGGGACAATCCATGCTTGCAGCCTGGAGGAGGGCACAACCCATCATCTTTAACAAGATGTAGAGACTGGAGCAGTTCTGGGCATTTCAGAAACCAAACTGCAGCTATCTGAGACAACTTGCACAAATAAGAAAAATGTATGTATAGATGGCTCCAAGCTTAGGAAGCTGTTGAGCAGACACATTTTACATGTCAGTTGTGGACTTGGAGCCTCACAGTGTATCTACTTTAATTAAGATAGTAATTCTATGGATTGAGGATTCTTTTTATCTACTTGCTGGTGGTGGCTATATTGGTGGAAAGTAAGATTTATGATTCAGCTGTTGGGAAACACAAACTGGGTTAGACAGATTAAGTGCAGAGTGTTTGGCCTAGATTCTGCCAGCTGCAAATCCACTGAAATGCCTACATGAATTGTGCAGTCTGCACCTTCCACTTTTGCCTTACTGAATGCCGTACTAAAATCAAATAAATAAAGACATATTAAACATGTTCAGTAGAAGAACTGCTGTATTTTGAATGTATGAAATGCCTGTTGTAGCTAACCTACACTTGAGTGTAAACCATATAATTTTTTATATACCAAAATTAATCCAGGACTTTTAAACAAACACTAGCCAGTATCAGTGTGAAAGCAGCCTGTTTTTACATCAACCTGCAGCAAGACAGCACGCTACTTTCATCTGTTTATGAAGGATAAAGGTAATTCCCTTTCCTTACCTTTTTTTTTTTTTTTTACTTCTTTTTACATAATTACAGATTGTAAATAAGACCCACTTGGAGGCCTGTGCCCATTTGACCAAGAGCTAGGATTAAAATAATCTTTGAGCAGAAGGAAGGAAAGAAAAAGCAGGGCAAGGTCCATATCCCCTCTCGCCCCCCAGTCTGACCCATGCAGCTGTCCAGTCATGCTCAGCATTTATTATTTCTTCTGGAGTGACCAGCAGGCAGGAAAGTGAGGACTCAATACAAATTCTAATAAAGATTCAGGATTTCTCATTTTATTGCATTCGTTGTCTAACAACAATAATACTCATTGGCAAGAAATTTATTTACACTAACAAATTAACTTTAAACCACAAAGCTTTGTTGTTTGTATTTAAACCGTAAGAAAACAAAGGGCCACCATGATGTTTTGTTTTGATGTCTCCCAATAACTAAATATTAACCAAAGTTATCTTGGGGAAAACTCATCAATCTAGAGAAGTTCATATCAACCAAGCACAAGAGAACAAGCTCAGACATGGCACTACTGTGTCCTTCATGCAGGTGATCAGACACCAAGATGTACAAACAAAAAGTTCAGGATAACATGCACTTCGTATACATTTGACCTCTTTAAAAAAAGACAAGAAAAATGAAAAAGTCTGAAGCGCAACCATCTCTTTAACCATATAAAAAGAAACAATGTAAGAAGCCAGTTTTTACAGTGAGCACAGTGCATTTTAGTCTTTTAGCTGCCTGGTCTTCTAGCAATATGTGTAACACTTGTCAGTGACCAGTGAGATACCATTGCCACATGACTGGGAAATATGAAAGCAGTTGTTCAGACAGCGAATGTGTATGAGAAACTACAGTCAGAAGAGGTTCACTGTGCACTCTCCACTTCCAAATGGGCTGGTTACTCCTCACGTCTGGTGCCCTGTGATCCCACTTTCCTTAAGACACTTCTGCACTGGGGCCTGAAACCACTTCCACTGGTGTCAGTGGCAAAGCTCCCACTGGAAACCCAGCAGGAGGCCTAGGCTCCTGGTTTATGCGGGCTGGATCCAATCTCATGAACTGTGAGCCCTCTTTACCTCTCTGGAGGAAGAGACCTGCCTAATGCCACAGGTTTCACAAACCCTACAGCTTATTCTTAACACAGTCCACACTTCCCAAAGGAACAGGCAGCCCAAGGCACTACAGCCAAGCCTTCCTTGTCATTTTTTACATCATTACTTAATGATGACAGCAAAGGTACCAGTTGGTATGGCCAGTTAGTAACAGAAAGCTTATTTTATATTTAGGGATTGGAGGGCTCAGTGTCACTGCTAAAGTGTCACAGCTTTGAAAAATCAGTTTTACAGGTGGAAAAAGTACAGTGAAATCCACAGAGGAGGTTAACAAAAGGGCCTGTGGTATCTGCAGATGACCCACACTCCACTGTGGTTAGTGGGCAAGTCACCTCAGATGACACGTCATCCTGCTCAAAAATGAGCTGCTGAAAGTGCTAAAATAGAAATCAAAGTTGGGGTTAAAAATGCAAAAGAAAAGGTTTCCTTCCTAGAATACTGGCACTGAAGTAAATGGTGATCCTCTTTCTTATTCCTGGAGAACTGGATTCTGCACTATTAGAAAGAGTGGCATTTCTTTCTCTCAGAAGTGAAACACAATTCTCAAAAATGACACAACATTGCCACCTCTTACTTGCCAGTCTGTGAGCCAGGAGGTGAAATTGGAACAGCTCAGGAGGAGAGGAGGCCTTGATGGAAGCAATAAAGTAATGCTCAGTGTCAAGCACCTCTGAATGTTAATGAGAGCTGAGGGCTGGCAAGTTTCAGAGGAAAGCTTCTCAGAAATTCTAGTAAAGCTCAATTCTTGTGGTATCCCTGCAGCAACTACAGTCACAGCACAACAGATGCTACTGCAAAAAAAATTAAGAAGTTAAAAAAATACAAAAGTATTACAAACATCACCTAACTCTGTTCAGCTTGTTATTACTGGCTTCTGTTCCACTGTGCAATTCTAACCCATGATCCAGAACAGGCTCCACTTACAGCAACCTCCCAGACCTGCTCAGAGTGGGGGATGAAATGCAGTGGGCGATGCTCTGTGCACTGCAATGAACGGGCTCTGCTCCTTTCCTCACGCCCTCATGGAAGTTGCATGAGTGCAGCAACCCACCATGTGGGAAAATACAAACTGGAAGCAATTAATGTCAGTATGTTTGGCTGATCTAAACAGAATAAGGAGGCACGACTCCCTTCACAATGTCAGTATAATAATAGTTTTTTCAGGACTAAAGTAACTTGCAGTGTCGTATCTTTTATTTTCTGTTCTTGAGAGTTCCATTTTTTGCTAACTCTCCTTTCTTTAAAGGCTCAATATATTCACAACCTGGCAATACTGCAGCAACGAGTAGAAAACAGAGTTTACAGAACTGGCCTACCACCCAAGCCAGGGAGAAAACAAGTTCCCCAGCCTGCTGTGGTCACCTGGGTGTAATGATGACACAAGCACACAGCTCAAGGTGTAGAAACACCACACTGCCTGCACAACAGTTTAACGGTGGCCAGGCAAGTCAGACTAATTGAAATAGCTTTAGGTGCACAAATAAATATAAAATGGAGGCGACAGGTACACCTGCAGGTCAGCCAAATGAGAAAGTCTGCCCAGTCATTTAGCACAGAATATTTGTTTCTTCTTATCATATCAAACCCCACACTAGTCTGACTTAGCATTGGTTTACAGGAAGTTTAAGTTAAGAATGATGAGATATCCATATTTTGTTTCATATGTCATTACACAATACAAGGGAAAAAAGGAACACAATTTTAAAGGTCCTACAGAACAGCAAGAAAAGTTTCAAACTGTGCTTTATGTCTCTTACCCGGTGACATTTCTGCATGTCCCAAGATTGAGTTGCCACATAAATCTTTTATCATAGAAAGAAGAGCAAAACTCTTGACATTATTCTATTTGCTTAGTTTTCACGTTGATCACAATGCATTTCAATAGTTTTTATTTTTAATTTCACCTACAATTTTTTTTTAAGTTAGATTTTTGTTGATGTTTTTAGTCTGAGAATAACAAAATAATGCTCTGAGAAATCAGTAAAAATCCCCTGAATACTTAAAGGACTTAAGTTGAATTAGTTATTCTGCAGAATAAACACAATTTACAAAGAGATTAACTAGGCACTGTTCTAAGCAGCAAGAATGAAAACTTGGTGTATAATGCAAGCAGTCTGCTCAGGTTTCTAAGAAAACGAACATAAAATAGGGAAACCATCTTAGATTACTATATACAACCACTTAAACATTACTACATTGTAAACATAATTTAAAAAGAAAATCATCTTCAAATGCATTTATCAAGATTGTATTTAAAATATTAAATTTCCAGTTTCTTCCAGATAACTTCTCTTACTCAAAGAATGCTAGTTTCATGAGACTGTTAAACATTTGTATAATTTTTTCTCCTATAAAGAGCACAGAAAGATTTACTGCAATGTGTAATTTTTGTTAGCAGGTGTGTTTTTCTGCCAGTGGTCTATCTCAAGAAAAATATCACAATCGTTTAGAAGCATCGGAAAGTATCTTTTATGGCAATTTCAGTTTTAGAGCTGCATAAAATATACATCAAAAAACTGCAGAAATTGGATTTGGAAGGAAAAATAAAGCTAATGCTAAGTAGATCTGCTGTGTATTAATTTTGAATGAACTACTCTATCAGTCTACAGACCATTTTACTTGTCAAAGATATTATTAGAATCAAAAGAAATGTAACTATAAGCAGTGCACCCCAACTGTTTCAAATCTGAGCTTCAGATAACTTTGCAGAAACAAATCTGAATGCCACAAAGTACAGAGCAGAAGAGAAGCCGAGCCAAACTAAAACAGACATTTTCTTCAAAAGAATTCAGTATTTGCAATTTCAGGCTGGCACATTTTTAAGTTCAACATTCTAACTTTGCATCACTATCTTAAACAATATATGGGTTGGCACAACTAGGTGAAGACTGCCACTTCCAGGATCCATGAATGGGAAGTGGTGCGTCTCAACTGCTACACAGTTTGCCTCAACTGCAAAGCAGTAAGCTAATACCCTCTAGCTTCTTGTTGTGGAGATTTGCCTGTTGTCTGTCCATTCTTTTGAAGAAATACTGTACAGTTTAATGCTGCTCTTAAGAAGCAGTAACCCTGTACACTGCTTCTGTTTGTCACAGTCAAAACTACACAGCAGGCTTCACCAATGGCCTCACACGCCACAGGAGTCTCTGAAGGATGTAGTACGACCACTGCTAAGCCATCAAAACATTCTACAGCCAATGCCCAAAAATTCACGTTTTGGTGGGAATATTCTTTAAACACATCAATCAAAGCAGTTAAAATGTGGGAGCATTTGGATTTAGTAACCATCCCCTCCATGGCAGCATCGACCTTAACAGCAATGTACTGAATTTAATTTTAACCAGAATCACTCGTCTTCCTCTTTTAAAGTGCAGTTCTGTAAAAAATGAAAATCTCTAGCAGACTCAAGTTTGATAATTTTTTCCAACACCAGCTTCATAACAGCACAGCACAAACCCAGTTCTTACTGGAGAATGAATCTGAAGATGTGGTGTTTCTACTGGAAAAATAAAAAACCTTGAAACAAAACAAACCCAGTTTCCTGTTCAAAACACATGAAAAAGAAAGCGGAGTGTGCTGTAAGAAAGTTGCCTGCACACTGGGAGCACAATGAAATTTATACAGATATATACGCTGTGCTCTAGTTAGAAATTTATCCTTGCTCAGGTATCTAAAGGATAAATGTTATCCTCAGATTTCTGTGTAAACCCACATAACCATTTAAGGCTTTGCCTCCTTCCTGGATTAACTATTGTACAGTTAACAGAAAGAGTTTCACCTCCTGTCTTTTGCTCAGGGGGAATATCAACTCTCCTGTCTTTAACTCCAGTGTATAAGGAGAAGTCACTGAACAGTTGTGTTTCCAGAGCAGTGTTGCTTAAAGGTACTGACACAAGATGAAACTTACTCCAGCAGACGGAACTGAGTATCCAAACACAGTAAAGAAGGTGAGCTTCCAGTTAGAAAGTGAAGTTAAGTCTTATCAGACAGAGCACAACTCCTTTTACCCAGCTGAAGAAATGTTCACCAATTGTATTGACTGGCCATCCTATTCAGAAGAGGTGAAGCAGTGGACCATGCTCCTCGGCATCATGCTGGTTACTGAAGTGACCAAACACACACAGCTCAATAGAGAAGAGTAGTTTGGAAGGAAACACCACCACACAAATATGAAATCTGTTAGCTGTCAACAAGAACAAAACAAACCGAGGGGCTGGGGTTGTTTCACATGGCAACAGCAACAAGCATGAACTGGGTATGCAGGAAAAGAAAACTACACAATATAAATTTCCCTAGTCATTCTATGTATAGCCCCGTTTCTCTGTACACAATCTTGGGTGATGAATACAACAAAGCTGAAGGGGCACCAGAGTGGATAGGAGTTTCTCTTCCCTTGACACGCCTCCACTTTCTGAAAACCGCAGCACTTCTGCTTATCACTGCTCATTAGTGCCCTCTGTTGCATCTGATGAACACTTGTCTGTTTTCTTCGATCTCCTCTGCAGTTGCTCTTGTTCCTTCTTCCGAAGCTTTTCCCTTTGCTTTTCCATTTTCTCTTGAGCTTTGCGAGCCTTCTCCAAGGATGCTTTCATTTCCTTTAGCTTTTTTTTAATGATTGCTCTGTCTTGGGAAGATGTCATACCAAGAGCCTGAGGTGGGGAAAACAAAAATAGAACGAATTTCATGTGGTTTAATCTGTCACAATTTTTTTTTTCACATTCTTGTAAGAACTCTTAGGCAAAAGACTGTAATAACTAAGTAAATCTGAGACTCAGATACATTACTGATGTGGAAGTACTACTTTCCATGCCTTCCACTTCTAGAATATTAAAGAATGAGACCTCATTGCCACCACCAATGTTGATTTCATTGATCAAATATGGCAAATAAACTATTTGCTTGAAGTCGTCTAAGTCTACATAGAACAAGAGTTCTCAATTCTCACTGCTATGCCTTAATCAAAAGTTCACTTGCACTCTTCTAAAGCCCTTAGAGTTAGTGAATTGCCATCAAAAAAATTCAGAAGGGAAACACCAGACTTGGACTTTCAGATCTGCTAAGCTTCCTGCAACTCCTTCCTGTAATTATTTTTGACAGAAGTAGGCTAGTATTTTCACTACCAGAAACAATGCATACTTTATACATCAAAACTATATTTAATTCTAACATAGTACAACTGGTATCAGCTTATGCCTCTAGTATCCCACTAATCTAGTATTCTGTTGCGGCTTCTGATATATGTCTGTCTACTGTCCTCTCTGAATCACCCTTTCTCAGAACAGAGCTGGATAAGAAATATGTGCAGGCAAATACCACTTACACATGCTGCTGTATGATTTACACATACAAATATGGGTACATTACATACATCAAGAATTTTCACAAAGCAAATGCCCTCTATTTTTGAAGCTTCTGAATCCAAGTGCATATGGGAATTTCTTAAAGTGTGGCTGTTGCTTTATACTCTGTGCTTATTATTCTAGTCTATCACCACCCCCCACACAGGGATTCGCTGATTTCAGGATGAATTCTTTCTGCATTTAAGACTATGTAAAGTGACAAAACCCACTATATTTACTCTTGAAGCCAAGTCAGTTAAATACCTTGAGCTTACTCCCATCCAGCTGAAGGAGATGCTCCCCATTAATGTTTTGGGCACTGAATTCGGAAACGTACTGTTCAAGGTTCAGGCTCATTAACCAGTGGGAAACCTGCTGTACACTCCACTCATGAACAGCACGACTCTGACACTGACTGTGCTTAGGAGATTGTCCATCATCAAGGATCTGTGACAAAAAAATGCTACATTATTATTGGAAGGGTAACACAGATGAGTAACAACATTTTCATGCACAAACCTCCAGCACCAGAGCAGAGGTGTCTGTATTATCTTTACACTACAGTAACAACAATTTCACACTGCTATACTATATCTCTATTTAACCAGATACCCAAGAACGAGTACAAGGTACCCAAAAAATCTTTTATCTATAGAATCATAGAAGAAAAAGGAACTGGCATTCCTTTTAACCCAAACAGGGACTGAAAGGGCCATGTGGCACAATTCAAACCAGGTATGCTTGATTCCTCCCCAAGATTTCTATTCTTCAAATTAGATGGTTTCTGAAGGATGCAATGAATTGCACATTCCACTTACTGGGCTCATTCACAGATCTTTATGATTGGTTTAAGCTATAAAACAAGAAATCTAAGGGGGGGAAAGAAACCCTCAGAAAACCACTCTGAAGTTCAAAGGGATGACATCAAACAGCCAGTGAGACTCATACTATCTATGGAAGACTAACGAGATGACACAGAGGAGCTGTACGGCACACACAGCAATCCCACAGCCCTGGCCCTGCTCTCATCAAGTTGCACTGCTGCAGGTGACAGCACAAACTGCACCACAAAGGGCAGGTGGGGCATCAGCTGCTGGAGCAGCCCTGTGTCCCTGCTCTGCAACTTTATTCCACCCAGGGGTACGCCAGTAGAGCCTGAAAAAAAAGCTACTCTGTCCTGGCTATGGTCAGCAAAGCAGCTGCTACAGGCTGCAGCAGCTGTCTGCTGTTAGAGCACCTTTTACACTGGGTTAGATGATGCTGGGAGCTCTCTCAGCTTCTGGCTGTCCAGTTCTCAGGGCTGGGGAAAAGACAGTTTAAGCACTATTTTTCCTTCTCCTGTTGCCAGCAGGAGCTCAGCGCAGCTGATGCTTGGGCTAGTAGATTTGCTTTGACACTGACCCTCCTATCCCTCCCAGCGTACTACAAAAACTGCAGTTTGCTGTGGTCTTGAAAACTCTTGGTAAAAAGGAGAGGGGAACTCAAGACAAGGAAAGAAGAGCCAGTGACAGCTGCATGTTCTGCTCCAGCAAGGGAGCTTGCCACACAAGACCATAAAACAAGAAATGTGACTCTGCAAAGGAGACAATACATTGCCACGCGATGGTCACACGATTCACCACAACAACACACTAATATCTCACCTCATCATCAATCATATCCAGGCTCTGAGTGAGGGAGCAACAAAGAAATGGGAAAGAAAAGCATTATAGAAACAAAATACCAAACACGTAACAGCATGTAAAAGTTCAGGCAAGAGCAGCACCAAGATTTGCAAACAGATATGGCTACTCAAAACCACAAAGATTTCTTTTAAAAAAATTATTTACAGAAGCAAAGAGGTTATGTTGAAAGCTCAGCACACACATGGTTTGGCAGCTAAACCTGACACCATGTCAGTGAAACCCCTCTGGACTTACTGATCTTGACATCCTAGAACTGGTGGAAACTTTCCTGATGGCTCCATTTTCAAGAGCAAAAGCTCCTGACTTAGAAGAGAACTGCCTGCCAGAACTGGGTTCCCTCCCCAGCCTTTCGTTTTCTTCAAACAGTCATGTCTGAGCTGCTGGAGGAGCCAGAGAGAAGGAGTGCTTGCAGCAATGCACTGGGAGAGGCAGAGGAGCAGTGCTGGCCTAAACCCCGCCAGGGCAGCTGGGGAGGTTTCCACTGCAGCTCTTGCTGAACACACTGCCTGATTTGGAGGCAGCAATTTGGCACTCAGCAGAGGATGGAGAAAACACATTCATTTTTATAGACCCATTCAGGCTTGGTATTTTCGAAGTGATAAAGTAGAGAGTTGAACGTGCTAAATGAAAGCATTTTCAAGCTTTTCATTCAATACCACTCGGAACAGGGCATTTTCACAATCAAATACATAATATAGGAGGTATCAAACATGGTAAGAAAATGAAATGTATTATCAAGATACTACTAACACTAAATCAAGTGGAAATGATGACTTTGTTGTTTTCAGTAATTCACAGAATATGCAGGCTTGTTTGTCTGCAGTCTCCTTTTGTTATAAATTATTGCCCTTAATTACCTGCAGTAAGTAACTTCCAAAGAATGATTGGGTTTGTAGATTTGTAGGTTTGGCAAAGGGGGATGTGCAGAACAGCCCTCATTCTTTAAAACCAAGTAAACCAAACAAGTAATAATAGAAAAACATAATTATCATACCAAAAGAAAAAAAAGGAAAAAAAACAAGACAAAAAAGAAAAAAATAGATACTTCAAGTTCCTCATGCCTGGAAAAATAATATGGCTCAAATATCACATGAAAAATGTGAAGTTCATATGGAGTGTTTGTAAAAGAACAAAGGCACAGGTTCCTGAGTCCGCAGGATTTGCTGTCATCTACTGTCAAATTGTGCAGCCTCACTGACAACTGAGTTACAAAACTAGTACCTTAAAAAGAGTATTTTCAATACATTATATTGGGCACAATTATGTCACCAATTTACAGGGTTAAGAATGCCTTTTTACTTTATCATTTGAAAAAAACCTGTTTTGAGGTAACTGAATTAAAATCCACTGTGCAAAGCAAGCACAAAGACTGCAAAGTGGATTAACACACACGTTATAACCAATATACATACACTGAGGTACAGTAACACACAATTACTGCATGTACAGGTCATTTTATCGGGGTAAAACCTAGTGTAGGTGAAGGCACCTTATGTCTCAACTATATTTACCAAACTATACTGTAGGTTTGGTATATCAAAATTGTCTGTTATGCCTAATTCAGTACACACATATATATATACACATATATGTATTCACATGCATATATTTAGAACATAAGAAAAATTTATTGAAATGTGTGAGGATGTAGCGTCTCTTAGGAAACCAACTGCATTGCACTTCCCTACAATAATATCACAGGGCATTTATTTAAAGTCACTATTATATGAACAAGAAAAATCTTAACCTAGAAACCAAGACTGATTTTCTTCTCCAATTCTGTTGCCTAAAAAATTCCCTTTATTATTTGAGCAATCAAGCGAGGTGCCATAGGAGATAGAAAACAACTATTTCCCAAATTAAACAATTTCATCAGCATACCTCATCTGATGACAACGCTAAGGAGTGTGAGAAGCCTGGGGTTTTAGGTTCTGCTCCTAAACCACTCAAATCAGCTGAACTTGTGCTGCTTGGACTGAAATCATCGTTGAATGTAAAATTCTGTGGAGAAAAAGAGGAGTGAGAATGAACAAATGTTGCATATGGGCATCTAAAAGGGAAATTTGCTTTTTGTCTTCCAGGTTGGCATAGCTCAGGAGTGATTTCAATCATTTACCAAAGCAATTACAATGCACATGAGAAAGCCTAGTTTTTTTGTAATGTTAATATTTACAAAACACAGTATTTTTACCACTGTGTACTTCATGAGACATCTTTACCAGCTTAATGCCTCAATGAATAACAAAGGTGTCTTAAAGCAATTTCCAGACTCTTAAGATGCTGGCTCTCATCCTGGAGCTAAATTACTGCTTCTGCAGGTTAATCACTAGCATTTACTGTCCTCCAAATATTTAGGAGAAGAGTAGCACAGGCAGTAGCACAAATAAAAGGACAGAGGATTAATAAACAGAGAGAAGTAAAAACTCCTATTTAAAGAGCAGGAGAATATCCTGTGAATCCATTTCTGAGTCCCAAATAATCTCCTAGAAAAGTGTCAGGATCCTCTCTCTTTGCCTATGCCTTTAGAAAACAACTGAAATTGAAAGAGATCTTTGGATATTGAATGTTATTTTCTGAAATAATAACCATAAAACAAATTCTGCTTTTTCTTAACAAAGCAATGAGAGACATCACACCTTACAGCAAATGACAGCAAAAGCAGGCACATGTTTTTCAAGAATACAACAAAATTACAATTAGAATAAGACAAAAATTAACAAGTATTTCACATTAGAGGGAGAACAATAAAAAAACCAAAAGATATAAAAAATTAAGGACACCATGATATTCCACTTAACTTGAATATACACTTGACAATACAGAGACCTGTAATCTCTAATCTAATGTCTAAATGAGTATTAAATTCAATTCAACTTTGAAGTTCACTTTAAGAAGTGAAACAATGAAAACACCACTAAAAAGTTATCCTTTTATCCGCCCCCCCACCCAAGGTATTTGACCTATCTTTCCTGAAAACACAAAGTCGTCTAAGAACTATCAAGTGCTGGTCCTCTTAAGTTTTGCTAGAAATCCAACTAAACATTGGTATGCTGTGCTTTGAAAGCCTGAATAGCAGTACAAGAACTCTTAATTTAAGAGCTTACAAACTTCACAGAGAACGTAAGAATGTTTTTGTGATCAGTTTTCTCTCACCGACGTTTAGGATTCCTGTTCTGTTTTTCCCCAGCTCTTTATGGAAGAGAAACAAATCTGAGCAGCTTCCTTCGCTGCTTCCTTAGCCCACACAGCGTTCTTAGGCCAGGAGTTCAACAGCTTTACCGCCTGTCGTGTGAAGAACGTACTTTTCTTTTTTAAGTACTCTGGTTTTTCTTTTCTTGCTTGCACCTCTATTTTGTGCAAACTTCAGCTTTACAATGAATTTAAGCCCTTAAAATTTAATTTTCCATAGGAAAACCAAAAGATAGCCAAGGCCTGCTAATAATTACAATGGAAGGACAACCCCCCACAACCTTAACCTAATACTATCTAAAAGGATGTGCTTTTTTTCCCATTTGAAAACTACTTTTATACGATGTTTGTTTAAAGACACAAATAGGATTTACAGGTCTAATACTTTATTTGATTTCAGAAGAAAAAAGCTAACTGATTATTTTCTCTTTAATCTTCAGAGATTTCATTGGTGCTCTTCTCTATTAATCTGATTTGGACTGGTGTGAGCCTTGTGTTGCTCTCCCTGCCAGGTAACACAAGAACAGCTATGACTTTGCACAGCTTAGTGCACAGGAAACTAAAGTATTGCCAGCTTTTGGCATCAAAAGAGTAAGAAATGCCTGTGGAAACTGCTATTATGAATATGCATTTGGAGGCAGAAGACAGAGAAATTAGATTTCTGATTCATGTTCCTGCACGTTAAGTTGAGAACCATATCTGTTTCTTTTTACCAGACCAATATAAAAAATCAACTGCTATAAGTCACAAGAATATACAGGCAGAAAAATACTTTCCAGAAGTGAAAATAATCATGAAAAATCTAAATATATAACTAAGGGTTATTTAAGGAGTTATCATGCTGAAACATTCATGCACATAGAAAGGAATCACAAATTAAATTGCAATAGTTCATATTTACAGTTCAAGCATCTTCATATAGAGAATTAAATCCAACATTCAGCATGCATGACAAACAGATTTCAGTACTGGGGGAAAAAAAGGCAGATGACTGACAGCATACAGCATTTCTTCCCTTGCAAACACCTCATTTGAACACAGGTACGTACTCCCACTCTCAGTCCTGAATAATGAAGAAAATACCTATACCTGAACACACAAATCTAGCATTTGTTCAGTGGATCCAAATGCTAATTTCCACTGGCACCACTTGCTTTTGTTATAGTACAGCACACCACAGTTAGTTTACTGAAATAATGTACATTAAGACAGAGTAAAAAGGTAGAATGTGGAATGGTACAATGACAGAGAAGTTCTGCTTGGATGAGCTGTTACTGTACAATGAACACCATGCACTGTTTATTGTAGTAGTCACATATTGGCCTGTTCTTTTTTCCAGAAACACATAGCCAATTATGCTACTCAACACAGTGGGAATAAGGTAGTTTTTATTTTCTACCTTTGACCCTTTTTTAGCTGGACTTAAATTTTCAGAGGAGGGTTCAGTTGAGCTGGTAGGCGATGGCAGGTTGCTGGAAGAATTGGATCCCTTGCCACTCTCTCCATACCATGTGAATGGTACACAGTGTGGGAGAGAGGAGGATCGCTCTGCTAAGGATTTTGTGCTTGTTGATTTCTGCAGCATCTCTCTGACGGTCCTGTTTAAAAGAAAGGAGCAGGAATACGTGTTAGATTATAAAAGAAGAGAAAACAAAATGCTACAGAGGCAGTTAATTGCAAAAAGAGTGACATTCCCTGTGACTCACTAAAGAACTGAGTGGCATGCAGCTGGTAGGGGCATGCCTGAAATGTCTCTCTCAGCAGAAGAAAAAAGTGTGTTCTTTTAGTTCTTTTTCTAACTCTCTTAGACAACACATACTCAGCAAATGGAGACAGATGCCAGCTGAAAATGCCTATACTCCCACTACTCAGATGAGAACCAGCTCCTGTCAAGAAGCCACATGTGTTTGTGCATTTCTAAGCTGCAGTGGTATCTCAGCATGATTAAATAATTAGACTCAGCACTGACCCAAGCAGGCTCTGGTTCTCAGAGATTTGGTCTGGATTTCAAGCACAGGCAGAATAAAACAGATGCATCTGCATCCATCTATGGAAATGTGTTTTTGTTACAACAGCTAAATACTGATTAAGTACTATTATCTTGCTTTTAAATTTATTAAAGATTAAAAATATTATTATGGAAAAATAAAAGAAACACCAGTGTGACTTCATCAGCTTCTCTCTTTGTAGTAACAAAGATAGCAGTGATCAAGGCAAAGGTAACAGTTATAAACTAAAATGCCTAAATTATTCACTAAATATATCATGTCAATATTATAGTATGTAAATTAAGAGTAACTATGCAAAGTGTCTGCCTTAAAAAAATTATGCATATGTCATAGAATCATATTAATTATATCCACATATATATTACTGTTTCAGAGCGTTAAAATCCCACTGCTCTTAGCACCCATGTGTAAATGGCATGTATGTAAAACTCCCTCAATCACTAGACCTTTATATATTGTGAAGCCTCTTTTCTGTATGGATGAAAGTGAGGTTGTCAAAGGTCCCCCACCTATCAAAGCAGAAGAAAAATCCTACCTCCATTTAGCTACATAAAGCCAGACCTAGCCCTATATTTCTCCCTCATACTCTAATCTCACTTGAAAGTCGCAAGAAAAAAAAATTATGCTCCCCAAATCACCTAGCTTCAGGCAGGGAAATATATGCTTCTTATTTAAATGGGGAACTTTAGTGGTAGTTTTAGGAAATTCAGAATTGTTTTTACACATCCTGTGTGCTGCATTTTGGCAATGGCAAAATAATGCATGCTACGCTCATTTGACAGCGTGATTAATTCTACATCAATCAGTTGCTGTAATAGACCTAATTACAACAGGATGGTGTCTTTTCATCATGTTCCTTCTTTCAGAGAGCTTATAAAGCTTTGGACTTGTAGAGAAAATATCCTCACGTTTCTTCTGAGGCAAATTCTTTGGAGTTAGTAACAAAAGAAGTGACAATGGCTGTTTAAAAAGTTATACTGAAATAATAACATTTCAGTTTACAGAAACACAGTGAGAATTACAAATACTCACGAATTTCAACTTTGAAAGCAGTATTAAACTTTACTTTTAGCAACTGTAATACTGAAATATTGAATTGTAATAAATATTAACCATCAACACAAATAACTGATTTATCAAATGATCTACTAAGCAACTGATCTATGCTGAGATCCGCTCTCTCTAAGGAAGATACCTGTGGGATCCCACAAACATACATAAGATACTGTGTTGATATATAAGGGGCATATCAAGCTCGTACAAACAAGCACACGTTCATTTCCCCCGCCCTGTGGCTTGGTATGTAAATGCTCCATGATGTCTAATATCCTGCTAAGGGCACTAGGTGCCTGACATCGACACAGAAGTGCAGATTTGGCTTTAACAAATCTCTCTGTGTCACCAGGGAAACCCAGCAGCAAGTATCACTGACTCCAGGTCATGCTGCAAGCAGACACAATGGAACGGGTTTTTGGACACCAGCACAGAGGCGACAATTGCTGTCCAAGATCACCAAAGATCCTGCCAGATATTTGCAGGATACAAATGTACAAATGTATGCTGAGACAGAACACTGCACGTCAGTACAGTGTGCCCAAGGGAGTAAGTCAGCAGTCTCAGGTTTCTTTTTCTTTTCTGATTTTACAGAGCTACACAATATACTTGTCACTGGGTCTCCACATATTAGACTGTCAGCAGAACTTCACAAATGGCTACATACTGATTTTCCACCACAATGATTTTCTGAGTAGCATTCAAGCTTTGCTTTCTTCCAATAGCACTTTCATCATGTAGATTTTCTTTTGCATTGCTTTATGTGCAGGTTTTGAATTGCTATATCCTTTGTAGACTTTTGGAACATATTAAGTTTGTTTAGCTCTCCTGACATTAATTTGTCTTTCATACCTGGAACCAGGTATCATGCCTGTAGCTGTGATTTTGTCAGACTCATCAGTATGTAAGGAGAGGCCTCCACTAAAAATTTACACTAGCTTTTGCAGAGAAGATTGTCCCCTGTCATTTTGAACATTCATGTATTTATTCAGAGTCCAGACGCTGGCGATGTGGTCTCATCAGATCTCACAAGGAATTCACAACTCCTTGCCTGAAAGTTGGTGGTTACATGCAATCAGCATTTTTCCTATCTATTTTCAACTTTTGATATTCATCTTCATTTAAAAAAAAACCTTCTGAAAGCATTCCTAATGTGGGTGACGTGAAGCTGCAGTGAACAGCTGCTGGCCAACCTTGCTCTGGGGGCTTTTTAAAAGGAATATGTGGAATTGTGTCAAGGTTTCTGGTTCATGGGTTTTATCAACTGACTGTGTGCACCTTGTAAGCCCTCTCTGAAAATCTATTTCTGCAAATCCCATTAGTGGATGCAACAGCAGTAGTGATCAAGTTGGACTTGATGATCCTTGTGAGTCACTTCCAGCTTGAGATATTCTACGATTCTATGACATAAACCTCCATGTATTTTAGATTATATGTTAGTCTTTTTCTAACCAAGGAATCTAGGTTTGTAAGCTCCGGTTATCTCAAAGCTTAACACTTATTTATGAAGTCACTGGGACTGTTAATGTTCCATCTGCTAGGATGATCAAGTTTTTCCAATGTTTCTGGCATATCATTTCTTGCATCCTCAATCTTTTACCCATACCTACTGCCATAGGTCACCCTAATAGCTTCTTTCTCCTTCCGCTTCTTGCCCTTGTTTGAACTCCTTCTCAAGGGAGCCCTACAAGAATATTAGAAAACATCAGGAAATATCTTTGTAATTCTACTTTCAATCCTTTTAATGAAAAAAAAAATATTTTACATAACAAAATGCTTACCCAAGATCTGCAAGTTTTCTCTTTAGTTTTTCTGTATGCCCTATAGTAGGGCTAGTTGTTCTTGCTGTCTGAGCCCATGTGGCACCATCTAGGATACATTTGTACATGGAAGAATGTACATGATTAATTTTAAATGCTACTTTTCATCCAGAACACCTTGTGTATCTTTTAATAATTAGATATGCATACATGTACATGTGTGTGAGCACAAAATTTAAAGGGGAATTCTCATTTTTAGGAAGATGGTATGAACAGCAATAAAAGAAAATTTCAGAATTTGAAAATATACACAAAGAAACCTTATTTTAATTGAAAATAATGAAAAGTTAATTTTGGTTGAGTTTTAATGAATATGTAATCAATCAAACAACCCAAAAGATTTACAGGTAAACATCCCAATGATCCCATTTTTAAAATCAGCAGTAGCTGCTTACATTTCTTTTTTACAGAATTCATTTTGTATGTATGCTTCACTTCCACAATGACTCCTGAAATGCTTTCTTTAAATTTGGAGACAAGGGTACTTTTTATGATGGGCATGCTACAAAATAGTTCATCTGTTTAGCCTGAACATCTTTGTTAAAGTAAACATTTAACTTGAAATATAACCACTTTGAGATTAAAAAAAAAGAAAGAAAGAAAGAACTAAGAGTAGCCTAGTTAATAAATCTGCCCTGAGACATCTATCAATTTTTTGATCTCTTCTACAAACACTGTTAAAGCCTAAAGAGGAAACAGTGTGCAGTACTTATAAAGCCAAAACAATGAATCTGAGTCTGGAAAACATCCTGTGAAATCTATATGGAACCTAAAGGAAAACACACAGTAATTTAAAAATTCAGACACAGTTACTCTTAAACATAAGGAGTGTCCCCAAATACTCCAGAGGAAGCAAATGAAGGTCACTTTGTGCTTTGGTGGCTTTTGCAACTTGACCTCAGACACAGAGTAACTTTTAACTGTGAGCACTGCTGGGTTTGTGGATTTCTCCTGATGTGGCTAACATAAATTAAGCCCTCAGAATTAGACCAAAATACCACAGCACTATTACAGGGAAGCCAACTCTGTGTACAGAACTTTGTGCATTGCTTTGTGGATAATATCTACCCAAATTTTCATTCGAATAAAAAATTTAATGTGCAATTGGTTCACAAATCCTTTGAAAAGCAGGAAAAGAAACCGCTTGCAACACCCACACTCTAAAGCCATACTATTTCTACCAACACAAGTCCTGATGTTAAAAAGAAATAAAAAACTCAGGAACAACTGACAAGCAATCTGATGCCAAAAAAGGCAAACAAACAAACAAAGTAATATGAAGAATGACAAAAGCAAGGTGAAATCCTCTCAAAAGAAACCCATTCCCCATGGAGGTTGAGAAGAACTTTACGCAATACGCACTCTGCATCAACCCTACAAGGTACAGACTCCTTTTCTGTCTCCTCTTATGGTTTCTCTTTCACCTTTAACACACACTTCTCACTTAACCACTGCCAACACTGCCACTTTCAAGAAGAAAAGTAGGAAAGTTTATTATCACACCAGCTATTCACTGGCAAGTGGGGCTTGGAGGCAAAGGGGCAATGAGGTTTTTTGAGAAACTTCTTAACAAAAGTCAATGAAACTAAAAGGTACACTGATCTGTGCTGGGCAAATAATGAAGGCATTTAGTACATAGAGGATTTTCTGCTGTAGTAGAAAAAAAAATCTGGAGAGCTCAGCAGGGACACGTAGCAGCTACCTGGTATGGCAAATTTCTTTTCATGCTCTTTTATCACTGTACTCCCCTTCCCATGCAGCTTGGGCCAGCCAACCCTCTGAATAATGATGACTTGCTAGGGAAAATATTTGTGCTGGCTATGGGATACAGTGGAAAATGGATAGGCTAGGTCCCAAAACCAGCTTCATGGTGGAGTAGATCTTAATCCACACCGACTTGCACGCATGGAAGTACACAGTGCTTGGCACGTGGCAGTGACCACGAACCAGAGCTGCAGGGGCTGTGCCTGGGCAGGAGGGGACTTTGGCCACCCTGGATGGGTCCATCTTCCCCGATTCCTTGTACTTCTTCAGAGAGGGTGAGGGAAAGCCGATTCCTCAGAATAAGTCACACAGAAGCTGTTTAATCCATTACTTTCAGCCTCAAGCTGATGTAAGTAATCTGTGAGTGACGGATGTGAAAGCAGACAAGACCTAACTTCCCTCCCCAGGGTCACAAACCAGTCACAGGCAGCCCCGCATCAGGAGTACTGCCCACCGAGGTCACCTCACTGACCTGGCAAAGGATACTGCTGCACAAAGCAGGCAGAACTGGAGAAAACAAATGCCACACATGCACATGAAAAAGCTGTGATTAAAAGCCAAATAAGCAAAATTCCTCATCATTTTGCAGTGAAACTGTTCTCACACCACTTCAGCCCCTCCCACAACGCTGCAGGATCTCATAAGAAAAAGAAAAAAAGACAAGTGTGAGTTTGCTAATGCTCACTTTTGTGAATGAGAGACTAACCAATGGACACACACTCGTTCACAGATGTGCTCTCTTTCTGTCTCTAAAAAACCTTACATGAACACACAGAACAAATACTATGTCTCTTTCACGAGCTCTATGAGTGTAACAGCCAAATTGACAATCAATTAAAATAGTATTCCTGCAGCACTTGTTGCCAAACAACTGCTTTAGTATGTTTCTTTTTTTTGGTAGGACTTAATAAATGCAAATTTTCAATTTGAAACTAAACTGCTCTGGTTAATTCTAATGTACCACTCATCAGAACCTGGAGCGACCCAAAAGCACAGGTTGTTGCTTAATGGTCACAGTGGGGAAAGTGTGACCAATATTTACCCAGAGATTATTTTTCAAACCTAAACTGGAAAGAGTGACAGAGTGTGGGGAATGCAATACCCTATTCCTTGCACTACAAGGCTAGTTTCCACTTAGTTTTTGCCAAGGTATTTTTCATACATCAGTTGGAAATGCAGGATTTAAGGCTTACCTGATAAACCAATCATACACTCAAACTGAAGTATGAATTCGGAAAGTCACATTCCTATGTTCACACCCTCTGTTTTTACTTACAAAGCTCACACATTGAATTTAACTTGGAATCATCAACAATTTAACCCAGTTAAAGTAGCAATTTCAGAACCCATATTAAAATGCTAGCATATATTAACCTATCCTAATTCAGCAAAGTTTCATTATTCTGTCTTTTACTAATCTGTAAGAAAGCCCTATATAAAGAAAAAATGGGTATTAAATCAGTGGCAGGCCTTTTTAGACACACAGAAAAACACAAATCTTCAATAAATTGTTCTTTTCAGTCAATTCAAGTAAGCCAAAGTCTGCCATGAATCTATCTAGACCTATTCCTTTATCCCTCACTTATAAACAATTTTTATATTGTATTTTGGTTTATGTAAGAGTTTGAGAATACAAGGTGCTTAGCTAACAATACTGAAGTTGTGTCAAATGCTAATTTTGACTTCCAAAGGCATCTGAAAAGGACAGCTCAGTATTCTGTGACATACCATATTGTTAATTCATATAATAAACTGCTGTGTACCACCTTACCTGAGCTATATATGACTGCATGCTCTTTTATTCAGCTAGCATTTAAAGAATTAAATTAAAAACAATGAGAACAACCTCCCCAAGAAACTACTTGATTTTTTTCAGTAAAGGCAGAGTCTCCAAACACTAATCTCTTAATAAATCTAGGCTATGCTGCCTCTCAGCAATTAAAAGCTACAATCTGTTGTCCTTGCTTTGCACTCCTTTCCACACCCTCCCAAAAAATCATCTAGCAGAGCCAAAATCATATTATTTGAGAAAGTACACTGTGTTAAGCATTTTTCTAATACAGAGATGTGCCAAGGCCACTGTTGTTTTTTAAAAAAACACAACACATTCCCTTTAAGCAACTTCCCTGTTTTTTTTCAGTGAGTTCCAAGAAAGCAAAAAAAGGAAAGCAAGCAGTTCTCTATCCCATTTTAAACTTTGTCCTTTTTGTATACCACTATTCAAGGTCATCTGTAATTTTTTAACTTCCAGGTAGGCAAAAGAAGTTATGAGATGATGACCTTCTAGTTACTAAGGCCCTACTACACAACAAAAGGTCATAAAGTAGGTGTAAGTGAGCAAAATGATGCATCAATTTATTGTAAAAAAATAGTAATACCTTTATTCTGTAAAATATTCCTGCCAGCTGGGTGGTGCAAAGGAGATGCTTCAGAGCTGTGCCCAGATTTTGAAGGAGAAGAAAGTGGAGTGTCTCCCCGAGCATATGGGGAAAGGACACCTCCTTTGTGGTGCTGTTCTTCTTCTTGGTTTTCACTTAGGTTGTCAAGTGAGATTGCTGCACTGCTAGCCACGGGGGAGAGGGAGGAAGCACCAGAATCTGATGCTGGTGAGGATGCTCTCATGCATAAGGGCAGTGGTGATTTTGAAATGTGCATGGGACTACTGTAACTGTGTGATGGCTGTTGGTATAAGAGATTATAAAGCAGGTTATATCACTTAGTAAGCAAACAGAGCAAGATTTACTTTGAACATGCAATTCTTTTATTCATTATTTAGCTTTCTATTTGTAAGAAATGCTCTAGTAATTCATGGCATTACCCTTTGATACCACACACAGTGTTGTTTATTGGTAATTCAGACAGAAATCAGAATAGGACAGAACAATTGTGTTAACAAATTAACAGAGAAATGCACAATTCCAACCTCCTTTCACCTCCTGCATAAATGAAAGGACCCACTCTGCATTATAAAGCACATGTAAATCAAAAAAGACCAGGATTCCAGTTAAAACACAACAAAACCAAAAAAAAACAGGTGTGCTGACTTGAAAGGAAACCGAACTTGCACATTACTCAAGGACATTCACAGCAGACTGTCCACAGAGGAATAAATACTGCCTGTGCTACAATGAAAGGATAAAGATAGAGAATGAAATGGTTTACAGGGGCAATCTGGCACTCCACAGGAAGCCCAAAAGAGAGGGCAGAGTCCTTCTCACCTTTCGTTCAAGGCTGTCCTCTCCATCAGTTGAACTGATGCTATCGTACAGCCTTGTTCTGGAAGGCCTCTGCCGCTTGTTCTTCACTGAGAGCTGAGCTCGAGTCTTCAGAGCTTTGGAGTCCAGTCTCTCTGTTTCTGGAACTACTTCATTGAAATCTGTATGGAAACATGATTTGAAGCTATTTAACAGAAGAATCTTTCGCTACTTTTCCCTAACAGAGTACCTGCAATTGCAAGTCCATGCACATTGCATAGAATCACAGAATCATTTAGGTTAGAAAAGACACATTTTACTTGTACCTCTATCTTCATAAGTGTTGAAGTATCCCTGGGGAAAAAAGTTATTTGCATAAACAACTTTATTGACACAGATTCAGTAAATGCAATACAAAAAATCAACTGCAGATATTTAAGAACTCAACAAATTATTCCCACTGTTACATGAAGGACCACACAAACCCAGTTACACAGTGGAACTGGGTTGCTGTCAGACCGTCACTCCTCCCAGCACAAACACACATCTCACACATTTCTCTAGGAATCTCCCAACCCACTAGGGAGCCTGGTTCATCTCTCACATACAAATCATTAATAGGTTTTATTTTGGACTCAGAGGCAATCTAATTAGACTTTCTTTCATCAAATGTTCAACCACTTGACTCCAATGGTCTTTCATCTGAATTATTTCAATACCACTGTGCAGCAGGGAAGAGCTCACCTGTCCTCCCACAGTTTTTCCATTATACAAGCTGAGAGACTGCAAAATCTCCTTCTGAAAACTGATGCATCCCTGGGTGTCCAAAGGCACCCAGAAAGTACAGACCCAAAGTGGCTTGAATGGGCACTTGCACAGAGATGAGTAAATATTGTCAGAGATGACCTCAGCACTGAACTGTTTAGTTTTCAAACCACTGACTGCTCCAGTAAACACCTTGATTCTCTACTGCAGATACAGCTCATGACCACTAAACCAGAAAGCTACAATGCACTTCATCTATTTTTCTGGGCTCTCAGAATAAATCATGTATTTGTAAAAGAAACACAATCCTCAGGTTTCTAGTATTCCCTGGAAAAGCAAAGAAAGAATTCTGTGGGCCATAATGGCTTTGACTTTCTCTAACTTCCACTGATGTCACTGGCAGCCCCTTAAGCTCAGTATGAGGTTATGTTACAGCCTGAGGAATCGTACAGTCTGTCAGGATGCTAAACACGGCCAGAGCACTGTCAGTGTTAGGAAGAATTATGCTTGAATACTTGTGGCCATCAAGTTGCATCCATTACTTCTTCCAAAGTCTATTAGCATGCAAGAAGGTAAAAATCACTCCAGATCACACTGAAGCAAAAACCATACTAGATATAATTTTAATTAAAATTTTACATTTTTACATAGCCTAATTTTTTGAAGGAAGACAGACCTGCAAACTCCGAACAAAAATTACAGGATGTGGCTGGGTACATGTAGTCCTACCCCAGGAACCTACTGCAGAGGCTGAATCAAGGAGCATGTGTTACAACAGCCAAACAAGAGCCAGAAAAGAGACTGGAGCGCCAATGTGAATATCACAAAGGCACCGTGCACAACACCCAGAACCCATAGTGACTCTGCCTGCCCTCCAAAACATCATGGACATCTCCCCCACCTTTTACAGCTCCTTTGCAAACACCCATGGGTTCATGGCAAGTCCTTTTCTTAAAAGGTTTAAACAAGAATGATATGGACACCTAGGCTCTTTGTCTGCAGAGCAAGTATCGTGACATTACAGTCTGATATAGATTTCAGAGACTGATACAGAATTCACTGGAAAAGGTGTATGGAAGTCCAAGAGTGCTGGAGCACATTTAGGGGTCTCTTAAAACACAAATCCAGCCTGGAATCTAAGGTCTAACTATGCTGCTTCTGCTTACAAAAAATCACTGCTGACTATCTGTTTTTCCTAGCAAATAATTTGTGTTTGTATTCAGATGGTTAAACTTGGACATCCGAATTCACAGATCATCTATTCTAATGCTCAGAAGTAATTAACACTGGCAACATTTCTCCAAGAGAACATTATTGCAATGAAAAAAGGCAGCTCTTTGAAAACTTTCATGCAAACACATCAATTGGAAAACATAATTTTGAAGCACTGACAGGCAGAATTTTAATGCTATACAAAAAAACTTCAAATTCTTAGAAAGAATTTTACCATTTATTTTTTTTTTTACATGTAGAAATTCCTGGATTTTAGCTCTCGAGCCATAGATGTGTGTTGACATTGTAGCAACAGTAAAAATGATTTTTGTGAGTCAGGTAAAGAAAACTGATACAAACTGCTGAAAGGTTTTCTGTTAACAGCACTGCTAAGTATTAAATGTTTTTTTATATTTTTTACTGAGTCTCTATGGCAGAAATACAGACAACCTGAGTGCTTTTCTGTAGTTCAGAAATTTCAGTACAATAAACATTTGACAGAAAGGAGCTCTGTGAAGATTTGTGGAAACCAATTCCACAAAGTCTGCATATCATTTAGTACCATTTCAGCAGGACTAGCTGTTTTTTAGATTTGTTAAAAATGTAATTCATATTGATTTCTTTGTAAAGCAGTATTGCTTGGATCCGCACATGAAATGACTGCTAAAATATCAATTTTAATAAAACACCTGTATGGTTGCTAGAAATTAATTTATTTCACAACGTATTGCATTTCTTTCACCAGAGAAATAAATAATACTGTAGTTTGTAGGAACAAAGTTTGGCACTCCTTTGTCAAAATCCCAACACCTCCAATATGTGATTTCACAGATGTTACTAAATACAGAGTAAGTATTGCCCCTGCACCAAAAAAATTTTTTTCCAAGGCTTTAATTCTACATATCCTTCAACAGTGAGAAGCCACTTGCAATTACAGAACTTTAACTGAAACTGTGGAAGTTATCTGCATGTTTTCACCCGCGCAGCCTGAAAAATGAGAATTATCTTTTCTACGTGAAACAAGTAAGTGGTACAGCCACTCTGCTGACAGCATCTATCCAGGCCTCAGGGTTGGCACAAATTGCTTTGTCTCTTTGGTAATGGAGAACAAACTCTTACAAATCTGATGTTGCAAATCAGGCTGTGCTATAGCTGAGTAAGTTTTTTAATTAATGTGTTAGTAAAGAACTTGCATTTTATTCGCAAAGGGTTTCATTCTGAGAAATGGTGAGTACCACCTACAAGGTTCTTTCTGATGTCTGTACCAAGGTGGGACCAAAATCTGCAGAGAACCATTAAAAATGGTAGATTTAACATTGCTTTTCTCATTTTAGTAACTTTGTTCTTGTTTGATCTTTGGTGGTTGGGTAATTAAGGACAGATTTAGGAACACAGGAGAAAACAATTTCCTCCTACTTTATTAACATACCAGAAGCATTGAATTAAACCTAAATGTTGATGGCATCCCACTGAAAGCTTTAAGAAATCAACAATGATCTTTGCTATATTAGTACTTAGTCACTTCCATTTCTTTTAGAATATACATTGTACAGCTGTTATGGGACTCCATATTTGCATTATTAGGTAGAACACTTAAGAACTGCCATTAGATCCTGAATTTTGAAAAAAATATCAATATCCTGACATTATTAATTGTTTCTTTAAAATCCTACCATATTGTTTACATACATACAAGGTCCACACCTGGATCACAGCAATCCCAGGCACACCTGCAGGCTGCACGGAGAAGTGACTGAGGGCAGCTCTGCAGAGAAGGACTTGGGGTAGATGGTTGACAAAAACTCAACTCAAGCTGGCAGTGTGCTCTTGCAGCCCAGAAAGCCAATGGAATCCTGGGCTGCATCAAAAGGAGTGTGGGCAGCAGGCTGAGGGAGGTGATTCTGCCCCTCTACTCTGCTCTTGTAAGAACCCACCTGGAGTATTGCGTCCAGCTCTGAGGCTCTCAACATAAGAAGGACATGGAACTGTTGGATCAAGTCCAGGGGAGGACCATGAGATTGCTATGAGGACTGAAGCACCTTCCCTATGAAGACAGGCTGAGAAAAGTTTGGGCTATTCAGCCTGGATAAGAGAAGGTTGCGCGAAGACCTCATAGCAACCTTCCAGTATGAGAAGGGTGCCTACTTGGAAGCTGAAGTGAGACTCTGTCAGGAACTGTAGTGATAGGACAAGGAGTAATGGGTACAAATCAAAAGAGGGGAAATTTTGGTTAGATTTTAGGAAGAAATTCTTTACTGTGAGGATGGTGAGATATTGAAACAGGTTACCCAGGGATGCTGTGGATGCCCCATCCTTGGCAGTGTTCATGGCCAGGCTGGACAAGGCCTTGAGCAGCCTGGTGCAGTGGGAGTGTCCCTGCACATGGCAACCGGCTTGGAACTAAACAGTCTTTCAGGTCCTTCCAACCCAAACCATTCTATGACTCACAGGAGTTATGCTTTGGTTCAAACAAACCTTGACTTAAGCCATCCAGGCAGGTCACTTGCTTAGTATCTAGATTTTCCACTGGATCTCCCCTAGAAACTTCTCCAAAAGACGTCTGCCTTTCAAAAATGTTGTTGTTATTGTTAACCTGGCTCCCATTTTGCTTCATTAGCCTGAAAACTTCTGCTTCCAAGTCGTGTATCTGAAAGAAATACAACACAGTATTACCTATAACACATACTCCAATACACCCTCCTCATTAGGTATGTTATTTTTCCAGAATACTATACAGAATTGTCTCCTTCTTCAAATACAAGAGTAAAGTATGCTACTCACACGAGCTTGTAAGCCTTGAACTTCTGCAAGGTGTGCTTTCTCCAAATCTTCTATTTTCTTTCGTTCAGCTTCCTGGCGTTTGATGAAGTCAAGTTCTCTTAGGGAAAAATAGAGATGTATTTGCTGTCATCAAAGCAATCAGATTCAAACAGAAAATAAAATGTTTTGATAAATCTTAATCTCTGCATGAGAAGAAATCTTTCCTTAACAAATAATTTATCACTTACTGAATAAGGACTATGAAACTGCAATCAGGACAAAACCCTAAGCAATTAGTCTAGGTGAATATGCTAAGTGATGATATAAAAACAGTAAAAGCAATTTATCCGGAAAAAATATCTCTGTTCTAATTAATCATCAAAACAGTTACACCAAATTTTTTCATAAACTGTAATTATCACAAAAACATTATCTTAGTTTATGCTGTTCTCTCTTGTAAGCAATGGAGTAAAATCTCTATTTTACTAGAGGATAACTGTACTCCTTCAGAGAAAAGACATCTCTAAGTTTTTGGGTACAAGTCAAATTTTCTAGTAAATTATAAGAAAATCTGTTAGGTCAGTTTAGGAGTCTGAGATAGTTAGAAAAAATTTTTTTTTTACTAATTTAAAAAAAATTTTAAATTTTTTTACTAATATAAAGCAGAATAACAACAGAAAGGCTACCCAAACTCATTCTAGCGACTTTCCCTATCTCATTTTATTTTGAATATCAAAGCCATTTGTGATAGAAAGCATACAGGATGCAACCTAGTTCTGGAACAGTCCTGAAATTCCAGGATGGGTAATGATATTTTGACAATCTAACCCCTTTTTAATGTGCTAGGATATTAATTTCTGCAGTCCCAGTTGTCACTTGCCATTGCTGCATGTTTTTGAGTTTTCTTCTTTAAATGAATATATTTCAGCAGCAAATGAAAAAGGTGCTGAAAAAAAAAGGTAATTTGGGGAATGGAAGCTGTTACAGAAATGTAAGATATTATTCTTGCTAGCCATCAGGGAGAAGGGACCACATGAAACAGAGGGGGCCAGGTAATCATCAAATTGCTCAACTCAGCTCAAACATTCTTGGCATCTACAAGAAGAAGAAAAATTAAATGTAAAATGTAACAAAACAGTATTTTTTTTGATGTCACATTAGTACACAGCAGGAGTGAATCCAGCTGACACAATACCAATGTAAATTGCTGCAAACTTTGTTAATCAAATACTTTACTATGATTACTCTTCGTTGTTTGTAATCGCATTGAGTTATCTAGTAATTCTGAAACATTCCAACCTGGAATACTACACACTACATCTTTATTTAGTTACAGTATGACTACAGCTCAAATATTACCAACATTTTTCCATAATAAAGAGTCCGTGCTTTTCATGAAAAAAAAGAAAGTGGAAAATAGTGTTTACCTTACAAGTGTTTACTAATGAGTTTCATATTTCAAAATACATCACATACATGTTTCCTATCTGGCCACTAAGTCATTTGTTGAGCCTGGTGTAGTTGCTTACTTTTGCTGAAAATCCTTGATTAATTTCTTTGCCTTGTTATATTTCTTCTCCAGAGCCTGATACTGGCTTTGTGTCTCCTTGAGATGCTCATTCACCGTGTGACATAGGGTTTGTGCCTCAATCCAGTAACTCTCTAATTTCATCATCCTTTCCTTATTCTCCTCAATGTTCTGCTGGAGTTGGGTCTTCTCCAATTCCCACCTCACCTTCTCATTCTCAGCAGCCTGCAGCTGAACAAAGGAGTGGAGATGCAGTCCATAAAAAGCTGCAAAGTGCAGCCTAATAGTTTAGGATTAACTCAAGCAACATGAATAGTGAAACCCAGTGAAGTATTAACTAGAACAGTAATATGATAGCAGTGAAAAGAGTGTTCCAGGACAAATAAAAAAGGCTGATACATACATTATTCTTCCTCATAAAACCAAGTAGAGCTTTTGCTCTGTGTTCCAGTGCAGCCTCTATGCTTCTGCGGGTTGTAGTAACCTATTTGACTGACTGACATTTAAGAATGTCAATAGTGGAGTACTCAGGCAAAGTGCAGGGTTAATCAGTCAGCACTGGGGATGCATTTTGCTCTGCGCACGTGGCTCAGGCGCTAGCTATAAAGCATTCTTACCCTCTCATAAAACGATGAGGTTTCTTATTTTGGAGAAGGGGAATTTGATATCCACCTTTTTTTTTTTTCTTCTTCTTTTTTTTTTTTTTTTTTTGTGCTAGACATCTTGTTTCCTAACTGAAGCTACAGCATGTGTATTTTAGCTCCCAGAATTTAGAGAGTACAAAAAATGCCTTAATACCCGTTTTTACTTATCAAGACAGTTTGATTTGCACTAGGCAGTTCTGCCAGCATCATGGATGATACAAAGAAAATAACTTGTTTGCAGTTTTATTAGTAATATACCTAAACTAGTTACGTTTTATTCAGCTCTGTTGAAAACATGAGGTAAAGAGGTCCAACACAGAAAGGCACATTAACCTTAATCTGCCAAATGGATTTGCAGAGATGAATGTCTACACCCATGCATTATTGCTATCAAGTCAATGGGGCCCGGCACAATCCCAAGGGATCGACCGTGTGGCTCCAATTGCTACACTGGAACTGGAAAGCAGAGGAGGAAAAGATTTCTGACTTTCTGAACTGAAAGACTACAACAGAAATTGTCCTTACAGAAAACAGCTGCACTTTAAATTTTTTTTTACCAATAATTTAGGCAGATTTGATAAACATTATGCAAAATACATAGTGAGTGCAAATGCTGCTAAAAAGAAATAATGATCTAAAATATTTTACTGAAGTTCAATTTTATCTTTCTCTTTATTTCATTTATAATGAATTCAACTCAAAGAGCAGGAAGTAATTATAAAACCTTGCATTACTGAACAACCGAATTAGCAGTTGAGTTCCCATAAAGGTTACCCTAGTACAAAAAAAAAACAATTCATTTTTATTGCTGTAGCAAATTCAATCTCATAACTAGCAGCTGATTTTGAGATAAAGTTTTATTTTAAACTGGTAATATTTTTCCCTTCTAGAGTATCTTTTGAAGAGAACTGCAACAATATATAACAACACTTTTTCTTCTGCATATAAAAAATAATTTCTATTTAATACCTTTAAACAAGTCAGGTTTGGGTTTTTTTTTTTAAATGTCAAAAAAAGAAAAGTAGCATAAACAGGATACTTTAACATTACTGGTAAATAAGAAACCTACTAACTTGGACTTGAATATTCAATCCGAATACAATTTTAAAACCTGATAAAATGCATTAGAATTTTAAAACTAGAAATCTGCCATTTAGTCATTATGATACTCCTAAAAATGTATGTTTAACTGTAGCTACAAAAGTTGGAAGTTTCTCTTAATAGCAGCACTTAAGAAGGTTTCACCCGAAACTTTGAATATAGAATATACACCAAGACAAGGTTTAGCTGAGCCACTGTGCCTCTTAATCAGCCTTTTATAAGATGTTGACTTCTCCACCCATATAAAGATACGACTTTAGATTTGATTTCTCATGAAGAAAACTGTATTATATGTATCAACCATATATCAATTCTTACCTTCGTCTTCAGCTTCTGAATTTCAGCTTCTGTAACTGCATGTTTGATTTGCAACTAGAATTGAAAATATAAAATAAACAAGTGAAGTCACAGAGAGTACTCCGGTATTTTTAAAGCTTGTGCTGCAAGTTGAATACCTTATTACATAGCAGAAGGCCCTGAAGAGTGCTGCAGTGCAGTAGATTGTAAATTAAAATGTCTAGCTTGCAAAATGACTCAGTCTGTGCAACCTAATTAAAGATAGGACGCCGTTTAACCACTCATAATTTCAAATCAGAACATCCAATCTGTTTAGCAAAACCAAATGTCTTATGCTTAAAAAAAAATAGATACTATCCTGCTGGGCTTTGCTCTGCTCTGATGTGAATGTGAAATACGTCCCAGTGCTGTCGGAAAGTCCCACTGCATTGATTAAAGGAGGCATGTTACAAAAAAGCAAATATGGAAATAAGTGATTTAACAACTCAAGAACTCAGGAAAACCTTGAGGGAAGATTGCACACATTTATTTCATGCAAGCAAAAAAGGTAAAATTCTCCACCATTAGCTAGTTATTCTGATCAAGCCAGCTAATCTCAGTTGAGAGCAGCTACACAGGCAAACTGTAAATACCCACAACAGCACTCAAGCACACAAAATGATGGCAAGCAGACTAACAGCCCTGGCAGTGTGCGAAAGGTTGGAGTTACATCACCAAGCAGCATGCCACAACAGTGGGGCTGGACAGCGAAAGGGCTGGTGTGGAGGACCTGGCATCAACCTGCACACTCAGCAGGGGATTTCTTTTGCACTAACCTGATCTGATCTGATCCTGTGGATGGAACAGTCACTATTTTGAGTATAGTAGTCAAAAAATGTCTGCTATTCACACGCTCCAAGAACACTCCAGAGTATGAACTGTACCACAGCTTCAACAGCATAACCTTAATCCAAATGGAAATTATCATGCACATATACCCAGTACCGGCCTGCACCCCACTCCCTGCTGCTGTATTATTTAAAGCAGGCAGCAAGGACAAACTTCTGACAGGTCCCAAAACCTTAAACTGAATCAGTGTCTTGTGTGTGTTGGGTATGGAGTTGAGGGCAAGGGCATAAACTGAGCTGGCACTGCAGTGGAGTGTTGTCTATTATTTATGAATGGAAGGAATAATTATGGAAAAGCATGTTTTACATGGGGGCTACTTCTCTTACTAGACTAACATGAGCTTTGGGGAATAGCTTGTGTTGAGCTGATGGAGTATGTGAGGCTGTTGTACTGAACCAGAAACTCATCTCTGATGTAGCAGTGGCTACATTCTTGATGACAAGGCTGTTAGTACAAAAATGTGCAAACAACTCAAAGGAGAAATTCTTCTGGAAGCGAGGAATAATTTTCAAAATTACAGAAGCTATCACAGAGCTAATCAGTACAAGTATTTCTAAGAAAGATTGAGCTTACTTAGAAATTCCCTTTTCATGAAGCCCTTGAATGCCCTGCTTGTGGCATAGGAAATTCACACTCTCAGATGCAGTTTGGTTTGCAAACCAGCCTTAATTGGTCTAACTGGATAGAATAAAGGAAGCACTGACTCAACCAGTTCCATCTGAGGAACAGTTTAGGAATCTTCTTTCCAACACTCATTTCTTGATTGCTGTCTCCACAGGAGACTGTAAGCACTTCTAGTCCCCAAGATCATGTGTTACTTACACTCACTTTTTGACTTTGCACTGAAAAGTGTTACGAATCTTCACGTGCTCCATGAGAGCAGATATGAGACTTCATTTCAAATGACACCAGGCACTGACTATAACAGCTTGCAGAAATCCAAGAAGTGGAGGCACATCATGTGCCTTAACAGGTGGAGCAAGCAAGGCACCAGACCAGACCTGTATGGAGAATTCAGCTGACCCATGGATCACACCGGGTTCCTAAGGAAGAGCCACAGGAGAGCAGGGCTACTGGTCCAGCATGGAGAGATGCCAACGCAGCTGGAAATGGGGCACTCAGCAGCCCTGAAGCTGGTGTTAAGGACAAGAAGTGGCCAGTGAAGCTACTGCACTCAGTAGGCCAGGAAGCTGAGAAGGACATGTACCTTTTTGTAGTTTTATGTACATTAGAGGAAACTAAGTAGATACTTTATTTAGCATTTGCAAGAGGTTACCTGCAATTTTTGAGCTCACTCAATCCAACCTCTGCTCTGCAATTTTCAGAGACTGAGAACTGTTTTTTCTCATTCCATTCCTGTTAGTAGTTAAAAATTTCCAAAGAACCATCTCAGAACATTATGGTGCTTACAATATGTCTAGCCCTTTGCTTAGTTCTGATATCTCACTGTTCTGGGATGAGATAAAATGGGGAAGAATGGATGAGCTAGAATCTGCTCCTTGCAGACTTCATAATGACATCAAAAAGCTATGACTCAAAGCCTTTGGCTACCTGCTGATAGTCCACTCCCATCTCTTCTAAACCCCCACAAATCCATAAGGAGCACTTAAAGAGCTTATTATTACATACAAATAAACTCCAAATTGTTGCATAAATGACAATCTGCTCAGGTACAGATGGTTTTAACAGTTATTTTTATGCTCTCTGTTATTAAACAAAAAAATAAATACTGAGCACCCAGTCATATCATTGAATCAGTATATGGTACAGCAGATTCCAGTGAGGCAGAAGAAAAAAGACACTTTTCTGCTGAGCAGACAAATGTGTAGCTGGATATGTACCCTTTTTTTTTAAGAACTAATTATGCTTGCAGAATAGATGACAAATACTAACACATTTGTAGGTTAGACTAAACAACAAGGAAGGTCAATTGCTTGGCAAGCAAATCTGGACTCCATAGCTAAATTTTTTTAAGCAAGTTTACTAAAAGGGATCAGAAAACTTTATTCCATATTCTATATAATGCCAGACAAATTCTTGGCAGATACTATTTTGTATTTTTATGTTTTTTAAGTCAATATGAAATTGTGATGGCTTCATTTTAACAAGGATATTCTGAGTAATTTTTGGCCCATTTCGTATTCAAATATGTCTTGAAAAGCTGATTAATTTTCTTCAAAACAATAAAACTTGTTATAAAAAATAATTTTTAGAGCAAAAACGGATTGAATTCATCTAAGACTGCAATGCACAGAATGGGATGAAAGGCTAGCAAATGCTAAAATATCACAAATACACTGGAAAGGAAAGTATGCAATAGAATCAAACAATCTCCATGACAATTTTTACATAATCATTATATATTTTTTGCATATAATGATAATCCATTTTTCATATATTTAAGACATAAAATAGAATAACAAATTCTTACATAAGATGTCCCTTTTCCCTACAGATCTTGTCTCCCTTCAATCATCACGGTTAAATAAAAGTTTCTAGCTATCTCAAAGCAGTTTAGAAAAATCAGCCCCATTTTTCCTCTTGTACATCCAGGAAAACAAGACTTGCAGAAGTACAATGATTCACCCAGGAATGCCCATCTCTCTTCTGACTTTAATTCCAAAAGCAAGGCATTTCAAATAGGAGTGCTCTCAGAGCATGTGAGCACATTTTTCATTGCAAGGACTGAATTCAACTAATTAGGTCAAACTATTATGCTTAAAGATTATGTCCTACCCACTTATTTAATACTTTCATTAATCTCTAGAGTAAGAACAAGAACGAACAGTTGTTCTTTAAATACGCTTCCAGAAAATACTGTGTGGGCTTGTGCAGCGTGATCATGAACAAGTCCTCTAGTGTTTAAAGAATTTGGGGCAAATACCGAGAAAAATACATGTACTCACTCTGCATCAGCCAACAAAATGCAGCTGTGTACTGGGAAATACAATCAGTGAAACAAAAGTGGCATGCTCGTGACAGCGGTAACTGCGTGGGCTGCTGAGAAAGAGCCTGCTCTTGTGCAGGAGCATTTAATGTTTTCTTCTCAGGCTCTCATCTGCACTTATGCTGGCGGATCCCAAAGTACCTTCATCTGGTCTCTTCTACACCAGTGTTTTGAGGCTGCTATATCACACAGGTTTGTAAAGAGCTTCAAATCAGTCTGGACAAGCTCAAGTATGGCAATGGCTTGAGTTAATGGAAACTCTATTCAAGCACAGTTTTACTTGTAATGTATTCAAAGGTGAGTGTCTTGCCAGTCACTGTGTCTGTGGTTAGCACAGCCTTGGCACACGCAGAATGGTAGCATCTTCCCACTGCTTTGAGAAAGTATTACTATGTGTGATGCAAAGTATTAGAAAATGAAGTCAGTTGTTCTGCCAATTTGTGTAAGAGCAAGGAATTTGAAATATGGAATGAGAAAATTATAATTTAAGTAAAAAACTTTCAGAAGATCATGATAACAGTAGGCACCCACAGGCTGAAAAGGCTATCAGCAGAAAGACTGGTAGATCATTTACTTTCTATACACTTCTTTCACTAGTGAGTAGTAGCAATATATTTATAGAAGATAAAATATCTGGTTTGAGTGGAGGGAAAGGGAGAAGACATGTGGAGAAGGATAAAAAGGGAGTCTTGGTATTCTAAAACTCCTTTGTGGGCCCAGGCTCTGCTACTCAAATCTCCTGTGAGGTTCTGCTACTCAAATCTCCTGTGAGTTTCTGGCTACTTTCAACCCTTCTGTCCTCCTGTATTTAAAAAAAAAAAGTTCTTTATTGCCATCACTCAGCTCATTACTGTGAGATTAGATAAACCCATTGTATCCTATCTTTATTTGCATCAGAATTCAGGAAAGCTCAAAAAGAAGTCACATCAAAAGCACAGAAGAAATATCTCTCAGTACTTTGGTATGTGAAGTTATTATGAATTCAACGGCCACAATGAACACCACTGATTCAAGCCAACTTCTTACAGGTGGATGCTACACAAACTCTGTAACCACAGAGATTGGTAAAACAGCAGCTTGACATATGCCTGCTTCCCCAGTACAGCATCTTTCTAAAAATACGGCTAAACATATGACACTGCTGTACACTGATGAGTTGCTGTGTAATGGTACAGAATAAGATTCCCATGTCCCTTTTCACTGAAACTTAACATTTGCTGCTTGGTCTTCCTGATCATTTTTTATTGGAATCTTACAAAAACCAAAATCAACCAACCAACGAATAAACCAAAGCAAACAAACAAACACACACACACACACACACACAAAAAGGCAACAAAAAACCAAAACCAAAATCCAAACCAACCAACCAAACCCAAAACAAAACAACAAAACACCCCCTAAAACCCAGCAATCTGCTAGTAATGGACTAACTTGCACTTTGTCTTCCTGGTCAAACTAAGTGCTGAGGCAGAATAACTTCTGTACTGAAAAGTTAATTTATAAATTATCCACCACTAATACAAGTCACCTGAAAGCCGATTCCAAAACAACTCTGAAGAACAGTTCCACTTTTAAGTAGAAATTTTTGAGTCATTCAAAAGTACTGAGATACGAACAGCTAGAAATCAACTCTAGTTTTCAAGAGAAAAAGCAGGCTCTGAGCAATGAAATTATTAGAAATGCAATTCAGTGAGGTATTTCAGAAGTATTTTCTGATCTATAACTTACCTCTTTGAATTTATGAGCAAGTTTGCTGGTGTCCACATCACTAGGGGAGAACATGTCATCATTTTCAGGGAGATCAAACACTTCAATAGCCATGTCACCTCCTGGAAGGACAGGTCCCATGTCTTCATCTTCTTCATCTGTAGCATATTCCCCTGTCTTAATTTTATAGCATTTAAGAAATTCCAGTTATCCTCTAATTAGGCAGAGACTGTTCAAAGAGTAATTAAGCTAATGTGCATACACAGAATTCTGCATACAAAAAAGGTTATCTTTTTCTTTAGCTATAACCCCAGTACTTATGAATTCTACCAGACAAAATACAACCCCACAGTAGTATTTCAGTAGACTAAGAGAGAAAACAGTGTCAATAAGCACTAAGAACTTAGTTCTCAAGCATTACTGGCTCTGTATTTCAATGGTTTCATTTTCCAAGTGAGACCTCTTTTCCATAGGAAGAACTCTCCAAATTTCAGATCACACTCACATAGAAGGACAACAGTAGGACAAAGAAACCAAGTGTCATAGACAACTTCAGATACTGCAGTCAGAGTTTACTCAATTTTCACCCTGAATAAGGAGCTGCTTTGAGCTACTTTTAAGTAGAAAAAGTGGGTATTTCTTGGGCTGGTAAACCATGACATGTGTGCATTTTGCCGACAAAACAGAATTTTAAAAAATCATAAGCTGCAATCAGTATCTCAAGAACAAACAAGATAAAACAAAACAATAACATTGAAAAGAAAAATCTTGCAACATTGAGCCCCAAGTTGCCTAGATAATCTTTTGCACATATGTCTGTGCTCATCTCTCCCCACACCTAAGGTGGATGGTACCACTTTGTTTCTGTGGGGCTCCCTCTGGAAGCTGGAGCACATTGCCTACGGATCACAAATAGATTGCTGGCTGTGCAAATGATTATGCACTTTATATAGCAAACACTTCCCTCAGGAATTCCACATCTGGATTTATAAAGCTTGGGACTCAATAAATACATGGAAAAGGAAGGGTGGGGAAAGGGGTGCAGTCTTTATGTTTATACAGTAACACCACCAAAATTCTGACAGAACTACTCAAGTTTTTGCTCACGAGCTTTCAGCTCCTGAGATGAAGAAACAAAATACTATTATCAGAAATGTATTTCCCGTAGTGCTAACATTATCTATCAGTGTCATTTTTTTGATGAAAGGACTTTTTGAAAAAATAGGTAAGAACTCAAATGTCCAAATCCCAGTTTTCTACCTTCCTTTAGTTTCCCAGATTTTGTTTAGGCTTATGTGAATCTCTCTCAGCTAAAAAGCAGTGCATGGAAGCTTATTAAATCTGGGTGCACAAGTACACACAGACAGAAAAGATATATGTATGCATCCAACAATACATACAATACACTTGCAATATACCTGCAATAAAACATTATCATTTCCTGGATAAACAGCCAGTACAATCATAGAATAGTTAAGCGTTAGGAAAGACCTCTAAAGATCATAGAAGACATAACCTGCCTCAGTAAATTTTTCTGACAGTAAAAGAACTACTAAAAAGAAGGTAGGTCACCAACTTGCACGACCCATCCATACTTTAAACATCACTGTAAAGTGAGACACTTTTTAGGTAAACTACCTCTGTCTCTGTAAGCAGCATCCATTCATTTTATATACTTCATATGACTAAGAATCTCAGCAGTCTTCAACAAAAAGGTTAACAGCTGGTTTTGCTTCTTTTTTTCTTATTTAAAATAGAAGCAAAACCCGAAATAATCTACCTCACTAGAGTTTTCAGGCATGTAAGCATTACAGCTAAACAAAACAACATATGAAATTAACTTTATCATCCTAAATGTCCAAATCTTGTACACACACACACAAAATCTTCTGTTACACTACACCTGTAGTAACTCCTGTTTCTCTTTTATTCCCTGTGGCTATCTGCAGTTCCTGTCTAAACAGATTTGGCTACTGGCTCCCCTGGCTTTTTCCAGGACCATAACACTACCTTCAGACACAATCAGAGCAATCAGAAGCAAAACAACTAACTCTTAGAATCCCATCCAGATTTCAATGAAAGAAATTATTGTGGGGACAAAATAGTAACAGTCCATGTGCTGTCAATTCTGCAGTCATTATCCCTGAAAAATCTATAAGGTAATCCACAACTATAATTTCTACATTTAAAAAAAAACTAAACATCTTGGCAGGTCCATCAGCAATGGCATTGAAATCTCTGAAGGATGCAAAGAGGAGGCAGAAACAGGATCATTAAGCATCAAACTCACACCCTGTTTATGTAAAAAAAAGCCAGATGTATCTCAGCTACATGTGCATTTTAAAGGAATATATTAATTTAATGGAAAATCCTAATCACATGTATCAGTTCTGGCAAAAGAATAAGACAGATGAATTTAGTTAAAACAGGTATCTCCAAAGACTTAAAATAAAAGAAGGACTGAATATAAAAAGAAAAATTAACACACATGAAGGACTAAATAACTGGGAAAAAATTCAAGAGCAGGCAATAGTCTACTGGCCTCAGGAGCCAGACTGTTTGAAGAGGAACATCAGGCAGCTAAAAATGAACACAAAAGAAAATCTTGCTTCAAATTGTGCATAAGTGTCAATGAGCACCATCATTTTTGCTTCAATTAGTGAAGAAAGTAGTTGTAAAAGCAAAACACTGCTCAGGTAAACAAGACAGCAGAATAACACAAACACATTACAGAACACAGAAATAAAGGGGACTTTTGTTTTGTCTTCAAAAGAAAGGGATTTAATCTTATAGTGACATGAAAATCAAATTACATGTTCAAAAGAACCAATGTGTACATTAATGAAATATACATCATAAATTACATGGAACATACTTTCCCTGAAAAATTATCTCTGCTGACTTTTGTTTCACCTGAAACTACCAGAAGGTTGCTCAGACATTGTGCCAGTAAACAAAAATGGGAAATCCAGTATTTTACAAGAAGCAGCAACGCACAGAAAAAAGTTGTATTACTTCAAAATAACAAAGCCCTGTAAGGGAACAGTTGTTATTGTAACTCCCTGAGGTTCCCTGCAATACATTTTGTTTTCTTAGGGGACAACAATAGTATTTTTTTACTCAATAGTCAATGAAAACTCACATGCTCCTGAAGGAAAATCTCAGACTCTTCATTCTGTATTGCTGAACAAAATTCATCCATGCAAAAGCCCTGTTTCTCATTTCAGCAGCACTTAGGACTTAAGCTTATCCCATCCAAAGCAACAGCTTCTGATATTAGTCATTCCATTTTGCTATACACTATCACAGCTAGTAGCATGAAATTATCAACATGAACTGCAATTTTCCACTTCTAAAGGGAAAATGTGTTGCTTGCATTGTTTAACTGCCTTGCAAATTTCTGAAATGGGTCTAACACTCTCAAGCAGAAAGAAGGAGCAGCAGCACCAGCCAGGATAATGCAGATAGACCTTCCTCAAATCACCATAACAAAGGCTTCATCAACATACATCTTTTGTTCCTGCTGAAACTCTCCCACAATCAGGGAACACCATTTGAAGAATTACAAAAATAACTCAAGCCCATCTCTTCACCTGATTTTTTTTTGATGGCTTATACTTAATTCTTTCAAAAGAGCGAATAAAAATATAATGGTATAGTATTAATCACTGCTTTTACAGGAGTGTGTCATATTAATCATGTGGGAAAAAATGTACTCTGCAAGATCTCATTTAGCAAATGTATTCTTTGGGTGTTAAGACATTCAAGCACACTGCAACACTTTTCTTTTCGCACGTGTCAAGATTTTCTTCAATGGTTCTAATGTTGCTTTGCTTTCAGAATGTCCTGATGAATGAGTACTTAAAATGAAAAAAACATTCATGTGACTACTAATGATATTAAAATATATTAAAACATCACTTGCATTAAACCACTTGTCCGTGGCCAGAGAGTGAACAGAATTCTGCAATATATTATTCATTTCACATTCTGCATCACCATATGCAGCCTTCAGGGGAACAGGTCATCTGCTTTATGTGACTTTTGTCATTCACTGTAGAACATGAAGAAGACAATACCAAGTTCAAATTAAAATTCCAAGAAATGTCAGAACTTGAATCACGTGCACCGAACACTGTTAACACAGGGAATTCAAAAGGTTTCACTCAAGGATACAGATTCAGGTCATACGTAGCACACTAAGTAAGAAATACAAAGACAGTGTCTACTTCAAAGCCTTTGAGCTTTACTTTCCAACAGGATGCTACAAATTAAAACGATGTGGGACTTCAGGAAGTTAGACAAACTATTGATGAGTAAACTCTGCAAGAGGCTATACAGAGGCAACATACCCTCCCAGCTTTACAGTAGCTCATCAGGAAACATCAACGCTGCCTATCGTATGTTGTAGTCAAGAAGTAACTGGTACTATTGGCTCTGCTTGGCTTGTGGGAGCTTAACAAAAAATTGTGAGCTATTACATATTTATCCTGCTAGTCTTTGCATGGACCCCACTGTGAGCATTCCTTTTTTTTTAGTGTTCATCAGTTCTGCACAAGGTTTTTGCGTTTTCATGCAAAAACTTTAATGAAGGAGCATCTGAAAGCATTAGGTAATCCCGTGATAACCTGCAGCCAATGGCAACAGCAGATTCTGAAAGGCAGGGATGCAGGGCATTTATATTGTAAATGATGTTTTCTTCAGTTTTACTTATATAGTAAATGATACATATTTTAGAAACATTATGTGTATTGGTGTGAATCTTTCCCAAGAAATGGCTGCCATGGAACATTCCTGAAGGAAATGAAATGAGAAGTTACAGCAGGCTAATCTGTCTCTAAATTTAGTATCTAATACAAGTCCAGTGTGCCCTGGCTGGTAGAAAACAAAACTGTCTCAAAATTCCGCTTTTCTAAAGAACTTGGATTCTTCTAAAATACCCGGATGCTCCTTGGGCTATGAAGCTTATCAGAAGTCTCAAAAGAGAGGAAATTCAGCCAACTGGTGGCACAGAAAGACGAAAACACTAGAACATGCATATGCCTGGCACATACTCTCTTCCTGTGATTTGACTTTACTTTGTGGTAAAGTCTCTGAGCCTCAGAATTTGGCAGTCTCAAAGAAGTGTTGAATAATTTTCTTGTTTATTTATGCAGCACTATACCTGGAGATACATGTTACCACATTTTAAGAACTGCATGAAAATGAATAGGATGGTTTGACAGCTCTGAGACTGAGCAACTCCTGTATAATTCTGTGCCACCTCAATGCAAAACTCCTTATACTGGCAATCCAAATACTCCTGAACTCCATGCAGCAGAATCACTATTACTTGGACAAAACAGACTCAAAAGGGTAGGGGGTCTTGTACACTTGTAAATATACATTCAGACAGTATAAACTGAGATTTTCTTGCCCAAAAGAAGCCCTGGTTAACAGAGCCAAAGAACGCAGGGCTGGCAGTGGTGTCTGCCATACAGCAACATAAACCCAGCCGTATTTGTCCTCACAGAGCAAGGTAAGCTCAAAGTAGTGATGCTTGTATTTGACAGTAAATGGAGCAGAAGTGCTTATGGTGATCAAAAATGTCTTTGAACTGTAGCCAATGTGCATTAGATCATAGCTAACATCATGTCAGTGGTCTGGGAATGGTTCAAGTTATGCGAGTTTACTTGGATGGCACAGTCAGGTTACCAAAAATGTAATACTCAGGATTACTACAGGTTCCAAATAAAATCTATTTCTGCTAAGTCTCTTAATTAAGAAAGGAAACATCCTACATTGAGTACTTCAATAACTAAACCCCAGCAACTACTCTGAGAATGTTTGCCACCTGCCTCCCAAATAAATATACGGCATCAAGTAGGAAATCGGTACAATCTTCCAATGAAGTTTCTAAGAACTGAAGTACATAACTCCTTCTCCTTCTAAAAGCGATCATTAGTGCGATCATTTGGATCTCCCTTGGCAGATGTCTTTTCCTTTCTTCTTCCTCCTTTCGTCGTATACTGCACAAAAGGCCCCTTTGCACTGCAAATGCTAATAGCCAAAAAGCATATGTCATGGTCACAGAGATGGTCATCATCCTCAGTGTAGTGCTACAGTAAGAGAAGATATCTTTAACTTTCTTAATTAGGGAAAAATCAGGGCAAAACTTACCTATTTTATTTTCTCTCTATGATCCAAAGGCTCTACCAGTAGAAAACACTTTGTGTATCTAGTATTTTTGTGTTAAAAATGTATGCAGTGAACAGGACTTAAGAGTTTGGAACCACTGAATTGGAAGGACAACAAGACATGTCACAAAAAGTACCTGATACCTACTCATACCTACTCATTCCTGTCCTCTTTCACTATTGTGCTGAGAAACACTTACATGGCCATCAGTATGGCAGTGTCACTGTAAGCATCCTCACAGCAACAATCCCTACTGAAGGCTGAAGTACTACCAGATCAGTATTACCTATGTGGTTTTAACAATGTTTTCTTTATTGTCACATCTTGAGTAATGCCACCTGTATGGTGCATGAAGGTAAGGAACACAAACCTTTGAGATTTTCTGCAGGTGGATGTGCCCTATGGATAAAAGGAGTAAAGCATCAATTACTCACACAGGTCTCCCTTCAGCCCCACACCTGCACACCATAAGATCTGATCGTCAGGCACTTAGGACACACCTCTCTTGCCTGTATGAAAGCTCTCAGACTGTGTTCACAGTAAGATGATATTGCAGGTCTTCGAACCCTGACATCTCTGGTATGCTCTGATGAGTTGTGAGAAGTCTCTCATTCCAAAGGCTAGTTGTCTCCATTTTGTTATTGAGGAGATAATGGATCTCCTTCAAGAAATGTATCTCAAATTTAATTCTAGACTAAACAGAAGTTAGAAGACTTGCATGTTTCTACAGTTTGAGGAGCAGAGAGAGAAAATACAGATTTTCTAGCCATCATGGTCTCACACAGGAACACATACATATGCATATATATTGATGAGTACAACTTTTATTTAGAAGAGTTAAATATATCCCTATGACAGGATTAATTTTAAAACATATTAAAATATTTTTACTATCAGTGGAAATTAAAGTAAGTGAAAGCATTACTGGGGCTAGACAGGATTTTTCATTACTCTCTTGGGATACTTCTGATTGCTCTGACCTACTGCTAGTTTAACAGTGTGTTTCAAAATGCAAGTGTATCCCGATTTTATATCAAGTATTTCTTTTCTAAAAGAAAACCTAAACTGAAATAAATGCATAGCATGAATTCTTTACCTCCCCTTCTCTATTGTTTCCTTACACAAATATAATAAAAATCTGGCCCAGGATGAAAACACACTAATACACAGAGTCTGGCATTGCAAATAGTATTACTCAGGATGATGTGAAATGATGGCAATATGCTTGGACTATATGGAAGCAGCCTGTTGCAACAACTGCCTTTTTCGTTAACCCAGCTCATTTAGGAAATAACAGTAGTCTCTGATAAGGCTCTCTCATTAATCTTTCCAAGTATCTTGTTATTTAGGCATATTAGGAATTTTAAGAGAACAAAAAGAACCTGTGGGAAATTTGCTGCATGAGCTGTTAGTTTCAAAACCTTTGTATTGGGACATCAGGCATTAATTGTGAACATGAACATACACTCCAGACAAGCTAGATTAAGTCTCTATCCTGTGGAGTATCTGTTCACACAGAAACAAAAAACAGTGTGTGGAAGAAGGGTTCTTACCCAGAATTCTCAGAAAATGTTCTGAATTAAGAAAAACATCAATTCTTCCACAAAAAAAACAAAAAATGTCTAAAACTTCCTCAACCCCTCTAAAAGTTAGAAGGCAACATTTACCTTTTAAAAAAATCTAATGTTTCAGTGCACAACCAAACAAACTTTATTCCCTTATTTCAGAAAAGTACATGCTTTCAGAGGAACACCAGTGATTACAGAAGCATCAACCAATTTGATATTTGCTCCTCTGGAACAAAACAAACACTTTAAATCCATGATGAAAGCTTTCCTGTAACCTTGTTCTTCAAGACTCATTATCAAAATCTGTAAAAATCAGCAGCAAAGGTAATGGAGAGGTCCAGAAGCTGACCTCTGAGTGATAATTAAAAAGAAGGAATCAGGAGTAGATAACGGAACATTAAAAAACACCAAACAGTGAAACGCTAGACAGGCTGTTACCTCATCATCATCTGCATCATACTGTGCATAATGCTGCTCCAGCAGCTCTCTCTGGCGGCGTTCTTGTTCTAGAGTTTGGCTAATCAGCTGCGCAACCTCACTCACTTGTCCCGGTTTTTCTCGTCCAATTACAAACCTATACAAAACATTAGTGAAAAAGTATTACTCCTATGGTTTACCAAAGTTCTATGTTTTCAGCTGTGTCTAATACACAGGGTAGCCTTTTTCTCCAAAGATGCATAGCTGTAATTGTTTCAAATACGTCCTATGGGTGACATTTGTCAGAAGGGTACTGTGTGCAGGACTAGGAGTGATCAGACCCTAACAGGTCTGGTCACATGACAGAAGGGGGAAAATAGAAGTGACCACTAATGCCTTCCCTCCAAATTTCAGTACAGACACAGACCTAGAGCAGGACAATTTTTTTTTAAAAAAGTATCATCACTTCATTCCCTTTAGAGCCATGTATTTCCCAGAAGGCTGCATTAGACCAGACTGTTACAGATGCACAGCAGCAGCACAAGGTGTACTTCTGCCAGCTTAGAGTGAAAGGAACATGTACCAGAGTAACTCTTCCACCTTGACTTAGAAGGTATCTTCTGTTTCTGAGCTTTCACATTTGTCTTCTGTCTATAAAAGAGAATCTATTTTCACATTTTTAAATCTGACATGCTATTTCTGTAATTTTAAGCTGCAGTTAAATTTTTCTTTTATTTAATGAACTTCTGTTGCTAAGGAATGTTTTTCTCCACTGTTAGCTACTGCTGAACTTTGGGAGCACACTTCTTTGGCTTAACAAAAGACAAGGGAAGTGCCTCTTTCTTGGCTGAGATTTACAAGACTGCTTCCCAATCAAGACTGCTTCCCAATCTTGCTTTCAGCAACTGAAACTCAGCATTGGTTTCGATTGTAACACTTTTTTTTTTCCCAGCACAGCAGCATAATCATAATTAGATATATTTCTGTCTATAGAACTAATGATAAACACCCATTACACAGGACCAACACGCTGTAAACTACTGAATAAAAGCAGAATTTAAAGATGTCAGGATGAAGGAATATTTTCTTAGCAGGTTAGAAGGACAAGTTGGTAATTACAGGTGAAAGAACTATTAAGTAGAGCTGAAAAGCACAGTAAGATGACACTGAGATACTGCATATGGTAAATCATTTGTTTCCACAACATTTGGCTCACAGGATTAATTTAATATTTGAAGGAGCAGCAGAAATGTGTATTATATCCCATGTATGAAAACTCTTTTCATTAGTACTGCCTATCACAGTTAAAATCCCTTGGGATTTGTCATTCACATGTAAGCCAGCTTCTCAAGAATGGATGACCCTGTGTCCATTTCCTACACCAAACAATTTTTCAGAGTCTATGAAGTCAGGCACTACAGAAAGGACTACAATTTGGAGATTGTTTCAACATCATCAAAATATCCAAGTCAGTAATTACTTCCAAAAGGGTAAGAAAGGTGAGAATCCCTATGAAATAATGACACAAGGTGCTCTGAAAATAATTTTCAAAAAAGCATCTTAGCTTAAAAACATTAATAGAAAATACAGCAGAAACTAGAACAAAATCAAGATAATAATGTCAGCATTTTAATCCTTATCAAAACAGATCACAGTCTGGCACTCATATCTGTTACAAAATACGACGTTAGTTCTCAATAATTATAAAGACCTTGGGCTAAAAAAAAAATAATGTTTCTTTATGGCCCTTACACTTCATCCGTTCTACATACTGACTCACAGACAGATCCTGTTTCCTCTGAATTTTAATTCTGGAGCCAAGTATTACAAAGCCTGAACCAGTCATGTTTTCAGACTCAAATGGGAGGAACAATGAACTTTAGATATTAACACATGAAGAAAAAATGATTTAACCTATATTTACCATGTGTTTGTCTCCTCTAATGTAAAAACTTCTATTTTAAACAAACATTTTAAGCAAATTTACTGCATGAGTGTATTACTTACACATAGTAGAGAGAGCACCATGTTTGTAAACGTGAAGGAAATCACCAATGTGGCAAATTATGGAACCACACAAACTGATCCAAATATTGTATTCCCTCTGGCTCTCTGCCTGGTAATACCCCTCCCTTGGAAAGGGACTCAAAACACTTTGTACAATCATTTTCGTACACTGAAAACTTAGAACAGACAATATGTAATGCATCTGAAGTCTGGGAACTCCTGATTATTTAGGAGTGGTTTTGACACATTAGACTGTAATGCAATTATATTTTCATACAGACAAACAAATTTAGGTAGGATGTAAAAATGTGAAACCTTATTAATTGAATTTTTCTTCTGATGCCAAAGCCACTTAGAGTTTACAGTGATGTGATTTTCAAGGCTGGAATCACATGTCAAAATGAAATTCCTCAATGATACCTGAAGCTGTTAGATGATACATTAATAAAAGCCTCCATGCAATGACAAAGTTTAAAGCAAATGTTTTCCTAAACAGAAATACATTAAGGAATGTTTTATCTTCCTACAATTTACTGCTTTAGAGTTAGACATTTTCAAAGTGTCTGAAAATAAATTTTTAGAAGCATTCAATCTTACAATTGATGTCAGTTCTAAATAAAGAATTGTAAAATTGTAAAATGAAATAAATAATATGTTGCTGGCAATTACAACTTTTACAAACTAAACCAAACCTATTGTCATGTTACATTCCATGACTTGCAGAATACCATGCTGCGTATAATTAACTTGTAACTGAAATAAGCCATAAACTTAAAATTTAAAGAGAGATGAATAAATATTACTCTCTTAGAAAACCAAGAAGCAGAGGCACTTATCAAACCTCTAAGCATGAATTAGATCTTTATACACAGAATGGCTTTAAATATAGAACTATCATAATCTGAAGTGTTTAAATGTGAGAAAGAGACATAAGGTTGTGGTTCAATGACCAGAAAATTAGTCACTGAACCACAATACGCACACTTCAACAAAGTGGCTAATTATATATTTCACATCACTCTGGCTCACCAAAATTAAGCACATGCATTTCAGACTTGATTAATTAGTCGCAAGGGCCAAAAGTATTATAAGAAAGAACTATAAATTCTATCAGCAATAATATATTTAAGATGATGGTTATGTTTCTGGATATGAGACAAATTAGGGTTTTAAAGCCTTTTAACTACACCACAGTAATATTCCCCTTAATTATTAAAGCCAGCAAATCCTAAATAAAACCCAGTGAATCTGTGATACTGTGATCACTGTACTAAATCTCAGGTCATTACTGATTATTTTTGATGTGAGCTAAAAAGAGAGAGGAGAGAGAAGCAGGGCATGAACTGATCTTGATATTCAGAGTTACACGCAATTTAGCTGAATTACCAGATGTGAAATATTCTTTGTGTTTGTGGTTAAAATAAACATGGGACAGAGATAGGAATATAATTAATATTTGCCTTGATCTCGGATTTAAGAATATCTAAAAGAATGAAGTATCTTGAGAAATTGAAAATTAATTACAGTAGTGGTGGTTATGAAAGGCATTCTACTGAAATTTTCAGCAACTCCTACATTTCCTAAAATCCATAATTTAAATATTTTACAGCACAGTTGACACATAGCTTTCTGCTTATTTCCAGCTTTTATTAAATGAGGATCTGCACACCTGTGCTTCTAGAAATAACAGTAGATAACCTATTGATTCTTTTACCAACTATGGGAACCAGAAACATTATTACAAGGATTAAATTCAAAAATAGTTCCACCTTGAAAATAACTTTGGTACTGAAAAAAATTGTGAAGGCACCAAATCTGCAAGGCAAAACTGAAGTTCTGCAGCATAGATTTTTGGTGATATGAGTTAATGATTTGTCCTGAAAATACTTCAGGCATTAAGTATTCAGTTAAAAATAATTTTGTATGGTTCCCTTAAATTCCACAAAGAATACAGCAGTCTCATTCTAAGAAATAAAGAATAGGGGTTTTGCTGCAGCAGGATTCACAAGTTTTTCTTCTAATCTTTCTTAAAAAACAGTTTGGTCAATAAAAATATACAGTAAAATTCACTGTATTTGGGGGAGTTTAACAGCTGGATGCCCCGACCCTGGAAGTGTTCAAGACCAGGCTGGATGGGACTTTGAGCAACCTGCTCCAGTGGAAGGTGTCCAAGGCAGGGGAGCTGGAACTAGAAGATCTTTAAGGTCCCTTTTAACCCAACTTACTCTATGATTCTATCATTTTAAAAATGGTTTTCCTCTGAGCTTTAAAGCCTGATGCTACTTCTGCTTCCATTTATCTCATTTATTTCAAGATGTCTTCAATTACCTACTCTGGCACTTCCATTAGGATAACAACCATATAATTAATCCAAAGCCCTAAAAGGAGTGTGAACCCTGTTAACAAGGCAGTTTTATTTAGTCACAGCAGCACAAGCTGTGATTTTTCTGGTTTTCATGAACAAGATCAACCTCTCTTAAACAGCAGTCTCAAATGCAGAAGCCACTGACTGCACATAAGGAATTCACACCCCGTGAGCTTCCATTACACTTTTTCAGACAAAATGATCTGAAACTCATAAAGACTGTTCCTATCACTGAATAATCTAGGTTGAAAGGAAACTCTGGTCCATCCTTAGACCCTGACTTCAAAGCAAGGCCAACTTGTCATGGCTCTGATCAGAATCATCCTTGCTGCAATTTCCATTCAGTGCCTGTTATCTTGTCCCGGTACTGAGAGTACAAAGCACGTGGGTTTACCCTTTCTGCCTCCTGGAGAGTAGTTGAGGCAACAATAAAATGCCTGACATCCCTTTCTTTTCTTTGGACTGAAGATGTCCTTTCCACCTCTTCCCAGGGTGCTGCCTGCACATCTGCTCTCTATCTCACAGTGTCGCACAAGGATATGCTGCTCCAGATACAGGACTCACATCTGCCCTTGCATCCAAAGGTTTCTGTCAGCTCATTCCTCCAGGCTGTTGAAGATCCTGTGAATGGCAGCCCTGCCCAATAGCCTATCCAGCCTCACCTGCAACCTTGCTAAGTGTGCCTACTCCACGCAGCCCTCCTCTGCACAGGAGACAAGCATGTGCACAGCAATCTTTAAAGCTCCTAGCTGGAACCAGGAGGAACTGAGGGTGATTGGTAGAAGGAAATAAATAAAGGTTTGCCTTCAGATGAATGAAAATATTGACCCAAAACTAGCAAACAAGTGAACAGCTCTGCTTGGAGATCAGGACCCAAAGTAACATAATGAAGTGACAACTACCTGTACATGAAAGGAGCTATGACTGAATGAAGTTATCATCCATAACAAACATCTGAGAGGGCAACTTAAGTAATGTCTAGTGCATGATGCTGGCTATGTAAAGCCAGCACAGATATGCAAACTATGGGGAAGAACCTTCAAGGACACTGCAGAAAGAGCTGCCAGAAAGCTGAACTGTTGTGCAGAAGTTCTGCAGCCTCCATCCTGGTCCACAGACCCAGGATGAAGTTAACTTTCCTGAATTTAATGACAGGGCAGCAGGACTCCAAGTTACCAGCTTGGGTTGGAAGGGACCATGCCATGAGCAGGGACACTAGATCAGGCTGCTCCAGGCCCCAACCAACCTGGCTTTGAACACTTCCAGGGACAGGTCATCCCCAGATTTTCTGAGAAACCTGTTCATTTTCTGAGAAACCTGTTCCAGTGTCTCACCTACCACCATCTGAGGAAGGAACTTATTCCTAGTATCTCATCTAAATCTCTCCCCTTTTAGTTTCAAATTGTTCCCCCTTCTCTTATCACTGTCTGCGTAAAAAGTCACTCTTTCTCTTTTTTATAAGCCCTCTTTCAGTACTGAAAGGCTGCTATAAGGTCTCCCTGGACTGTTCTTTTTTCCAGGCTGAACAACCTCAGCATTCTCAAACTGTCTTTGCAGGAGAGGTGCTCAGTCCCTCTGATTACCTTCGTGTCTCTCTTCTGGACTTGCTCCAACAGGTCCACATCTTTCTTCTGCTGGGGACCCCAGAGCTGGATGCAGTATTCCAGCTGAGGTCTTAAAAGCGCAGAGCAGAGGGGCAGAATAACCTCCCTCAACCTGAAGGCAATTCCTCTTTAGATGCCAGCCAGGATGTGGTTGGCCTTCTGGGCCAGCGTGGTATCAATGGTGCTGATGAGTGAGCAGCAAAGTAATAGTTTACCTGCCAGAAAAGCCTCAACAGCATCTCCAGAGCATGTCACATACAAACCCCTGATAAGCTATGCTAGTATCAACACTAAATGGATATTGAGTCAGACCATTAGGAAGTCATGTAAAAAACCCACACACTAATAATAAGGCACTTAGATTAATTATTCCCACAGAAATCAATTCTAGTCTAGGGCCTCACTGACACATTAGGTGTACTCAAGAGTACTTCAAAATTAGCCAAGGCATTCAATATTTTGGCACCTCTCCAGGTTCAGGTTCTTACATTGTTCTGTTCCTCTGAGAGTGTAGATTAAGAATCAATTCCATCTATTCCAGACAGTCTGACAGTATTCCAAAACGACGCTTAAAAGGTTTTATTGAATACCGGATGATCATTTAATCAGCATTTACTATAGCACCACAAAATTCTTACGGGAAAGGCCACAAGATACACATTTGTAAATCTATGCTTTAACATACCTGAATGCAGTCAGCTCTGTTCAGGAGGTACAAGGGCTACCTGGGAATGCTTTTTAAAACCTGATTGCTTTCTGGAGTGGTATGTCTTCCCTCACCCTTGCTGGCATCCATAGGGAAGAAATCCAAGATGAAAATACAGATAGGTCAGAGGCAAGATGCTGGGTTCAGACCATGTCCTTAATCTGGACGATTATGTAATCCAGATTCTAGGCAAGCTGGACCATCCTCATAGAACAGTCCAGAAAAAGGCTCCTACAACACCATCCCTGTAGTTTGGTGAGTTATCCTGCAATGATGAAGAGTGGGTATTTCTGCCCACCTGTCACAATGTTTCCCATTAATGTATCCCATTAATCAAGGTGCATCAAAACTGTGTGGGAGCTTTCACAAGATAGTAAATTGGATGAAAGAGTAAAAAAATCAGCTAAATAAATATACATGCTATATTTCAGTTGCAGGGATAGGAGTTTATGTTTAGATCCAACCAACTTGAGGACAAAGTGATTCAAAACCCATCAAGTTGTGTCCTTTTTCCAGGAAAAGAAAAAGAAAGCTGCTCCTAATGAAATCCAGCCTCACTAAATCTTATTAGTTCCTGTTACACTTAATTTTAAAAACAATGCTCCAATGCCTAGCAAGGTAGTTTATAATTCAGAAAAAAACCTTTAAATGAAGATTTATACATATGTTTCAAACTCAAACATATAATATCTCATCCAAATGTGCAAATATTTCAAGAAATAACTGACCATAAAATTCAAATTAGCAAGATCTCAGGACACGAGGGCTATGTTTATGCCAGTAAATTAAACAGTGCCAGAGAATGATTCCAAGTACATGGAATTGATCATCATATTAAAATCATATTAAATCACTAAAACAGTCTCTGAAATGGTTTGGCCCAAGTTAACTAATATTCTACTAAAGAATACTTGGACATAGCCCAGGAATTAGCAAAGACTAGGAATAAGCTTGGACTGGGTTTCCCATGAACAATTTGTATACAGTGCCTCTGCTCTCTGCTCAGAAAGGTACAAAACTTGCAGGGAGGGAGCACCGACCACTGTGGTGCCAGCTGGCCTCAGTGGGAAGAACAGCTCAAGGCACAGACTGCCTACTACAACAAGCACAGCCAAGGAATATAAACCAGCTAAGCAGTGATGATTGCAGTCTTACCTCACCTGAGCTAAAGGATCAGGGTACTTATGGGTAATTTTCCAATGCTTGTAGGAGTTCTTTGCCAGAGACCAGAAAGGAAACAGCTTATATTATGAAATCTTCAGTATAACCATAGTGGAATAACCAGGAGAAATTTACACTATTTTGACACACAGCACCACACACTTTGTTTTTGTGGAATCCATGATCCAAGTTTATCAAAGAAGCACAAAGGGCACCAAGCACACAAGGCTTCTTAAGCAGCTCAGCATGAAGTCCCAGCTCAGCAACCAGCACTGCAAAGGCAAAGTGCTTTTCTTTCCTTTTCTTTTCCTCTCCTCAGCTCCGGCACTTGAAATCAAGGAAAAAGAAACAGACAAGGAAGAAAAGAAGAAAACCACAACCCCCAGTCAGAAAACAGATTACAAAATCGAGCTCTCTGAATCAGATATGAAGTGTGGTATCTTCTGCTTTTTGCGTCCTGTCTCGTTAACCAGGAATTAGAAGTCTTGCCTCTATCACAATGTGAATCTGCATTATGAAGAATGCCTGCAAATATTTAAAGGACCCGGATGTTTCATGGGTAAGAGCACAGGCAGGCAAAGTTAGAAGGAGCAGAAGAAAATCTGCACAGGCATGTGTGCTGGAAGAAGAGAAGATTACTGTCTATGCAAAGGAGTCACAATAATAAAGCCATGCTGTTTAGTGCTACTGTCAACAAATAGCATTCCCATCAGGGTATACTGCTGCTGGTTAGATGCTAAGGTGGAGTTCATCTGTCCACCTATACTGTCTTTGTGCTTGCAAAGACACGATTGTACAAATTACCTCTCTAGATGCTGTGATGGCAAACAAAGCTAACAGCAGGCATGTTTTCTGAAACAATGGATTTGTCAGAAAAAAATCAGCTCAAGATGAGGTGAGGAATTAGTTGAAGAAGGAAAAAATGAATTTCAATTTGCTGTTAATGAACAAGTGATTATTTTCACTTTTCACCCTTTAACTGCTCATTGTGTGAGCTATATAAAAGAAAAGTAAAAACTTGTCTGAAAGATTACATTTGCAGTTCAGTGGGAAATAAAGAAATGAGGCTGTGAATTGGGATTGGGAGTTGAGACAGAACGTTGCTTTGAATTAAAACTGCCCAGATAAGAAAAAATAAAAAACAGTAACAGATGATTCTTTATTGGAACAGAGAATAGTTAACAGTGAAAAGCCACAGGGTTTGATAGTTACACTGCTATTGTTAGAACATACTCTTCAGTGATCTAGAAAATTAATTAAACATGGCAAAATTGGCTAACCAATTACTTAAAATGGGAAGATTGATGCATTTCATCAGAATTTAATTAAACAAAAGTAGGTAAACTCATTGGTAGGTTAGAATTAATACAATTAATAACTTTCACAGTGGTACAAATCATGAGACACCAAACAGGTTTTGCACAGGTTCTGCATGGTTCCCTAAAAAATCAAGAACTGATTCAGAAAGCACCATGAGAGCATCCACTCAGTGCTTAGCAACAGTTTGGAAAGCTGAGAAAATGTTTAGTCACATTCATACGACAGGATACGGAAGGAGGACACGGAATTTAAAATTTGCCTCTCCAGTAAAACACTGAATTTGGTTAATTTTCTTAAAAGAAACCTTTCAGAGGAAAGCAATAATGCTAAAAGCATACAAGTAGCGTAAAAAAGACTGGGATTTTCTGATGACTTTCTTGTGCAAGACCCTTTCTACTCATCAATGCAGTAAGGCTTCCCAGAACCATGTCCTCCTTTCCTGGGATCCCGCCCTTTCCCAGAGCTGTGTGAGCACAAATCTTTGTACCCAGTAAGGCAAAGAAGTGCAGTCCCCACTGAAAGCTCCCATATTTGTCCTATGAGAGACAGAGACCAGGTAAGTATGATAAAAGGATAAAGTTTTCTCTATGCAAGAATTAGATTTTCTTTATTGCAGGTGTGTTAAAAAAAAAAAAAAATCCCTGTAGGCACACAACTCTTCAAGTGAGCTTTCTCTGGCAAAGACTGTCGGGTCTCCCAGCACTCTTTCATTAAGATGAACAGGGGAAAGAATGGGATCACAAAGGCTCAACATCACCCAAGCACCTTCAAAGAACTTCAGGTTGGATAATTAACAGCACAGTCCATAGGGAGACTGCAAACAAAATAACACAGGAGAAGCTCCATGACAGGATAGAATTCCCACTGTCAAGCTGTCTCCTTATTGTATCTTTTATGATTGCAGGCACCACTCACAAACTTCAAGCTGATGGATTACATCCTAAATGGGGTCAAAAGAAGCACAGAACAATTAGTGGCATTAGTGTGGCAGTGCTCTGTGACTGATCCATTAATCTTAGCAGGGGCAACAGTCAACAATATTGAGAACAACACACATTTCAAAGGAAAATCCCTCCTGTATACAATCAAAATCTGAAACCCACTAATACGGATATGAGTAAAATAAACAGTTGAGCAAAATTATAAAGAAGACCTGCTATTTACATGAATTGAAATAGCATTCATAGTTGTGTTTGCCAGATTAGAGTCACGAGGACACTAATTCTCATCCCGAAAAACAGAAGCTGATTGCCAGCTGGGATTATGAAAGAATTCCCTCTCTTTCCTTTGCCTCTTAGGATACAGAGTACATCTGGTGGGTACTGATTATCTTTCTATAAAACATTATAAGAAAGAATAATGTAATTTATTATCACCAGAGAAGCCAAATTGGCTGTCAATGATCTTCCATTATGGTACAACAACACTGCTGGATAGTCCAATACTGCAAACAATGGATAAAATAACTCTAGATGCCTATGTTTGCTCTTCTTTCCCAACCCCTCAGCCTCACCTAGAACAGTTCAAAAGGTAAAAGTCAAGCCTTCATTTTCAAAATTTTTTTACTGTTTCAGCTACAGGCAGTCTGGATAGATTTTTTTCTGGTAGAAAAACTGCAAAAATCTATTCTAGGTCAACGATTTCCACTGTCAGTATCATTCAGAGAGTTCAGAAGGCTAAAAGGGGAAAAATAAATCACTAAGTATTGGTATTATGCAAGCTCTCTGAAGAGGTATTGACTGCATTTATTGCAAAGAATTAAGAAGTGGCTTTAATGTCATTCTATTCATGAATGTCCTTTCTTTACAACTGATCTCACATAATAAACCCTGCTACAAAAACCAGCATGCACTTTGACTAGATTAAGGACAAAATGATTGCATATGCATAATGCTGTGGGTTATAAACGTGAAGTAATGCCAGTGAAATGGACACAAATCTCTGTGTGTACAGGACACCAGGCAGAAGAAAGGTACAGATTTTGTATGCTATGATTACAAAGATAACTACGCTTACTAAAGCAGTTCTGTGAAATCCATCAAACTGACACTATCAAACAGCAGACATGTAAGTATGACTGTGATTTCTCCTGTGAAAGAAGGATTCACGAAGCTGCCTTGCCTTGAATTAGGTGCGGTGTGAGATTGTACATTGTCTACACACTTGTAGTTCAGCGTTCAGCAGGGACACCCCTCCCAGGAATGGCAGAAGGTATTTATAAAGCAGCAACCTTTTCCGCTGCTCCTGCCTCCCACAGTGACATGGATCATTAATGGCAGCTGCCAGGGGAATGGTGCACTCAAAGGTCAGTAGCACCCCTCTCTCTGCACTGCTAACAGGCAGGAGCTGACATTTGGGGGCAAGAGAGGGATTTTGCCTCAGAAGACCCTCTTAAATTGCCCCTAGTGTTCTGGAGCACTTCAGGTGCAGAGGTGGGCACTGTCTGCCAAAGAGGGTGGAGGTGAGGGACTTCTCCATCCTAGCTCTAACACAGGTGGAAGTAAGAAAGAGGATCTGTCAGAAACCAGTTGTTCTCTCCACAGGACAAGCAGCAGGAAGGGCTCTTTCGTCACACATCAAAATTAAAACAGTCAGGAAGATAAAAATATCTCATTTCTTTCATACCTAAATTCATCAATATTAGCTCTCACTTTCTTTACAAGCAAATGTTTAAACCTACATTGAAGCAAAAATCTAAACATCCTGAAATTTCTAAACAACAGCTTTCTGGAACCATTTTTGATTTTCAGTAGTTAAAACCAATGTAGAGCATCAGACAACCAAACTATCCAGGATGGGACCAGAAGCCAGGAGCCTGTGCCACACAATGCTGGCCATCTTGTCAAGTCCTGCTCCCAGCCAAGACAAAACAGGGAAGAAATCATGTATTTCTCAGCTGCCTCCATAAAGCAGAAAAGTGGTGTTTCTGATGTTTTTATTTCCAATTAATTTTTAAATGAAACAAAAATAGAGGGAGTTGCACCAATTTCTACCCATTTATCTCCTCTAGTTAAATATATATATTAGTAAGATGCTGCTAAGCACACACACTCTGGTGTGCACACAGATTCTTATATATATGGTTTATTTATTAATAATTTAATATTACTTTATAGTATAACTTGTATTTGAAATTTTATTATTAAATTAATAGTATTGTATGAAGGCTTTTTGACTAGTTGTGAAACATGCACTGGGTCGTTTTTTCCATGAAAGCTCAATATCTTAAGCTTACCTACAAGGAAAAATGTAGAAACACTCATCTTTCTTTGATAAATGAGACCTGTCAGAAGCCAATGATCCCAGTGCACAGGATACATAGTATACTTGACAATGTAAACTCAGCAACAATGAAGAAATACTTCTTACAGCTCCCTATTTTGTGACAAGGGTCTAGATTGCAACCAGTCTCACTGTAATTTACTTCCCAGGAAAAGACTGGGAGTTCTGTGTGAAAATTGTTTTATATTTCTTCCTTTATTATTTTTCCATGGAAGCAAGTATTCTGTAACTTATGCAATAATTATTACATGAACTAAGCAGATTATAAATGTATTTAATACAGAGGTTCTATGTAAGTGCTTTCTTTTTCCTTTTTTTCTTTTGAGCTGAAACATTGAACACAAAAAATACATAACATTTGCTTTGTGTATCGAAACACAGGAACACACTATTCTGTCATAAGGATTTTATGTTTGAGGGTCCCAACTCCGCAGAAAACCTAATAAACTATAAAGTCATTTTTATAGTTAGCTTAGGAGGAACACTCACAGCATGTGTAAGCCTTTGCAGAAATAGTACTGATGTAACTTAAACTGTAAATGTTACACAAAAATATATTCACCTATAATTACACTACAATTTCTAATTTTTTTTTTTCCTAAATAACCTCTTTTAAATAAAACCTTGATCAACCACCCCCAAGATTCTTTCCAGAATCCACATCCCAGCATTGTTTCTTAATATTGTACAGGAACAGCCATGGAATTGTAGTGGAAATGTGCACGCCAACATACAGCAGCACCGTCTGAGCGAGTCTGCATATATTACCACACATATTTCAGTCATGGTTCAAAAGAAGTCAGCTCTGATCTCATTAATTAAAGAATTTAGTTGTATTCCCTAGAGAAGATTTTGAAAGAGAACCAAAGGGTGACTATAGAATGGCTGTTGCTTTACAGTATACCAAAGATATTTTGGGGTTTATTTTGTAAAGTTAAATCTTTACCAAAATTAACAAGCTATTAAACAGAAAAGCTATGTGTCCACATAGGGTTTTAAGTGGCAAACCAGTTAACTTTTCGAGGAACAATGTTCTTATTAATTTACAGACATTCTACAGCTTTGCATTTATTTTAGTTCAGACTTTTACTTGCAATATATGTTACATTTTCCAGACTATTCATTATTTTATGGATTTTTACAGGGACAGTATAGGAGCAGAGAGAAACCCTGAGATGGTGCTGGGACTCAGGTAGCTCAATGAATTAATATTGGGATGTATTGCCTTGCTTGTTTCAGTAGCTGTTAACACTACTGCATCCAGTACTCTCCCTTCCTCTGTGCTGAAGTTGCATCTGCAAGCACTGCAGTGCTCACTACCTTACTCCTCCAAGCCTGGGGCACTAATGTGGCCAATCTCCCCACGGGAAGAGTAGGGAGGTGATCAGTGGCAGCACACTTTCCATCTGACCAACATCCATGACCTTCATCGTTACAACTAATACAAACAATTTGAAGTCCATGGAGATCTACACCAGTGATCAAGACTACAGTCGTCATCAATCTGCAATTTCAGCTTGTCTCAGTGGTCATATTTTAAAAATCTAAGCCAAACCAAAATTGTGATACTATATCTCATCTCCCTCCTGGGATCAAAGGAGAGAAGACATCAAGAAGTCGAAAAACTCTGATCCCGGCTAGGCATACTAAAAGTCCTGTGAGGGAAGCCAAGTAATCTTAAGTATTAAATTACTTGTTTTTTTGACTTCTAAAACACTCACCTGACTTTCTCTTTGGTGTTTCTAAGAACAGTTGCAGCAAAATTTTGCGTAACACCCACCAGACTGATGCCATCAACTTCCACAATTTGGTCATTCACTTGGATCCTTTCAGGGGAAAAACACAAATGCATGAATAATTGTGTGAGTTCTTGTGAATTTCCACCAAATCTTAGCATAAAGAGATTTTTCTAACTTCATTATAAACAAAAGCTCAGTCATAAAATGATTGATGAAAATATGAAAAATGCATCATTGCTTACATGCAGACATCTCACCAATCCAGCTTCAAAGTTACCATTACAATTATCAATTACCCAGTCCCCTTCCTTGGATTAGAAATACAACACAAACCCTTGAATTTGTCATATGAACTAAATTAAATCAGATACTTCAACAGCTCTTATATCACTATTTCCTAAGCCAATCTTGAAAAACAGCATAAGACATAGCTCTGGTATTTCATGCTAATGGAAAAAAAATGTGATATTTAACTAAAACAACCTGCTCATCTGTGGAAAAAAGAGCTTATATATCAGACTTAATTGTGACATACTCTTCTAAGATATTTCCTCTAACTTGCTCCAAAAAGATGAATTCCCAGTGTGCAATCTTACTCCATGCAATAGTAAGACCTTGGACCGTTTTAATGAGGACTCTCTTTTTGAAATCAAACACCTATTTACAGCTGATATACTGTTTGATGCCAAAAAAGTTAGGCAGAATGAAAATCATGCTGCTTTTATCTAAAGCAAGTACTGCTACAAAATCCCTAGAACAGGCACTGGACTCATCTGGATTACAAATCCTTGGAAGACGACTGCTATACTATCCTCTAGAAACACACAATTTCCAAAAGTGTCAAGACTTAAACAAGCAAACACACCCAGAACCAGTCAAAGGGAGCCATTTTCAAGTACTTACATGGACTCTATTGATCCAAACTACACAGTTCACACAGGAATCAAGAAACAGATACAGAAAAATCATATTTATCTGAAAATACATAAACTAATGTATTTAGTATCTTAGGATGTCTTAGTGATAAGATTCTTTTCAAAGAACAGCAGAGGCTTCAACAGAGAGCTGAAGCATTTTGACTTGGAGTACTAATTTCTCTGTCAAGTCTGAGGCAATGCTTTGCAGTTTTACATGTGTTCAAGCAGTATTTTCTATTCTTTGGATTCCACTGATGAGTTTCTTTGTCAGACAGTCTCATGCCACAGAACATCACTGTGTTCTGGGCAGGATCTTCCTTGAAAAAGGCAGCCTATAAACTCCTGTTTTGAAAATCGTATTAGCCATTTTAATCTCAGAATTTTAGTTCAATTTTCACTGAAGCAGTTAAGAAATATGCCTATCACATTAATATTTATTGAATTTTGGTTTTTTTTGTTTCTTAAGCAAACACAAGGTGCAGTCAGATGGCCAGAGGAGTTCCTAGAAAAGAACTGTAGAGAAGCTGATGCCCACTAAGTGGGAAAGTATCACCCTCTTGGCTGAAAACAGTGGAAGACCAGATTCCTTTTAGAAGACAGTTTAGCTACAACATTGTACATCACTATGCAGTGGCTCAGCAGTGTTCATACAGAGACACAGCTACAGTATTTCAGGTGATGAAACATTATGTTAGAGAACAGTTGCCTAAAACTTTGTAAGTGGTTCTATCTTGATTCAGTCTAATTCCACTTGCCCTTCAGGCATATGTTGTATCTCCTCCTTTCTTGTTTGTACAGCTTCTAAATTTGTTTCCAACTCTTATTTTTATGGCCACTGTTTTTCAAACCTGCTTTCTTTATACATATACATATTCTTTAATTACATACAAACACACATACATATCGAACAACATACAAAGGGCAGCCTTCCCAGTAGAGTTCCCTGTCAGGAGCTCTAGGCCTCCTCTGTCTCTCAAATCTAATTTCAAACATGAATGAAAAATTAGGCTCAGGATGCCAAAGCCTGAATCAGAAAGACGAGGAGTGGTTGTTCTCACACACTCTCTCAATGCATGTTTCTGCTCTCCACAACAGGTTTCTTAAGCAAAGAGAAGTTTCCAGACCAGGGCTCCCTCAACCCCTTCACCTGCAGAATAAAATGAAATAGGAACTACAGAAGCAAACCAACTAAAGTTGAACAAATTACTTGCACAATTACTTCTATGTAGGATGAAATGGAAAATTTAACTTGTGCAGAGACAACTTTTAGAGCTCAAGTTAAGAACTACGTAATGTTTCAAAACTGTTGTCCTCAATGTTATCAAAATACTTTAAAATGTAAATGACTCATCACCACAATAATTTGAAAGAAGCAACTATGGATTGATTTATCCAAGATAAGTTTTTGGTTTTCATATTCAGTCTAATGATTGATTTCATATTTTACATGCTATTAATAACCTCTTCTATTACTTATCAACATGCTTGCCTTTGGGTTCATCTTGAAGCACCCTTCTTGGTTAAATATTGGTACATGATGCCTTCTGATATGACATATAAATGCTACTTGTTTGTCTGCAGCAACATGAATCAAGACAGTGGTGCTCAATCACTGAGAAACCGCTTTGTACAGATTTTGTGTTTCCATGGGAAGCAAGTACTATATAACACAATTTGATGAGTCTCTCAATAAAAGATAGGAGCTATCCTTCAGATACTGTAATGTGTTAAATTCTGGCTTCATAAGAACCTGGTTGAAGATTGCTATGCAATTATTCAGAGTATCTGATGCAACTGTTGAAATATAATTTTATTTTCTGTTAGGAGACTTTGTTTTGCTACCAGTGCTAATGATTAACTAGGCTTCTCACCAAGATGAAGTTAACAGAACCCTTTACAGCTGATGCACTTTATTATAGAACCGTCTGCTCCTGACTGAGAGGATTACATATCTCTTTCCCAAGTGAATGATCAGTCAAGCTCTCAAAGAGAAAAATCAGACTGCTATTTCTCAGCTGACTGAACATTCTGCCAGTTGAAAACCAACACAAATATTAGAATGGTCAAAGAACGATTTTATTTTTCCTCAGCTGACAAGCTCCTTTCAGATGCCATCTAGGGAAATGAAAGAAGAGACTTGTGATGGAACATTAACTTTTGTAGTCCACTCAAACATGTGAATAATGAGAGGAAAAGAAATTATAGATCATTACAGAGCAGTAGTGAGTGACTGATTTTCAACCAGAGAATTTCACAAAGAATGCCTGTCGTGAACTTAGTGCCTTTTTGCTGAGGTCAAGCATACCCTTCAGAAAAGCATTTACTTAAATTTAAAGTAATGGATAAAGTCATGACAACTTGAGGCATCAGCTTCTTCATTTCCCTTCATAACGTTTAAGCTTGTGATAAATCAGTACTTGGCCTTCAACTTGGCATCTTACTGCCAAGATCTGTAAAGATACCTCCAAGTTCAATCTAGAAGACGATATACTTCAGTAGTTTCAGAGCAGTGTTATTAAACTTTGCAGTCCCCTGCCTTGTAGAGTCTTCTGATTTAATTTTCGTGGGGTTTCCACAGCAGAACAACTTTTTGCCTGGCTGAAAAGTCAGAAGTGTTCATCAATAAGGAAGATATTACTGCAATATATTTTTCAGAAGATAGCATCAATTTTTGAGTTTTTTCTTACTTTTATTTATACATAATACTTTCATATTACTTAAAACTAATCTAAAAATCATTAATGGTTGAAAAGTGAAGAAGATAACACATATAAGTTGTTTTAATTGCTTACGTATCAGATAAATAATATTTTATTTGCATGCAAATTTACAAACGTTATGCACTGGGACAAGATGACAAACTGTATGGGCTGGAAGATACTTAAGAATACTTTTCATTATTAAATTATTACACAGTAACATTGGCCTGATTGTGGCAGGTATTGCCTAATACACAGATACCTCGTCCCATAGGAAACAGGACATATTAGGAGACAGAAAATATTTTATGCTCAAAAGGAATTCTTTAACCCAAACACACCAAATAAACAATTCTAGAAGAAAGCAGGTTTTATATGAGCAACATATAAGACTACAAACACCATTTCTTTAGTGGACGAGTTTTATGGTACAGCTTCTTATTCCAATTGATTAATGTATTTTCAATGCTGTAGGTGAAAACTGAACTCTGGAATAGAAGACTATCCATAATATGAAATACAAAGTAACAGTCTGAGTCAGTAACCTTAAAAGGAGTGTATTTAGTAAAAGTTTAAACATACAGATACACTGATTATTTTCCTAATCACAGGATCATCAAGGTTGAAAAATATCTTCAAGATCATCAAATCCAACCATCAAGCTATCATCACAATCACTCCTAAAGCATATCCTCAAGTGCCATATCCAGAAGCCTCTTCAACGCTTCCATAGAGGGTGACTCCACCACCTCCCTGGGCGACTTATTCCAATGCCTAACCATTCCTTCAGTGAAATAAAATGTCCTAATATCTAATCTGAACCTCCCCTGACATGACTTAGGGCCACTTCCTCTCATCCTTTCACCTGAGAGATGGCAGAAGAGACTGACCCCCACGTTGCTACAACCTTCTTTCTGGTAGTTGAAGAGAGGAATGCAATCCTCATTGAGTCTCTTATTCTCCAGACTAAGAAGCCACAGTTCCCTCAGCTGCTCCTCACAGGACATGTTTTCTAGACCCTTTACCAGCTTTGTTGCCCTTCTCTGGACACACTCCAGCAGCTCAATGCCTTTCCTGATGTGAAGGGCCCAAAACTGATTTGTGGTGCAGCCTCACCAGTGCTGCCTACAGGGGGACAATCACTTTCTGCTGACCACGCTATTTATGATACAGGCCAGGATCCCATTGGCCTTCTAGGCCACCTGGGCATACTGCTGGCTCACATCAAGACATCTGTCAATCAGCACTTCCAACTCCCTTTCTGCTGAGCAGCTCTCAAGCCACTCTTCCCCAAGCCTGTAGCGCTGCACGGGGTTGCTGCAACACAAGGGCAGGATCTGGCACTTCGCCTTACTGACATGCAGTTGTCCCCAGCCTGCCCAGATCTCTCTGTAAAGAGATCAAATAGTCAAATGTTGGACAGAACTCTTTTTCTTAAGTACTGCCTGTCTAAAGCAGTACTTATAGCTAGAGGAACAAGTGGGAGCTCAACACCTTTAAAATCTAAACTACTTTAAAAGTAACACACAGTTTGGAATCACCAGCTTTACTCACGCAAAAGCACCTGGGATTTCAGTAGTCACAAACACACATCTTTAGCAATTCTGTTCTTAAAGTTACTGTATTGATTTGGTGTCTCCTCATAACCATGTCAGGTATTCAGGCCTTACCAATGAAGTCTCTGAACTTTGCAGCTTTGGGTTACCGTGACATATATTAAGCAACTATTGTCCATGAAAATCGTAATTTATAGTAACTATTGCTGAGAAAATTTCCAAACACAGAGTCTAGTTTACCTGCCATCTCTTTCTGCTGTCCCACCTTCTGTTACTGTTTTGACAAATATTCCCAGTTTTTCAAGGCCTGCATCTGCTCCAACTCCCATTCCAATAATGCTTATGCCAAGCCCATCTTCATCTGTGAAAAAGGCAAGAGAAAGCAGAAACTTCTTACATATGATCTGACTAGCTACTTGGTAGGTAAAGATTCATGCTTTGGTTCCTCTTGGCTTTCAATAACATTAGTATTATTTTGCTTCTTTATAAAAAATGTATGTGACTACCATTTTAATTATACACAAAAAATATCACCTTCACCCTTATGAGGAGCTTAGAGCAACAGTCAAGATTTCCACTCATCCAGTCGAGAATGAACATATCATATCAAACACCATGCAAAACCATGTGTTAATGGAGTGTCACAAAACAATTCTGTTAAGGAAGGTAAAAACTGACTCTAAGTTGCTTCTTTAATTCCTTACTGAACTGTTCCTGAAATCCAAAAAGCCAAGGTGACTGCAAGAGATTCAGAGAAATTCAAGATCAGCTTTGCATGGATGTGGGGACTTCCTCAGACTTGTAGGTCAGTGTCATAGGAACTGGAAATGGCACACAGACACCATACCTTTTTCTAGTTCAACTGGGAAGAGCTCCAGCTTTTCCACACGCTTCTCGAGTTCATATTCAGCTGATGCAGCCACTGGGTCAACTTCATCATTTCTCCTGTCATAGTCTTCATTAGAATATGTATTGAAAACCTGTGGAAACAGACAACAAATAATTCAGCTGCCTACTCCAGAAAGACTTCCTGCTTAAGAAATGAGCTACTGTTTTTGTCCTGTGATGTTGCACAGTTTGAAAAGGTTTTTAAAAGACAAATTTCTCCTGTTCATTCAAACTTTAGGTTGCCAGATTTGTGCTTTTTCATTCAAGGAAGCATGAGTATGGTTGCAAAAGTCAACTGAGTGTAAGTTTCTACTGATTTTGTTTATAAATGCAATAGGTGAGCATGTCAATATTTAAAACACTTAATTCAACTCATTAAAAAGGCACTATTAGTAAACATTCAAAGACACAAAAAATTCAAATACATTGAAATGATAACCTGTATAGTGTATCTGTTTTAGTCTTTACTCCTAATGAAATTTCAGTTTGCATTCATCTAACAAAGCCAGACCTGAAGATTACTAGTCTACATTTACATCACCTATGGATATCATTAAAGGTTATGTTCCATATTATGTATTAACCTTTTTAAGACAGCAATATACACAGATATGGATATTTTCTTAACTAGCCAGGTTTATAGGTTTATTTCAGGTCTAAAGCAGTAATTCAACCGTGACTGCATTAACTTGATTATATTATTTATGCTACATTCTATCATACTTTCAACACGGCCTCCAATCTGTTTTTTCAGACCTTTGGAAACTTCAGTCAGGAAAAGCGTATTTTTATATTTTAGAGGTCAAAGTTTGCCAGCCTAACTCAAATAACCGCCCGCAGTTGGCAGTAAGGAAAGAATATGCATTACTAGTGGTAATAAGTCTACTGAGTTTCAGTTCCATGGATATATGATATTCATTACCTGAAATAAAGGAAAACAATTTCCCATATCACCCCTTCCTCTTTTACAGGCACCTTACAGAATATAGAGCTGGTAGCCAAGTTTTCCTTTATCACTGCTCCTCTTACAACATAAAACAGTGCACCACGCTACATAGCTACACGTATATTCAGAAGGCCTACAGAAGCCTGCTCTCTTACAGCCTTGCTTGGAAGCTCCATAACGACTGTCCCTGGAGCAAGCAGGCCAGCTTGCTGCCCAGTGTAGTGCCAGGAGCTGGGCTTGTTTCCACCTGAGGTTTCACCTGCCCAAAAAGCTGTTAGTGAACATTAATTTCTTTTAAATAGTGAGTGTATTAAAGCTGCAATACAAAAATACTATAAAATTCTATTTTAAGTATATTAATGTTATGGCTACCACAAAGCTACTGCAAAAACCCCTCCCAACTTTATGTAAAGTGGTGGACTAAACAGGAAAGACATTAGTCACTTGATGGGAATTTTAACTCCTGTATTTTACATTTATTTGAGAAATTAAAAAATTTCCTCTTCCAAGAAGACTGAAATGATAAACATTTTAAAAGAATTTACAAATCTGTCTCACATTGATTTTTAGTGATTCTGATGCAAGGAAAACACTTTTTAAACTAAATTATGTTCCTATTAAATCTTCAAAAATATACCCAAAAGCTGAGTAAGATTAGTCACATACTGAATGCTGTCCAATGCTGCTGAACTTTTTATGCTGCCTTAGTATGACTGGAGAAAAGACACTGATGCAGAAACAACTATAAGGAGAGATACAACATGCATGTTGAAACCCAACCTCATTTATGCTAACACCATCCAAAATAAGGATCGATTAGTAGAGTTAGACCCACCTAAAACACTACTGAGCTAAGGTTTGACCACAAATCTTTAGGTCTGAAATGCAGCAATCATGCAAGCAAGTACAGGTTAAAAACAACAGCCATGGGTTTAGCTTAAATTATCTCATTTATCAACATGATGAGAGAGACCTGTGTCACAAACGTGAACAGAGATGAACTGCATCAAGGAAAATGGAGATACTGCTTGCTGAAGATGAAGAACAGCTGAGAGTGAGGTATAGGGAAAAACTATGTCACAAAATGAGTGTATTTATTTCTGGACTTCTTTTCATCATGTGAACTGGTCCCATTCTTTTCCTTGTGTTCAATGACCGGCATTAGTATATAGTGGAAGCAGTTTCAGATTTGTTGCAAAATGACTGGATATGCTTCCGGATAATTTTCTTTCAAAGCATAAAATCATATACTGAATTCTCGTTTGGGATGATCTTTCTTGACTCAGATTAGACAGAAGAGATGGCTTCTTGGATTGTGCTCACTGTTTTGGAGTATTTGGGTAAGCACACTAAAAGAGAACTAAAGATAGTGTTGGTGGTGAATAGTCATCATTACATCTCCAAATGTATCATGCTGCTCTTATCTAGTATCTCACCTAAGCATTCAATCTGAGACTGTAGGATCACCGACTGCATCAAGGTCTATGTTTCCTACATGGCATTAACTCACTGTCTTCTGTACGCTGGTCACATAATTGTGCCCACTGCCTTCAACAATGCAGCTGACTTTCCTGAACTAAGGGAAGAAGGAGGATAGTCCTGTATGTAATTTATCTCATTTTGTACAATCACATTTAATGTTTGACTGATTCTATTAAATGAATCTTTGGGTGTTAAACTGAAAAAAGGAAAATTTGTGTCTGGAAACTTCCTTTCTTTGTGAAACACTCTATCCACCATAGTAACGAACTGCTTGCTCAGTACAGTCATGAGAACTGTCACTCAAGTTTTGCTTTGCTAAAAATAAGATAAAAATTTATAACTTTTTCCTCAAAGTATAGTTAACTTGATTTAAGTAGAGCTATTCCACCACGTCTGTTGCCCTGTGCTTCCCAGATTGTGTGTGGGATTTTAGACTCATGGGAATTTTCCCGTTCCCTGGGATTTAACAGATGTGGTTTTGCTGTCACTCTGGCCAAGTACCCAGTACAATAAGTCTGCTGAGCCATTAGTTAAAGAAAGCTCTTTTTCAGGAAAATCCAATATAGTATCTTAATCTCTGATTTTACCACTCCAAGTATGTAGAAAAAAAATAAGTTTCCATAGAATTCACCTGTGACGTCTACTAGGATTTACAACAGCACTTGCAATCCAGCAACAGCTGAAACAAAAAGCCAACAGTGGTGATATGTCAAAACAAACAAACCCTGAAGAATTGCTGCCAACAGAATATATACTTCTGTGTTCTCTAAAGGGGAAGAAAATGGGGTCATCTCTGAATCAGCCAACACCAAAACAGTAACAAACTGTATGATCAAAAATCAGGTATTATTGTTAGGCACCCTGGGTAGCACCTCCAGGGAAAGCATCCATATACATACATGACCACTTGCTTCTTTCAGAGGGCAGTGACAGCACAAACTAGAAAAGACATGTCAGTAACTATAAAAATATGTTGCAGACTTATTTGGAAAAAAAACCCTACATTTTTTTCTAGTACTTAATTTTTAGGAGTAAGATCAGAAAGACGGAAACGGATTATTCTTGAAAAAAAGCAGTTTTATAAGTTTGGGGCATTTTCCCATAGCTCTTAACTACCAGGGATCTTTACAGAATTTAGCCAACAGTAAACCAGTATACAGTGAAAAGTCTTTTTTTTTATCTTTTTAAGGAAGTCAGAATGGAGGTAACTATGAAGAACCACATGGGCTATCCTCCCCAGGGGCTAGTCATCTTGACCCTACATAAACCAAATTATTAGTGTTTCATGCTACAAACTGCAACATAAACACTGTCTTATCTGATGTAAGGGTAAGAGAATTGGGATTGTTCAGCTTTGAAAAGAGAAGGCTCTGGAGTGACCTAATTGTGGCCTTCAGCACCTGAAGAAAGCCTACAAGACAGGTAGAGAGGGACTATTTATAAGAGACAAGGGAGAAGGGCTTCAAACTGAAAGAGAGTAGGTTTAAATTAGGTATTAGGAAAAAATTCTTTACTGTGAGGGTGGTAAGGCACTGGAACAGGTTATCCAGAGAAGCTGTGGATGTGACATCCCTGAAAGTGTTCAAGGCCAGGTGGGATGGGGCTCTGAGCAACTGGTCAAGTTGTTCCTGCCCATACCAGGGGAATTGCAACTAGATGATATTTCAGGTCCCTTCCAGGCCATTCTAGGATTTTGTAATTCCACTGAAGGAAGTCACAGACATACTGAGTATGTGCTGGGGGTGACTACACTGTATTTGCAAGGAACAAAACCTGATCCCACGTTCAGCTGCTGCTGACTGTCCATGCTTTTTACTCCTCCAATGACTGGTGGTCACCAAAGACAAAGAATTGAGCAAGAACTGCATATTGGTGGATGGCACCTTGTTGCAGCAGCTGTTCTACCACACCTTCAGCTATCTTACTTAGTCTTACTCACTCATAAATAGTCTCTCTTACATTCATTTCTAGATTACAGCAGGACATTCACGGTCAGGGGCCACAATCAATGTATACTGGTGATCACTATGCAATACCAATTAAGAAACCATGCCTTCACTTGCTACTGCTATGCTATCATAATGCCTGCTCCTCATGCCTTTGTTCAGAAAGAAAAAACAAAACAAAAAAATGGTGTGGTGTCATCCATTACAAGAAAGCAGCTGCAAAAATGGCACAAGTTTTGGTGTGATTGTTTGCAAGAATCCAAATGAGGAAACAGTGCCTGATTAAGTAGTTTGGACGTTGCACATTCAGAAAAACATTCAAAGTTGTGGATAAGATCCTCAATACTTTCTCAGTCTAGAGAAGTCTGTAAGTCCAGAACAGCATGCAATAGTCCCTCTGTGAGGAGGAACAGACACATTTGCAGGGTAGCTGCCAATTTCTTCCAAGCAGTTTTACAACCCTCTCCCATTTTGAATATACCAAAATGGACTACTGGGTTTCTTCCACTAAAGATGAAAAATTCTCCCATGGGGAGGTGAGGAAGAGCACCACAGGAAGAATCAGTCATGTTCAAGGACATGACACTGACCTACGGTGTTGTACTGGAAGCACGAGTAGTTGTGAGTATTCCCGTGCTGCACCCTGCAAGGGCAGGAGGAAGGCACAGCACTGAGGATAACCTCTCTGAGTGTGCTCAAGAAGCTAAATGAGAGAGAAATAAATCACAGTTTGACCATTATCTTCTGCTTTAAAGTCTTTCTACAGTGCAGCTTAAGTGAGGAAAGGAAGCTCTGGCAATGTCTGAAATTGGTTACTTCTTTTTTAAAGAGTCTTTTCTCTGCAATGTGGTTGTTTCGTTACAGTCAAAGGGAGTGAGTCAGTGAGGAGGCTTCCTCCAGCCTTCCTGGCTTCATGCTCCCCTAAAGCCTGCAAGGGCATCAGCTGTCACTAATGCTGCAGCACGGAAGCATCAGAGAGACAAATCTTCCCAAGAAACAATTGCAGGGATGAGACACAGATGGAAATTAGACAGTAGCAATATTGAAAGAAACTGATGATCTAACATCAAAACCAAGCCTGGGGTTTCCCTCAGAAAGCTCTGTAGGAGAAAGATCTGTTTTAAGTATCCTGAATAGCAGATTCTCGTTTCTGAAATTCTACAAGTATCTGGGCCCTAGACTTCTTCATTCCAAAGAGACCTCTTCAGACACAGACAGAGAGCCAGGAGCAATTGCTGCCACACACAAACTGTTCGATTTGTTCACAGAATCACAGAATATGCTCAGTTGGAAGGATCCCAACAAGGATCACTGTGTCCAACTCAGCCCCACATAGGACCATCACCAAGAGTCACTCCATGTGCCTGAGAGTTAGTCCAAATGCTTCTTGAACTCTGGCAGGCTTGGTGCTGCTACCACTTTCCTGGGTAGCCTGTTCCAGTGCCCAACCAGCCTCTGGGTGAGGAATCTCTTTCTAATATCCAAACTAAACTTCCCCTGACACAATTCCAGGCCATTCTCTCGGGTCCTGTCACTGGTCCACAAAGAAGAGATCAGTGTCCACCCTCCTCTTCCCCTCACAAGGAAGTTGTAACTGCACTGAGGTCTCCCCTCAGTCTCCTCTTCTCCAGGCTGAACAG
>JAWWTY010000077.1:24022113-24086760 GCA_035222235.1 Margarornis squamiger | reverse complement strand
CCTGGCTGCCAGGGCACTGCTGACTCAGATTCAACTTGACATCGACCAGGACCCCCAGGGCCCTTTCCATGGCACTGTTTTCCAGCATCTCATTCCCCAGTCTGTCTGTACATCCAGGGTTGCTCCATCCCAGGTGCAGAATCCAGCACTTTCCCTTGTTGAATTTCCTACAGTTGGTGACTGCCCAGTCCTCCAATTTGTCAAAGTCTCTCTGCAGGGCCTCCCCACCTCTGAGGGAGCCAACAGCTCCTCCCAGTTTTGAGTCCAAACTGGAAAAAACTATCTCTAGATACTCTTGTTTCTGGCAACTGGCACACATTATCAAGTCTTCTGTCTGTTGGAACAGCCATGAAGACTATTTCTAGTAGAAAACCCCAGAGCCACTGTCCTGCAGCAGCACCAACACATCTCATTTTGCATCCATGCACCTCCCTCCACTACGGCACGTCCAGCACTTGGTCTGTCTATGGGGAGAAACACCCAAGTGATGCTGACTCCAAACATTAAAATCCATGGACTAATCATACACATTCATTAGCCTTGACATTAGGGTGCATTTGCATCACTTTATAAGCAGTTAAAGAATGAGGCAAACTTCTCTTTTAAGCTTCTTTCACTGAAACTAGAACCTTAAATTTTATAAATTGCAGTTTTGGGCCAAAACATGGAACTGAAATTTCCTTGGTGGCACTACATATGGATCCTCTCCCCTGTTCCGGCTATTTGGCTCACTTTCAGGTGTGATTTTTTTAAAAATACCTGTTTTCATTAAGCAATTTCCTAGAATCAGTGAAATTTATTATTTATATCCATTTACTATTTACTCAGTGTGTACTTGTGTCATTGCTGATGTATTATTAAGTTTTTGTTATAATTTACATTGCTACTTGTCTACATAGCAGAAAAATACAAAATCACTTTTGCCATAAATGAAATGTGTGCCCCATGTAAAAACTTCATGCTGTTATTCTTAATGAAGACAGGTCAGAGTAATTAGCAAGTAAGAGGCAGCCCTGGTACTGAGGAAATGGAATTTGCAACTTGCACATCTCTTATGGTTGCTGTGTATTTGTTCTAGTAAATGAGTAAATCAGTAAGGTACACTGAAACTTGGAGTTGCCAGATGTACAAACAGACTTGTATGAATATTCCTGGGGCTTTTTTAGTATATAGCAAGGGGTTACAATCCCATTAGTCACCTTTTTTTTTTTCTTGTCACAATTTTTTTTGGTCATAACCATTATTACAAATGGGAAATTGCAACATTGTCCTGTTTTTCTCTTACATTAATGGTACGGGCTAAATTATTTTCACTGAATTCTCTGATGAGTTTTGCAAACTGGGTCTAAATCTTCTTGGATAGCGGGTTGATTTTTGTAATGCAATAGCTTGTACACAACAGTGTAATGGAAGGAATGAATGATTGGTGAGGTGACTCCTCTAGGTCTTATTGATCATATATAAACCCCTGGAAGACTTTTAATCGTTGTGTACTTCAGAGGTACACTTCATATCTAATTAATTCCTTTGCTCTGACCTTGCCTTTTTTTAAAGTCTACTTTGCATTACTGTAAGTTACTGACAAAAATGTACTTTGCAACTATTTATATCTTCTACTGTCTATTTTTGGTCAATAATCTACTATTTAGATACAGAGAACAAAAATCACGAAGAAAAAAGCTTTCTGTTTTTCACTACAGTAGCTTGACAGTTACAGGGAAAAGAGGCAAGCTACACCACACTGCATTCCCACAGAGCTCAAGCTTCATCAGAAAGTCCCTCCTGCCAGACTTCTTTCACAGATCCTGGACTGATTAATGAAATCCAGCGACAGCACTATTAACACCTTATTGCCTACAGCAGTGCAGTACTGACCTTTAAGCCTGAATGCCTCCTGCTGACTATTACTGCACTCCTGTTTCAGGAAAAAGTAAAAACATTTGCCTATGCCTTGAAAGTGTCTCCTTCCAGCAGAATGAAGAAGTAGTTGCAACAGGAGCACTTGAATAGCCACAATATATAAAAAAATTACTTGAATATGAACAAGAATATTTAAGAAGAAAATTCATTTCCAGTATGACAGCAGATATTTTGGCAAGCCCCTCTATTGCCAAGGTAACAAACTAGTATGCTCAAGAACCCATTGTATCTTTGAACATGGAAATAAGCATGCAAACAAGAATGTTCGTAGTGAGTCGAGTTTGACAAATTAATTATACTACAGTACAGGCTCCATTCTGGACCTCTGGTGTCCAAACAAATTTAAACAGATGAAGCAAAGTTGCAGTTTCCATCCCTAGACATTTAATCCTGTATCTGTAGCAGTATTTTTTCCAGATCCTTGCACTTCTGCCAATTTACATCATAACCAATGGTGTTATTTCTCTTCTGCCTTTAAGAGTATGACACATGAGCCAGCCAAGAGTAAATGCTGCTTCTGGTACCAATTAGTACAGACTGCCATACAGTAGCAATGTCACCATGAATCAACACATCAGTGTTTCTTCTCCTGGCAATCTCACTCTCCCTCGCCCTACGAGGCAAGATGTCCAAACATGGTGTAAAAATGCCACAAATGTTCTCAGAGGCAAACACCTGAACAAAATACTGACTATGCATAAAACATTCTATTTAAAATATATCTTGGCAGGGATAAATTATGTATCCTGCATATTCACTAAAAAAAAATTCCAAAAGCAATTCCTTCTATTCACTTACAGATACTAGAACTATTAGGAAGATAGTTCAAAGGAAAAGGACACAAAAAAGTGATCAGAGGCATTAATTGAGAACATTTTCTGAGTAACTTATACTGAGATAATTCATCCAACTTGAGTTTTATTGGGAACTTATTGCATACTTTATAAACTGAACAGAAATGAATACAGTTCTTTTATATGTATTTATATATTCAAAATCTTAAAAATGTACTATAAATAGGACACATTGCTCTCTATCCTTTTACTTAAAGCAGAGGAGAAAGCAGAGGTGGAAAAAAGGAGTTAGGTGGAAACAGTGTCTGATTTTTTGTGTCTGATATTCTCAATATTACATGATCAATATATATCCTATTGTGCTTTTTTAGGATGCAAAGTTGCAACTCTCACAAAGGTTTTTTATTGCTCTCTCACATACTTTGTCTCCTTCCTAGGAGCTACTGCAATCTTACTAATACTCCGCAGATGCAGCAAAGGCTGCATGAGCAATGGAGAAGCATCTCCAGTGCCAGAAAGCAGATGACTTTACAGCCTTGCCTCAGACCAAGGCAAATGTACTTCCATGCCAGACCATAGCAGGAGCCTTTCTGAATCTCTAAAGCTGTCCCACCACCACCTTTCACAATAACTAAGTTCATATAAAAATCTTACATGATTTTTTTTAATGAGAAGGTTTTACATAATGAATTCTTTAACCGAGATGAGATTACTAAATAAAGATAGTCCTTACTGCCTAAGATGAGTGTGGGAAATTCTATTATATTCTGTTAAGAAAAACCCGTGATGTAATAAACTTCCTTCACACATGCCAGCAGGGACTATTCATTACTGAAGTATACGGCGTATGAGGTGAAGCACAGCTAAGTATGACATTAGATATTACATATCAACTGGCCTTCTGTACAGGGTAAGCATAATTCCCCAATTTAACATGGCACATGATACAGAGGGTATCTATTTAGTTTCTAGTACAAGCAGGTATTCTTCTACAGCAACAAAAACGCTTGTGATTCTAAGGAATCTAAAGCCTTTGCCAGCCTATTGGTACATTCACATTAACATCACCATGCTGTGATATAAAAGAGACCAATTAATGTGGTGTTGCATTAATTTGGTAAGAGTCTTGCAGCCATACAGCCTGTTAATGCCATTGCTTGTACACAAAAATGGACAAACAGGCAGAGCCTAAGAGGATTAAAGGAAAAGCTTCTGTAATACAGAAAAAGGTTTGCTGTATTTTGTAAACATCTTTCAAACGGGAAGTGCAACGCCACATTCTCCATGCCAGATTACTACTCAATCACTTCATATTGTAGACTTACCAATCCCTTAATTGCACCTGCAGACAGAATTCATTTTGGCTGACTGCATTTTTTCTAATGATAGTTTCACATTCACACTGTTTAGCACAATGAATTGCATCCCAGTAAGATGTAAAAATGTCTAGAGTAAGCAAAAGAATGTTTATCCATTAAGCTTTCATACCAAGTGTATTACATTACAGTTAATCACACCAACGCTCCAAAAATGAGACAGTCTGTATTTCCAGAGGAATTCAGTCTCCCTAATGCCTCCTAATATGGTACGTGGGGTAACAGACTCTAACACAAGCCAAGAATAGGAGTTCCCAGGTCTGACTACATAACTTGTTCAAACACACCAGCTCTAAGTGAAATCTAAAATATGGTATTAATGGAGCAAGAAACAAAAGGTTACAAATGTGTGCAGAAAGCATATCCAAACAAATAGACAACGAGAAAGATGGATCACAGGGGATAAGCTGGTATTAAGGAATAATGCTAGCCTGGGATGGGGACTACAGGAATAATGCCACAAAGTGGGGATTCAAGATAAATACATTTAAAGTGACTCAATTCAACACTGTTTTTGGACATTTTTCAACCTCAACATTTGCTATGCCATCAGGCACAAAGTCTGGTATTACCCCCTTGAAAACAATACCAAAATTAACCTCATCAACCCCAAAAGGAAAAGGTGGGAGTCTATATCACAACTGGCTTTTACTGTACCCCACATATTGTGGAAAAATTAGATATGCATAGAAACTACAATGAGTTCTGCTCACACAAAAATCTTACACAATTCTACTCTTTGTGCCCAAATTTACTACATAAATTCAAATTTATTATAGACATTTCCTACATACCAATCTGTGTGGGATTTGAAATTCTGGAGAACCCAAGGCAAAGTGCAGCACTCAGTGCTGTCATCATGAGAAGGCATTCAGAGAACTCCATGGGGACCAGACTGTGGGCACCCCAGCTTTTGGCACAATTCTCCTCTTCTTTCAGCAGGCTTCCTGTGTCTGTGGCACTGGGTGTCAAGGGCACTGAGGTAAGGCTGAGTGAAACTGCTTGTAGGGTTGTTATTGCTGTGCCTCAAAAAAGCAAAACAGAAGACCTTTGCTGGCCACATTGATACCATTTCTGTATGTTGAAGAATGTACCTGAACCTTCTCCGCTGACACCTAATGAGAGAGGAGAGTCCTGATTCCTGTTGAGCTCCTGCCATTCAATATGCAGGAAGAAACAATAGGGAAATGACAGGAGCAAATAGATATATGTATATCGATATAGAGTGAGAAAATACATCCTTTTTGTTCTCTCACACTTCTATAAAGCAAATGGTTTCAGCCTGGTTGCTGTGTGAAAATGGTAGGATGCACTTGTGCATGTGCATTTTGGGGTTGTTTTGTTTTGAAAGAGTTTGAGTGTATTTTTCCCCTCAGAAACATCTTGTTTTACTGTTCTGAGGTTGACCAAACATCTCCCGGTGCATGCTGCTTTTGGGCAGAATGGTGGGTAGGGCACCATGTCTGTACACATCCACAACTGGATACAGAGACAGACAAGCGGTTAAATGCGAGCCCAGCGCTGCCCACACCACGTGGCAGCAGTGGACATGGCTGTGGAAGCTGACACACAGCCAACAAACTCCCGGACCTGTATAGCTGACTTGACTCCTCTCAGCTTTCTGTCTTCCAGATGCAACTTCTCGACCTGCTTCAGATAAAAATAAGTGAAGGTCGAGACAAATATTCCACCTTTGTGAGGGAAACTAAAATATAAGGCTTAGCTTTCTGTCCAGATTTGCCCAAGCAGAGAAGGAGAAAGTGCTGTTTATCCTGTGCAGTGACAGAGAACTGTAAAAGCAACAGAAACCCCTCCCTATATGTTGTGTCAATGCAGCAAACAGAGCAGGGGCATCTATGAGTGTGCTGTTCAGTTACTGCAGCAGCTGACGTGTGCAGCACACAGCTGGTATCGCTGTCACTCACAGTAACTGTATTTTGGCTACAAACAGCTGCACATTTCTTTTAAAAGTAAAACAGACACCATTTAGCAGAAGCTGGACATACTCCAGATAACAGATTAAAATGAGTGTAATCTGTATGACAGGCTATAAAGCCAATACAGTAAGCCTTTCAGTAATCTTATCATGATTTTAATGGCTACCCCAATCTAATATAATGAATAAGAGAACATACCCAAATATATCTAAAAAATCCTGACATTTAAATATTTTTACGTCAGCTAGTATTCATTGTCTAAAGAAATTGGCAACGCTGTGACTCTTGCCTAAACTAAGAGCTGTGAATAAACTAAAGGAAAACAGCAAACTAATCTTAGAAAACTTTGCTAGAATACATTTACACATATAACCTTAGCTGTTTTTATGAATCCTTAAGCAAAAAAAAAGGTACACGCACAAGTATTTTATAGTTATAGTTTCAAGAATACCCCTCAATACTGAAATGCTTCTTTTCTTGGGCATGACTTTTTTTCTTAAACAACCCTCTGTAGATCAAATGTAAGGAAAAACAGAAAACAATTCAAGAAGTCCATGCAAGTTCTTCTTTAGTATTACTAACGAAAAGATAGTAGTAGGTCAAGAAAAACGGTAATAATGTCAATATTCACAGGGAAACTGCATGACAGACAACTGGTACAAAGTATATGTAACTCCTGGCTGCTATTTAGCCCTCAAGAAACCTCCAGCAGTGAATAAAATCACTGTCATGGATGAGAGAGTTAGTTACATAGAGGTGGTGTGGGAAAATAAGTATGTGGTTAGACATCAAAACAGACAAGCTGGCAAAACTTTAATCTTGAAAATTTTAATTTTAACCTTGCTGTTACTGATTAAACACTGAGATTTTTTGGAAAAAAATTCTAATCAAAAGTGCAGCTTTTGCTTGCAAATAAAATAATTGGAAAATAGCACGAAGTGGCAATTTTTAGAAGCTTTTTCTATTGTAGTGGTAAACTAAATAACCACAGAGTTTTGTCTCTAATCAGCTCAAGTTTTAGCTTTCAATTCCTTGCAGTAAAACATTCAAAAGGATGCTATCAGCCATTCTAGTCTTGAAGGCAATCAAAGATTATTCAAGAGTAAAACCAATAAAAGTGCATGCCAGAAGGTAAAAAATTATCCAAATGTTTATTGCTCACAACCAACAGGATTAGCCACAGGTCCAAGGCAGCTGCATGAACACATTCTTGCAGCTTGAGCACAGGAGTCCGTCCACTCTCAGGTGTGAAAGCTGAGTGTAAGAGCCACACACAGGCCATGCAGGTCACCCTCCTGGGTCAGGACAAAATGACATGAAGTGTTGGCAGAAGGATTCTGCAAATACAGAATGTATTCCCTCCACCTTTTCTCAAAGGAAAAGAAAAATCTTGCCTCTTTAGATTACAGAGCATGAGCACCACCCCCATTTCAAGAAGCACCGCATTACCATAAAAAAGAAGAGCAGTGCACAAAACACTGGAGGAGGAAAAGGCATTCAAGTTTTAAATAGCAACTGCAACACTGGACAGTGTAGAACATTTATAATTTTAATTAATTTTCCAAAAGACATTTTAACCCAAATGGCTAAATGGTTTTGGTACCACACAGAACATCAACAGTAAGTTGTCATGGAAAATGATGCAGAGAACAGGTAACCTCATGACAGTTAACTGAAAACTGTCTGACAGTACTTCCAATTAAATGCAACTTGAATATATCATGCATGTTTTTGTCCATTTACCCTGAAAGGTACAAGATATTGCTTCAACTCAAGTTTTAAAAATTGTTTTATCTGATCAGGCAGGCCTCATAAAAGCAGTATTAAATGAATCTTACTTTACCTACCTTTAGGTTAAAAGCCTGTCTTGCCCAAAAGGGTAACTGTCAAAACATGCCTTAAATTCAAGCTTTCTAAGTGAATATGCTCCATCTTCCATGCCCTAAGCTTAATTTTATTTCTGATAAATGTCATAATGTAACTCAATACAAAAGGCACAATAAAAACACAAACCATAATTGTTTTGTCTTATTGTTATGATTTCTGGCTAACAAGATGCAAATTTATGGAAAAGTCACCATGTCTCTGTTGCAGAAAGAACTTGTATTTTATTACCCCAGCAAACTTTACCAAGCTTTTTCCAGGATAGGTGCTTGAAAACCAGATGCACAAAACGGTTCCATCATATATACACAAGATACATTTTAGATAGAAGAGTGGTTCTTCATACTCAAGCTTTTTCTTTGTCCCTTATGGTTTGTATTGATTTCTGCCAAAAGAGATGAGGACAAAAGATCTTCCACTGAGTAGTAAGAACAATTTAAAGGTTGTCTCTTTGCCTTTCAAAAAATGCTTAATTAACTGGAGACTTATGCAGGGAATCAGAAATTAGTCAGGAAGAGACTACTGCTACATGATAATCACCTAGATGAAAACCCCTCTGTGCAATGCAGGATAATTAAATCCTGGCTAACCCTCCTTCACAAAAGTTACCTCAAACTGCTGTCCTTCTATGACCATAAGAGCTTGCCACTGCCGGCTACAACAAAATAAATCTTGTGTAAACCACCTCCAGAACCTGTTGCTGATGTGTAAGAACCTTAATGCAGGGCATCAAACAGAGCACCTGTAACTGAGCGATGAAATACCCCACCTCCTCCTTGGCTAACCCCCTCATAAGGTTCATTAAACCTTAGTGATCCTACGATATAAAACCAAGAGATCACACTGAGTAACAAAGCCCTCTCAAATAAAACCAATGTGGTGCACATAATGCACCCGGGACAGTCTCTATGTACAGTTCTCAAGTGCTAGAAACAATGTGGGAGGACTGGAAAAAGCTCTTCTCAAACAATGGCCATGAAAAACTCAACATGATACTAGGCAGTAAGAGCAAGTAGTACTTTTACAGTAAGCTGTTCTCTTTACTATGTTCTAATCCATTACTAATAACTAGGTAAAATAAAACACCAAATTGCGGTGAAAGATAGAAGCCTCAAATCTGGCAGTTTGCAGGTATTGACTAATAAACTAAGAGATATACTGGCATTCTCCATTGACTCAGTCCCATTTGTCTGTCTTCAATAAGGTCTTAAATTACGTTTATAAAAAAAAGAAAATTTAATCTACTCCAGAGCATTACTGCAGTTGTCTCCAAAATCCTGACAACCCTACAGCATAACTTTGCATTTTTAGCACGTTTTTTTTGATGGCAGTTTGGTTATTCAAGTGGGATGAGGTATCCCAGCAGTAAGCCATCCAAACTCTGTCTGACCTCACCACAAATTACAGTGAGGACAGACCTAGTATGTCTATCTAAGCACCTGGGTTACCAGCTAAGAGGGAGACAGAACACAGTACAGGGTACAACTTTCATGATGGCTCAGTACCAGAGAAAAGCAAAGATTGCAGCTGCAGAAGTCAGTTTTGGCTGGAGGGGATGTAGCAGCTGAATTTGCTGTGTGAAGCTTACAATCCCAAAGCCAAAATCACAACTTCAAAAGCAGAACAGCAGTGGAGGGTTTTTTGTGAGATTTAGAAGTACCTCTAAGAGAAATGAAATTAGAGAAAAATAGTATATGTCTAGAAAAGTCTGGCAGGTGGAAATGCTGAGTATTACCTAAGACTAATATGACTGAAAGATACAGACATGTCTTGATACAGCTGCAAAATATTATTTTGGATTCTAGGTCAAAATTGCATAGATTAAATAATATTAGATAGTTTTAGAAAAGCAATTATATTATATAAGTGTATTAATTAATGAATTGTAAATTCATTACGGTGCTACATGCTGTCAAGGTGCTACATGCTGTCTTTCTTACCCATGAACAGCTGGCTGGCTATTCACTGGTTACAGAAGGTGCAAGGACCAGTGCTGGTTAACTAAGGCACAGATCAAGGACTACCAAGCCCAAGGACACTCCTTTATTTGCCTGAGGACGTGCAGCACCCCTTGCTGACAGAAAGGGCTGGCAGGTTGTGAGCATGAAGAGGAATGCAGTAGTCCCCAAAAAGCTGGTCTCTGTCAGCTGCCCACCCCTCCTGCAGGCAGGAGACAAGCCCCTGGTGCTTACAGCAGGCAGAGCAGTAGGGAACACTCCATCACTCCGATGTCAAAAAAGAAAAAAATCAACCTTATGCTTCTGGGCAACTTTAAACAGAAGGTAAATGAATCCATTATACTTATTCAAATAAATGTCAAAAGGTTAATGCTATTATCTAGGGAACTTTGCCAACCTGAAATATCACATTTTGTGATTGTTACAGTTTTACATTGTAAAATAAAAGTATTTCAAAAGCAATGGTTGGCGTGCAGTGGAATACAAGGAATTCATTACATTTGCCATGTCTGAAACAAAACTTGTTTGTGCTTAGTGAATGAGACTACCTGGAGAGGTGGATTTCTAAAGGCAGGCAGGCATAAGGGTTCATCCATTGTTGTGGCCGCATGACCTATGAAGAACAGCTTCAGTGCTAAAGCAGCTTGACTTTATATTGTACTCACAAGCATCTGCTACGAAATGATCAGTATCAATTTCTAATTTAAAAGTTACATATATGAGTTTATTTCCCGATGGGATGGAAGAAATCCAAATGACAAATTCATCATATCCTGTCTGATCCTCTGTCATAAACTGAAATGAACAGGTCAGAAGTTTGCTGTATTTCATTACATGTTCATATCATGGATAAGATCAGAGCTGATTTTGATTTTTTTTTTCCCTCTAGAAAAGTCAAATGAAACTGATGAAAATGATTTAAATAATTTCTGTAGATAGCCTCTAAATCTGATATGTAAGAAAACCTGTCCAATAACATGCCAGTAGTTTAGTATTTCAAAAGAAGCATTTGTAATTGACCAAATATCAATTATAATAATTCTATATCAATGTATTTAGTTTCCTTTAGCCATCCATTAGAAAGACCTTATTAAAAAGACTTTCCAAAAGACAATTTCTTCTCCAAATTAAGATAGCAATTTCTACATTGGAAAAGCAATTCTCAAGACATATACCAATTTATTAAAATGCCTGCGTTGTCTCCTCATTGCATAAATTGACCATGTATAACATACCCCATTTTTTTCTTCAAACTGTTATCAGGATTTAACTGACATGCACGTAAAAGCATCTTCATATGGAGTTACAATGGCTGTCAGAAAGGATGCAGCCTAATACAAAAACATTAAAGTTACTGTTAACATTGGATTATTAGAAGTTATTTTAAGTGCCCCAAATTCACATTTCAACAGTCGTATTTTAAGCCAAATTTGAGAAATGATAAAACAGAAAGTTGAGAATGGAGCAAACACTGCATTTTCACCCTTGGATCCTGATACAGCCAGTAAACTCAAAAAGTACTTGCTCATCAGTTCTACAAAACTTCAGCAACAAAATGACACAGGTATAAATTTGTGCCAGATTATTATCACCTAATAACTATTAGAATAGTACTTATAATACATAATATATGCTAATAGTGTGTTCTTCTGCTGAGGCTCAACCTTTCCTCCTTTCAGCTCTGTGGCAAAGAAATGGATCTGGAATCCAACCTTGTTGCTTCACTTTATGTGTATCAGAATTTACTGCTTAATTTCTTTCCCATTTAGAAACAAGCATGCCATCATCCCACAGGGAACACGATGGGCTCAATAATTTCCATGCTGCACAGAAAGTTAACCAGGCAGGCAGGTTGGTGGACATTCATACCAAGACAGTTTGATTTTTTGCTTATACCTGCTTGCTAGGTCTATTGTGAATTTAAATGAAAGCAAGGTGACATGTAATGGTTTAGTTTCCCAAGAAATATTCCTTCATAAGAACATGACTATCAAAGCCTATGATGTGACTGCTGGTGAAACACAGTCTAGCAGAAAAGGAATTACATCTCTGACTTGGTAAACTCAAGGTGTATCTTCAGCATTTTAAACATCCATGTTTTAAAAGACTCCTTTCTTTCACCATGCAAACTGTTTTCAGGCAAAAACCTCCCTTATTCTGCAGGTTCATGACTGTAAGTACTGAAATAGGCAAAATGGTATTAGAAAAACTTAAAAAATGTAACATAGTCATTATGCATATATATGATACATAGTTGATAAAAGTTCAGTTTGATAAAAGCAAAATTAAAAGTGTCAGATAATCCTGCTACAGAAGGTTTGGAGTGAACTAAGTTCTAAAAAGTTCTTTCAACAGAAAGACAACTGAAGAAAAATAGGCTAAAGAGAAACAGGATTTTGGAAGCCACCAAGGCACACTGAGATAATTTGTTTATGATACTCACCTACTATGTTCTGGTATAAACTAAAGCACTGCTTAAGCTATATACAAACACACATAAATCATGTATGCTCTGTTTTTATCTAGGGGGTCTCTCAAACACAAAAAAGTCTGTGCAAATTGAACACTTCTTTGCCTGCTCCTCCAAATCCCTCTTAAACAAATGTAGGCAGCCTGAAAATGCAAAGTGTAGGTGAGGTGTCTGGGAAGGACACACCATTAGATGTACATGGCAAAAGAATAAATGAGCAGAAACAGACAAAGTCCATATTTAAATTAAAAGCAAATTGTCTGTGGTGAATAATTAAGTTAAAAATGTTACAGGTATTTGGAATCAATAAACCTTTGCTGAGAGAAAGCCAACACACTGGCTGTCATCAAAGAGCTCCAGGCTTACTGGAAGGGGCCCTGAGTGATCTCCAGAGAGTGTCACCAACGCCCTGACTGGTATGGAGACAGACAAACAGGTTAGCAGGAATGGGCAAAATAGGCAAGAATTCATAGATCTGATACCTCCAATTGTTGCCTTTCTGCTGCTTCTCAATTAGTTTTCCTTACCAAGCAAAAAGCATAAAAAACACTGAAACAAAATGAATGAGACTATTCATTAGCCAATCTAGATAGATCTTTTAAGGAAACGAATGAAAAGACACAACAGATCAGGGAGATGTGATACTAATAAGCAACTGGTTTAAAAAAGCCACAGGCATACACTGAATTGGAAAACTTTGAGGGTCTTCCAAAGGTTCATCACCTCCTAAGACACCAAAGCTACCCGAAAGGTTCTCAGATAAGGCAGAGCTGTACCTCTTTTCAGGGAATGTCTCTCCTGAAGTAACATTGGGCTTCGCTGGCTCATGAACGTCCCAAGTACTAATATATGAAATGCAAAGGAAAGGTAACAGGAAACAACACTCAGAGAAGGCAAGAATGTTGGTACACAAACAGGAGAAGTACAAAGATATTAACATATTTCTTTTTGCTCTGTCTTGCTACATTTCCCAAGCACCCAAAGGGACCATGACAAATAAAATACTCCTGAAACTATTAGTGATTGATAACTAAGAATTCTTTTCTGTATTTTAAATGCAAAGATAAATTAAACAAGGTTATGTCACTGCTCATTCTCTTTATCAATACATAAGGGCAAAAAGATAGTCTTCTATAAAGAACCACATGATTTAGTCATCTACAGTCTGACAACATACTCTTCTTGCCTCTTCTATTTTTCTTTTTTTAAAACTCTTCTCTCTTAACACAAGATAGTATTTATCTATGTAATTTAGAACAGATGCTATTTCTGTTCTTCAGTTCTTCAGTTATCCAGATAATCTCTTAATTAAATATCTGCATACAGTATCCTGAGAATTGAATTTATACTGTAATCACATATTCCTCTCCTTTGTTATTTTGCTTTTACTTTGGCACGTGGGTATATTGCATATGGCTGTAAAAAACCTGCATAGCTGAATTCCATAAGGCAGACTTTTGAAAGGAACCAAAGAATTACTTAAATACGAACAGTACTGATTCTCAAAAACAATGCACACTGAATCTATATATATATATAATAGAAGTTTATTGTATTAATCTTTAGAACAGTTCAATATTTCATAGGTATGCCTATTTTTGTGCTTTAACATAGATTTTGTATAGTTAAGTATTATGTATAAACATTTAACATTTCTATGTTGGTATTTACTATGAATATACTAGATGTTTTATTTAAAAATATTAAATGAGCCACATATAAAATATAACTATAAAAGTGAAAGAAATTTGGATTAAACACTAAATCAGTAATGGATCTAAAATAAAAGATGCTATACTCAATGGATTTGATGTGCAGGTTTTTGAGGGGGTTTGGTTGGGGTTTTTCGTTGTTGTTGGGTTTTTTTGCTTTATTTGATTCATTGTTTTTGTTTTGGTTTGTTTTGTTTTTTTAACTTAGAATGTGATCATTTGAAGAGTTTCCCAGAACGTCCATGCAGATTCTAAGATGGAAAAGAATGATCACCCCAACCAGCACAGTGAACTCCCAGCAGGTCAGACCAACAGCTGTGCTGAAAGGCCCTGGCTGGTGTCTCCCAGCACCCCATCCCTCCTACACATGGCATTATGTCTGAACCACGCAGTGGGTCACAGCAGGCAAGGGTAAACCTCAGCACTGACTTCAGCTGCCTTAAAGCAGGGATTAGAGAGGGACTGGAGCTCCCAAGGAAAAGGACAAGACTCCACAGACACAAGCTGGCATGTGGGAAATTTTTGTTAGACGAAAGATTTCTCTCCATGACAATGCTCCAGTGTGGGAACAGGGCACCCAGAAAGATGGCACAATCTCCCTGGCTCTGGGAAGATGCAAAATTGGAGTAGGCTGAGCCCTGAGCAAACTGGTCTGCCTCCACCTGCTCTGAGTGAGGGCTGGGTAAGATAAGACATCCTCAGGTCCCTTTTGAGCTCAACTGCCCTGTGACACCATTCCACGCTCCTGTGTATGGTCACAGGAAAATTCTGCATCAATGCATCAGGTAATAAGCATTTAGTCAACACCAGAGGTCAAGATTGAGAGAAATCTCTAAATAACAACTTTAAAACCTTTTCCTGAAGTGTTTCCTAAAAGTGTCATATTTTGCAAGTTTTTATCACCCAGTTGCTACCTCCCATATCACCTCTCCAAGGCCCTTCCCCTACAATTTCTTCCCTGCTCCTGCAATCAGGCTGGTGAGTTTGATGTGGAGCTCGATCCTCTGCCCTGTTCCTCAAAACACATATGCATTTTGACCCCTGTTCTGCAGTGGGATCTTCTTCTGAAATTGTCTCTTTTAACCCTTTAGTGCCAGACTTCTCTGTTACAGATTTGCCAGCAACCACAAAAATACAGAAGTACCTTAACTGTGAGGGAAATGAGGCAATCAGATTTTAAATATCATATTGGTGCAACTGGAAAAACAATTTTATACTTTCAACACTGGAAGTCCTTCTGTAAGTAGTAAGTCCTTCTGTAAGTTTAAGCTTTGTGAAAGGCTACAAAGAAGGGAGAAGAGACATTCTCTGCATAAAATAGCATAATTCTGACAGTTTCTCATTAAAGCAAGTGCTATTATTTCTCATTAAAGAAACTTCATACCTACTCACATATTTTATTTTCTCTTTCCACTACTGTGCACCAACTACCATGCACAGTTCTTGCATTACATTCAGTGATAAACAGGATGTCCTAAAGTCACTAAAAATACACATCTGTCAACAACATTAATGCTGTGATGAATGGAACTCATGCACTAGTGTAGGGTTTTCCGATTTGACCCACTTTTGCTCCTGTGAGCTCTTGGACAATCCTTTATTGTGACACTGTAATTTTCATGTAATGTAATGATGGATTCCTAACCACAGAACTGCTGTCTATTACCTGTTTTTAAATGCCACTCTGTAAGAAAGACGCAAATAGTTCCCAAGACACAAGAGTCAAGCACAATTCTTCATCATGCATCAGGAAACTTAAACTTTGTCTTAGAAGAGATTTTATTATTTATTTCTGAAACATTTATAGCCTGTATGAAAATTCAGCATCCCATCTCTAAGTTCAAGTTTACAGAAATAGGACTACCAATAAAAATATAATCTTCCATGAATTTTGCTTCTATATAGCTCTTTTTGCTGGAAATTCTAATTAAGAAAGCAGTATTTGGACTACGTTTTTAAGATTTGTACTGATATTGCTAGAATGGAAATATTAATTTTAGAAAGTGGTGCAATCATTTAAATTTACTTTAAAATGACAATGAAAAACTAGGGGGGAAATCTTATATTTCAAAAAAAACCATTAGGGCTTCATTCAAAGAACATTCAACATTACAGACAGCATATCGTCCAAATCAGAAGACTGATTAGAACTCGAAAAGTTTGTATTTGTATCCTGTAGGTTACTAGCTATGGCCTAATCAGATGCATAATAAACAGAAGCCTATCTGTAGTCCAAAGTGAACCTTATTTGCTCATAGTGAAATGCTACGATATATCAGGAAAGGCTTAACCTCCTCCCCCCCACAATCTGTTGAGTAACTAAGTGGCTTAGGAACTTAGTTCTTCCCACAAGCACAGTATCAAATATCTTGCCTGTATGCAGTTCTCATTCCACTTCCTTATACACACGACTCTAAAGATTGCTACTGATCTGTAATCCAGCTATAAACAGAAAGAAGTGGATAATCTCTTTAGGATGTACTCTCTTAAATGTTAGCAGATGACTAGATTGCAAGAATATTAAAGATTGAAAGCTCAGTGACAGTAACTAAGTAAAGGTTTGTCTGCTTTGTCTTCCGTTCTTAAACACAGGGCACTGATACATTGCTTATAATGAATTAGCACTATTTCTTATGACAGATTCAAGTAAGAAGTTACCCAAGCTATGGATCAAATTTTGCCAAGAAATAGAAAGAAGGAGTTTCTCATATTTTTTCTGTCTTTATATAGAGAGCAGACAAAAGATGAGAATTCAAGTCACTGCTATTCTTAATTATCCAGTGCATGTATCCCCTCACTCCTCTCTTCCCCTGGCTGTTTGGAAGAGCAGGGATATGTGAGGTTGTGGCTGATGGCAGTATTCTTTCTAATCCTTCTGCAGTCTCCTAATCTGCATTTTACATTATCACTGCTCAGAGAAACACTGTGCCTTTTCAAATGTCACCATGGCTGGCTGCTACCACCCCAGCCTGACGTCAGAGACACTGGGTGGGGGAGTCAAGTGTTCCACATAAAATTTTAAGCATCTATTTTGCATCATCACTGATGCACTTTCTCCAAGAAGCACATAAGAAAAACATGAGCTTTAATCTGTTTCACTGGTCCATTCAGAAAATGGTTCAGAAGTAAAGAAAAATCCTAGTAATATCTATCCAGCCTGAGTAAGATAATAACAGTGGATAGTGGGATAAACAGTGAGGGCAAGCATAAAGGAAAGTGAAAACTATAAAATAAAAATTGGACATTAAATCAAGAGACAGAATAAAACACTATACAGTATTTTTTTATACAGAGTAAGAATAATCTCTTTAATCTCATATTGGTAACGTAAAGATTGCCCCCAGACAATACTCCATCTTACAAACAGACCCTTCTGCTTGAAACATCTAGAAAAGTGCAAGGGCGACTCTTCAAAATTTTCCAATGTTTGCATATATTTCAGCATGAAAAGTCCTTTAAGTAGCACATACTGGTTAAGTGCTCATACACTTTCCCCTTGGCACAGCATTTCTGCTCCTTGCATCATTACAGCTTTTTCCACAGTTACTTCTTAGGGCAAAACCTCCCCTTGTGCAAAAAAGCCTCCTCCCAAGATGCATGGGAAGAGCACAAAACATCAGACTCTTAAAAAAAACAGGTCCTCACACTGTATCTCCCAATTCTCCCATTTACAGTGTTCCTAGTTATTTTTGCCAAGCTATAAAAAGTACCTATTTCAGAAAAAGTTTTGTATGAAGAAGCAGCAAGTCAAAGTTTATTATGGGCCTGAAGTTCATTTCAGACGAATAAACCAAACCTCTTCCATTTTGGAAAGAAGTATGTACTGTCCTAGGCAGATACTAAACAACGTAAGTAACCCGGATTACAGTTAATTAAAGCTGCTACTCTGGAACTTGTGACTGCCTGTCTCAGACACACTGCTAAGCCGGAGTGCAGTGGAAGTCCTTGTACTGTAATTAAGACTCAGATCCATTAGTGGAAGTTTTCTACTTTATTCAAAATTTTCTATACTTACCATGGTATTCTGTCCTTGCCAAAGTGGCAACAGAAGACTAGAAGCAGATCTGCAAGCCTGTCACAAGAACCAGAATAACCAACCCTCTAACAAAAAGGTCTGACAGAAGTAAATCAGACTACTTCTGCTTTTAGGAACGTCTGCCTACTCTACAATCTGGATGTATTTGTGGCTACCTGACTTGCAGCTAGTGCAGATTTGCTGTTTAAACCAACGCTGAAGTCTCAGCCAGAATGGCCAGTGTGGTGTTCCTACATCACGACCAGCTCAAGGCAAGAATGGGAGACAGAAGGTGGAGAGAAGGTATTTGTGAGGTCCTTCTGTCTAAACATGAAACTGTCAGAAAAGATGTAGACACACTTGGTGATGGGACAAAGGACAACATCTGTTCATTTTCACCTCATGATTGATACACCAACATCCCTTCTGTATAAGACAATTCTCAAAAAGCTTTCTTTGTATACTTCTCTTATTCATACCCCTTTTCTGGCCCAGACACATTAGCCCCTTCCCCTTTCCCTACCTCTCAGCTCTCAAAAACCACTGCAAACATAGGTTGGTGACCTGAGATGCCACTGTTGATTGCTAGAGCTGTTACACACAAAAGGGCTGAGGTTTCAGGCTGTATCTATATTAGTATATCACTAATCCTAGAAATTTAACAGTAGCAATGAGTGCATGCCCGTGGTCACACCACACTCAGTTTCATAGGGCAGATACAGCTTTGCAGAGAAATGTTCCTACAGACATCAAATAGGCCACAGACATTTAAAGGAAACAAAGAAATACCAGAAGTCTACTTAAGACCTCTTCTAATAAAAAGGAATGTGTGGGACAGAAAGTCAAATCAAATACAATTAACTTCCATAAAAGCTCTATAAACTAAAACAAGAGCTGAATGTATGCAGAAGGAAGAGATGCCATAAAACCTAACCTTGAATTGAATATTGCTAACAAACTAAAGCTGAGTTCCATTACATTATTATATGCTTCAATGTCTCTAAAGGCCTTTTCACCCTCTACAATAGTCTACTGTAATTGTCACAGGGTAATCAGATCTGTTGAGTATGCAGGAACTCACTTGCTTTCAAAATGTTATGGTGCTTACAAAGGATTTTATTCATTAGACAGATTAATAGCCATTCTTTGAACTCTCCTTCACACAAGTCTGTGCTGAGTGCCAGTCCAGTGTTGCCTGCAGAGAGTGGAGAAGGGTTTTAGGAACTTGCCTCTGAGAAGAAAAGCAAGCTTACATGAAAAATTTTACTGAGAGTTGCAAGAGAAAATACATTCTCAACTTAGCATGATTTACTTAATTATTAAAATAGACTAACCATAAAAATAAATTCTCAGTAATAATACAAGAGGAATCTGATTAGGACCTTACTCCTTCTCCATTTCCCCCACTTCAGAATCGGATCATTCTGGTTCTCATGTTTACGTCTAACAAACTTCTTAGGTACCATGACAAAAATACTGCAGCAGCGTCTGCCACAGAAAAGTATGTAAATATCTTGTGCATGACACAAATATAACCTTAGCAGAGATAATCTGCAAGAGAGCAAGCAAGGGCATACTTATATCATGTTGATATACATCATATGTTTTTTAAAAAGAGTTGTTAATGGAGGTTTCTTGTATTGATGTGAGATAGTTACTGCTAAAAATAACACAGAAATGTTTTGCTGCTTTTATGTTTAAGGTTTATAAATGTTCTATTCACCAAACTTCTAAAATTAGATTTTCAAATCACATTTAAAACTTACTGACGTCACAAATACAATACATTTTCATATATTCAAGTATATAATTTTATATACATTCTTATGTTCATCATGTTATGAAAAAGAGTCTGAAACATAGTTTAGAGTCTGTATATAACTATCCCTCACTGCAAGCAGGCTAAAGTGCCCGTACGCTTTGAAATCTGTATTGTTATAAGCATATTTAAATAATTCATGGAAAACACAGTATTTGGAAGTTTCTTAAATGTTCTTAAGATGTTAAATTCATTTATTCTAAATTCAAACCCAAATAAATGATGACTAATATTAGAACAAGCTTGAGAAATGTTATCCTCAGGCTGTATTTTCCCAGGGAGGTTTACCATCTGAAAAAGATAGCTTACTGCAGGATTAATTTTCTCCCCCCGCCCCCTTCCTGTAACCTGTAGTATTGTTACACTGATTTTGCTTCAAGAAATAACATTTAGGGAAGCCTGGGACTCTTGTTTTAAATTAAACAGTCTTGAAAGATCAAGAGGTAACAACACAAAAACCTCCTCCATTACTGTAAACCAGCAGCTTCCAATTTAATAAAATGCCATCTTGGAATGCCATCTGTGGTTTTAATCAATTAATCTTTCCTATAGTTCTCATTAAAGACAACGGAACAGATACTATGTACATCACCCTGGCAGAATATCACTGATTGACATCAGCCCATCAGCCACAGACTTGGCTCAATGATTACAACTCAAGCTACCATCTAAATAACAAATTCATCTAAAATGAATATAATCATATTATATCCATACATAGCTACGTATGGATAAAAATAAAGTATCTAGCTAATTTTTGACTGAACTGTCTGTGACAAAAGCAGCTATCACAGCACCAACAAATATGTAAATGAACATGAAAGCAAAACTCCAAGCTTTTACACTGTAAAGCTTGTATTAGAGGTTTGTATTTCCTTATTGTTTTTTGCGATAATCTGGCTAGACTCACTTACACAGTTTGTGTCGCGACAAGAAAAAAGTATTTGGTACTTGCAACAAAAAGCAAAAAAACCGATAATATGGACTTCTGAGATGTTTTGTCCAAATGCAAGGATCCTTCCTAGTAGAACAAAAGAAGCACAGTCTGAGGGGCTACACTGTGGTGTCAGGCTCATCACAAGCTCTTTTAAAATTGTTTGACTACATGGTCTCATTTCCTCTTCTTAAGGGACAATAGAGAGCTCTGCACATAAAAATTAAACTCGAAGTACTGAAGTAGATATCAGTCAGGGTATTTTAAACAGATAAATCACAGGACAATTAAATTCAAGGCAACAGCCAGTTATGACTTCAAGAATAATTAGAGCAATGAGGAACAAAAATTTTGCTTTATATAACATGTACATGAATGACACCAAAACTTTACTGAAAATTTCCCACATGCATTACTGGCCTTTCACGAAGAAGGAAGTCTATTCCTACAAACTGCTGAGGGAGCACAGGGCACTCCTGGGCAAGGAGGCTGCAGAATGAGAAGGGCTGCTGGCTACAGGAGACAGAAAACTCCTTATGAAAGAGAATTTGGGAACACAAGCCGATAGAACACCTGCAAAGTACGTTTTCTCCCCTGCTAAGAATTCAATTCAGTCAATTAGAGACTTCCCAGTATGTAAAGGTTTCTCACTTTCTTTCTGTTTTTAAGTCTGTTTGTTCTAAATTAGATCCAAACTTGAAAATGTTTTTCTGCCTTGAGAATAGAGAAGTAAAGGAAGTCCACTGATTCCTATTCAAGTATAGTAACAGATATTTAATCTCAGAGATGTAATGAAAGGTAGTTTGCTATTTTAAAAAACACAGTTAAAAGAAAACCTCTCTCATGTACAGAAGCACTTAACCTGGCAAACAGTGTTTTCTTGCCATGTACATTAACCGCACTTCTTTGAGAATTTCATTTAATATCAAAAGAACCAAAGAGTGGTATTCACCAAACTAAAAATCATATCACAGACTGGGAGGATCCTGTCAGTCTCACACTCCAATGTAAGAAGAACCACAATTATGCAGAATAACAATTTAAGCAAGACAACTGCAGTTTTCCCAATGTTGCACCTGCTGTCCTCTCCTCATCCCTTTCCCACAATCCAGTTTCTGGACACCTTTTCTCTTTTAATGCTTTTCTTCATACAGTGGGAGCACTCCCTGCCAGGGCTGCTGCTGGGGAAAACAACTGGATGCCATGCTGCCAGCAGCCATCCTGAGGGATAGACTAGGACTACAGTTCCTTGAATACTGGCCAGGCTTACCTATTTTCCAATGGATAGCAATTGGTTTTAAATCAAAGGTCTGCACAAACATGCTGTTCAATCTTAGAAGCAGCAACAAAGCATAACATTGAACCAAAAAGGTTTGGCAGGTGTCTGTTTTACCAAAAGCCTGTGTCAAGGTGGTAACCCTGACTCCCCTCTAAACTCCAGCAAGCCAATGATGCCACTACAAAGGGCTTTCCACAATCAGTAATACCTTAACTCAGAAAAGGAGGTAATTTTGGCTCCAATTTTCCATCTGCAGTTCAGCATCTCAGCAGAGTGCTCCAACTTATCAAAGTCTGATGACTCCCATGGACATAGTAAACCTCAAATAGCTGACAAGTGCCATAGCTCTAGCCACTGTTTCTCCTACCCACCCTTCTCCCAAAATCGTTGTTGTTTAAAGCCTCCATAGTCATGCAGTAAACAACCCACTAACTAGGCTGACAGACATGCTAAAGTGTCTAGAAGCAGCCCACGTTTGTATTACTGTAAGAGCTGCAAAAAGGCTGAAGGGTCAGCTGGCTGAGGCGAGGCCACACGCCCCACATTTTCTTTCCTTCTATTGTCAGCCATTAAAAAAAAAAATCATAAAACCAGAAACACATGCCAGAAAAGGATAAGGGATATAATTGGACTTTTAAGGTAGATAAAAAAAGAACAAGGAAGCATAATGCACAACAGAAGGAAGCAAAGCAGCAAAGACACCTCAAAATCTTTGACAATGAACTGCATGTGTATTTAAGGAGACAATAAGACAACCAAGCCATCAGGTAAAGATGTGAAAGACTGTTATATTATTGCCATAATAAAATATGCCACTAAACCTTTGGCAGGAAGGCAAGTGGAATCTATAAATAGGAGTAATTATACAAACAAGTAACTTAAACACTAGAAATACTGAATAAAGACAAATAACAATTAATTCTTTGTGACAGCTGTCGCCAGATGATAGCAATCGTATTAGCACTCTGAAGCAAAACTACAAAAACAGTCGCCAAAATGGCCTTTATTTTTCAAATGTTTTAATTAACATACCAGTTTTGGGAGCTGCTTAAGTCCATTCCTAAATTAATTACAATTCTGAGCTATGTGTACTTCAGTGCAGGCAAATCTCACACCTCTCATTATGTCAATGAAATAACAGTGGCACACTTGAAAGCTAATTTAGAAAATCAATTTCCAGTACAAACAGAATTAAACATTTGGGGGAGTTTACTTCCCATACAATGTACATTTTATATATCTGGCTTTGCCCATGCAAATGAGTCCTGTATTTTCCCAAGCAGACCGGATCCTTTTTTCCTTATTTGAAAACACTGAATGAATTTCACATATATTTGATTATTTTTCCTTAACACACAGAAAAGGAACATGCCATGACCTCTGCTGCTGCTCTTGAAAGGCATTTTTTACAAGCTAATGGTTGTACAAGGCACTGAAACTTCATGTTCTAAAGTCTTAATTGTCTTACTGATTAGTTAAACCTCATTGCAAAAGCAACTGGGAAAACCTATTGTGGCAATTTACTAAGGGCAATCTCTAGCAAAAAGAAACTAATTTTTTTGTGCTTCCTGTACATCCTGTATTTGGCTTCTGCTCTGATGTTTGTGAAAAGTAGGAGTTACCACAGCAAAGCAAAACAAAACAGGACTCTGCATATAGTTAAAACATCAATGGATACACTCAACACTCCTCTTCCCTAATAAGAAGCCCACAGGTCTCATGGAAAGGCTGTAAAGAAAACCACAAAAGCCACCAAGCCATTTTCTGAGGCAGAGGGAGTTTGGTTACATAGAAGGAAATTCTACAGAGGAATTACCTTAATAGCTTCAGTTATACTAATATCTCTTCTGCCTTTTGGGGACTTAACACAAAAATTTAAAGCTGCTGAAGTATCTATGAGGAAGGAAATGTCTACAGAAAGAAATCCACAGACACATCTTGAGGGAATGAATTCTAGCACAGCTTTCAAAACCGTTGTTTAATGCAAACAAGCTTGAAGTTTGGTAGTTTTACTGTTAACTCAGGACATTGTTAATTTCTGTAGCATTTTGTGGTTTTTTCTTTCCTGTTCGCTTGTTCTTTAAATAGCATTTGGTGGCCTGGAAAGATACTGAGTCACATTTCCTGAAAAGGGACTGTGATTTTAATATCGGCAGCATCTGATCCTGTGTGTTTCCGGCTGATAGAGCAGAAACACCACCTGATTTCTGCAGTTGTGCTCTGGATGTTAAGAATCATCCAAAAACCTGAGAGAGCAGGAATTTGCTGCTTCATCCCAGGTAAACCAATCTCCAAGTGTCTGTAATAACTAATTCCTCTTTTTGCAAGGTTACTTTTTATTCAGGTGAGTTCAGTGGCTCAGTCCATCTTGGTAGCTCCCAGCATGCAGCTGCAGCTCAACAAGGGTGGACTGAAATGACTGCCAGAGTGGAGGGAGAGAAAGGAGAAGCTCCTCCCAACCCTGCCAGCTGCACAGCATCCGCAAGAGCAACCCAAGCAGTGTCTCCAGAGCCCTGAGGTCCCACGGGGAAGACCTGTCTGCATTAAAAGAATTGCTATTTCTGTAGTACTTATGGAACTCTTACACAACGCTCTCACCAGTTTCTCTCCGGAAACTGTAGCAGTGTGCACTACAGCACACTTGGAGAGCCAGGGAAAAAGCTTTTTATAGTACAAAATAAACCTTAAGAGGCCATGCTGCAGTAGGGACTACATTCATGGATCAACACAGTGCCTGATACCTAAAAACCACTGACAGTGGTAACACAGAGATGATGACAGATTTATCCAAACCCTTGTGTAAACAGGATTTGGACGAACAATGTTAAATTGACTTATTTGACTTGATACAATCAACACCATCCAAAAGACAAAATACTGTAGCATTGAGTGACGTTTCTACGTTCACACACAGGTTATTTTCCTCACCTTTAGTTAAAATACCAAGCCTTTGGAAGGTATCCATTTCCTTCACTATTTAAACCTGATGTTAAAAACAACTGACTATCCAACTCCCGTGGTCTTTCAAAAACCCAATTGTGAAGCAGTGTTACAAGTGATTATTTTTGACAGTTAAAGTTGCACATAAATTGCTGAGATGGTTATTGTGGCAGGACAAGAGAGAGACCCTTGACAAAACTGCTTTGCTTCCCTTCTTCTCCTGTCTTCCCTCAGATGCTTTCATCTACGTTACTTGAACTGACTCTGCAGTCCTCCACCAGTCATCCCATGGAAGTCCTCATGCCTCTTCTCTTTTACCCTACATTTTCCTTTTCTCCTTATATGACATTACAGGGGAAGAGTGTTCACACCACATCATTCCAGGTTAGGAAGCTTGCTTTCTTACTTGAACAATGGCTGTAGCATCTCCACCCCACAGCTGAGAAGAGGAGCCTCGTTAGGAGCAGCACAGGGAACCCACGCACCCAGAGGAGGCTGCTGGGCAGCCCCAGCCCAGCAGGCAGACAAACCCGCTTTCTGATACCTGAAGGCAGGCAGGCAACCTCCCACGCTCGAGCCCACTCTCTGAGCAGTACTTAAATCTTCTTGAACAAACAAAAACTAAAAAGGGAAATACTGCTGAAATACAAATTTTATTAACTACTGTATAACCCTTCAAACGAAGCACTTACTCAGCAGTCTCACCACCTCTTCTATTGCCCAGAAGTGTGAACAAGCTACAGCAGGAGCAGTGTGTGCGAATTAACACAAGGAGGATATTTTAAGTGTGGCAGGTTCTGCACTGGCCATACTAAACCCAACATGTGATGCAACAGCAAGGAGAGCTGTGGGGCGGACAGAAGGAAAGAGCTGTAAGGAGCTGTGGTGGCTGTACTGCAGGCAGGAGTTGCAACCAAGATGAGTGATTTCGGTGCAGACACAGACACTGTGTGTTGAACATGTCTGTGTTTCTTCCACAGGGCAAGATGAGGAAATCCAACTATTCAGTCAATAACACACATATGCTCCTCCAAGACTCACAGGTCTGTATGGTAAGTGATCTGTCAGAAATTTATTCAGAACAAGTTAAAAGGCTGATTATAAATTATAAATCGTGATTATGAAGTAATCACAAGAAAAAAACAGTCCATATTCTTCTGAGTCCAAAACAACACGCTCTGACTCTTCTAAGCACACTGAAAGAGTTTATCTGGACTCTTGGACTACTACCGTAAAAGTAATTCCTCTTTCCTACTTTTTTCCCTCTCAGAACATGCTGAGCAAGCAGTGGAGTATCTTACACTTTGATGTTAGAATAATTTATTTTTTTTTAGTATAGCATTTGCTCCAAAGATTTACCTAAAATTTTTTAAAAAATATATTATCTAATTTTTAGTTAAAAATTTTCATCTGTTCATTTACAGCAGGTCTAAACTGAAATCCTTTTAATATCCAGTTATACTGATTTTCAGCCAGGCCTTTATAGATTTCCTGATCTCAGCAGCTTTTGTATCATTCCTGGAACTCAAAACCTGGTAAGCCAATTTCTGTTGGTTTTACACCTTGACATACTGTATTAAAAAATTGCAGCTTGAAGCAATTTTTCATAGATAAATTAATGGCTCCTGGACAGAGCTTAAAAGGAAAAAACCTGCCACAAGCTGCAGCATAAATATCGAGGTTAAGTTCTAACAGCATCTAAGACTTTAAGAAAGGTTTTTCCTCACAAATGGTTTGACCATATTCTCAATGTCCAGTGATTTCCAAACCCTGTTTGGTATGCATGAGCTAATTTTAGACAGTTATCATCACAGGAAAGTGATTCTTTAACATCATCATTCCTCTTACCACCAGTAATATATTTTGATACTTCAAAAGGCAAATTTACTTGGAATTCAAAATCAGAGAGAAAAAGCACATTGTTTTATACAGCTACTTTTGTCTTCCTTGACAATCAGACATGTTTTTTGCAACACAAATCACAAGTTTTACATTTCAAAACACAAAGAAATGAAAATGTATTTTCCTCCATATGATCAACTTTTTTCCTGTAGTAAACAATGTGAAGAGCAATAGAGAGAAATGCTTCTCCATCCACCCTCACTCAAAACAGTGATAAAAAATTTACCTTGTGGTGAATATAATTATTCGTGTTGAGTATACAGGACAGGTTTAATTTAAGCAAGATCAGATTATTTAAGCATTAACAGCTGTCACTTACCCAAAGACATTTTCTCTCCATGCACTTCCATGCAAAATCAGTAAGGAGAGAACAGGTCAGGTATTCATTATGGTTGGATTCCATAAATAGCAGTAAACATCCAGCTTGAGTTTAATACAGAGAATTCTGTACAAGCTATACAGATATTTTCCACTTGTTTTAAAGCATAATCTGCACATGGTTCTCTACTAGCAGATACATTTGCCCAAAGGATACCATCACAAATTGTTCTCTTATTTAAGTTTCACTTAATGCTTCAATAAATCCATGTAGATACACTTATTCTACAGTGCCTTCCAGGTATTTATGTATAGCATACAGTTTTCTGTGTGCATCAGCATGTACATGTTTCCTATGCCTAATTTCTCCATGCAACTCTTAGCATTCCAATTAAGGTCTTCCAACATTAAAGAGGAAAACTTCTATTGTTTCATGCAGTATTCTTTCAAATGGCCTCAAAAGGTTATTCAGTACTTCTTTTTCCTAAACACATAAGAATTATTTCTTGAAAATTACTATTCTTCAAAATTCCTGGAAGTTTTCCAGCAACAACCTTCTTTTACCAGCAACATCCTTCTTCAAGGACTGCATTATTACTTTCCTTTGATACTGGTTTCTCTGCGACAGGCTTTTTTTGTTCATTTCTCCATCTCCAAATAAATTGTATCAGGGAAGAGAACAAATCCCCAAACTCCTCAGAGGAAATATTGTTTGAAACCAGCACCTCACCACTTGAACACAGCCCCCGGGATCACTGGATAGCACTGCCACTGCTCTGGGAGTCAGTCACCCAGGCACGGCTCACCGGGCTGCCCAGGAGCATGCGGCTGATCCGCATCCCTTTGGCTCTCCACGCTCCCATGGCTGCCAAGGGGCCCCAGCACTGACTCACGACATCAAAGCTCTCCCTGAAGGTTTTCTTTGTCAGCAGAAGGTTTAGAAGAGCATTACATACTTTTCAATACAGTATGTGGATAAAATGTTAACGTGTTATTCCTTATACGGAAAAATGTCAGTGAAAGAGTTTCTTCTGCTTCCCACCATGCCATCCACATAATTTAAAGTATTTTTCCATTTAAAACAATTAAGATATCAAGATCAAGATAATAATACATCATTACAGTGTCTACCAGAAGCTATTAAGAACCAGTTAAATAGCAAAAGTCGGGGAAACACATCTGATTCATATCAAGAATCACTCTTGTATCCTAAATTAGGCTGAGTGTACTTCTAAAGAAATTCAGAAGTTCAGAATTTTTCCTTCTTCTGATATTCATTTTGAAGAACTCATATAAAATTTTCCCAGAGAAAGAGCAGAAGATGTCAACCTTCCACTTGATTTAAAAGAGCAGTTCTGGACAAAAATAGATAGCTAGATCTGTTTTTGCTTTTTCAATTACTGGAAGAAGAAATGTTCTAAAAGAAAAGAATGTGTTTCCCAAGTGCTTAAAGAGCACCTAAGACCTCATTTAATTTATCTCAATTGTGACTTACAAAGCTACCTGTAAAACCTTAAAAATTATGAATAACTGCACTCTTTGGGATTAATTTTGCATTCTCTTTAGCATCTACTTGTTTTCTTTATTTTTAATTTCCTGATAACCACAGTGACACCAAGCCAGACAAATTTTTCATTGTTTGCAAATACTTTCTTTAAATTGAAAGTTTCATTTAGAGGTACCTTCTTTCTTTTAAAACAATACATAATAAATGCAGTTTTGAAACAAACAAAAAAAAAGTAACTGAACTTTGTTTTGGTTTTTTGGATTTTTTTCAAAAAACAATGCAGAACTTCTGATAGCAAATTTTTCTCTCTAAAATTATCTTCCCTGTCAGAAAAATAGTCTTTCTTAAGAACCTAAGGCACATACAACAAAGAAACAAAATGCAACAAACTCCTCAAACTCCTTCTGCAGGGGAATGAAGCTGAGGCTTGTGTGATGCTTCCACGCAAGCCTGATGAAGACCTGCTGAAACTTGCAGGTTGCTGCCTATATAATAGGATGCTGTTCTCTTTCTTTCTCCCTGGACTGTGAAATTCTCACTGTTTCCTTTGCATTCAAATTTGAAACTATGCGATTGTGTGATCAGTTATCATCAATTCAGAAAGAAGTATGACTTTACAAGGGGATAAATCACAGTACTTGACAAACAGCCAATTCTCTTTCAAGGTCCTGATCTACTGCAGTTTAGGAAGCTAAACTGGTTTTAGCAGCTCCAGTTACTTCCTCCTGCTAAGCTGTAACTTTGGAGCTAGATATATTGAATATACTTCCCCTTTTTCTTAGCTACTCCTTCCATGTGTTCCAGAAAGTTCTCTCTTGGAGGTCTGCTTGCTCTAACACTTCTAGGGAACAAAAGAGCAAGCGCCAGTAGCTTGTCTGCTATAATTTCTGGACAATGACGGCTGCACTGTTTAACATCAAGAGGTATCATCAACCTGTCTTCAAACTTGTACTGTACCTCAGCTTCAGGGAGAGTTCAAGACAGAAAACATGGTCTTATAGCTCTTGCATGCAACTTTTATCAAGGTTGTGATGCCCGTGCAGTTCCAAATCAAAGAACTGCCAAAGATGTTAGGCATATGTGGCAGTTCAAATATAAAGCACAAAGCATTTAGTCATCTAAGATAAGATTTAAAATATATTCCAAGGAATTAGCAAGATGTCCAGAATAGAACAAAATACCTCCAGTAAAGCACAACCCTTACTGTCAAATAAACTCATTGTATTAGAACACTCTGAATTGGAAATAAATCTGAAGAAATCCCAAACTATATTTTAACAAAACATTTTAAATTAAGTTCTCAAGATAAACTCAAGGATATTATAAAAGTTCACTTCTCATCTGCTCTTTCTGACAATTACTGGGAATCGAATTCATGCAACTCGGCCAGAATATACTACTGGCAGCCGTAGTGGAAGATGCACCCACTTTCTACTGACATAAATCCATGGTATCAGTCCAGCAACTGGAAAAAATTGCTGCTGTCACTGCACTTTGGAGCCATGAGAGCAGCCATTTCACATGGGTATACGATACATGCTATATAGTAATTATAGGCACACACAACCTCAGGCTATATAGTTGCTTCTTACAGCATCTTCTCCAGCAAGACACAAGTTCAGCTTCAGGTTTTTTATAGCAATCATGAATTTAATGAACTTTTGCTCTGTGTTACCCTTGAGACAGGGCTGAAACAGCAGCAAGCTGCAGTTACACACTTCACTCCTCAAGGTCTCTATAACAGAGCAGTTGCTTTGAACTCCTTCAAACAGCCAAATCATGATACAACATTTTAGACCCTTTATTTACATATACTTCTAATTCAAGAATTGTTTACTATTCTAGGGACACATCTTACAAGCATGCTGGTCTAATGAGACCAAGGTACTGTTAAACTGGGTCTACAGAAGGATGCAGGTTCAGTAAACATCATCACAGACTCATCACCCATTACACCTAATAAAATGCTTATAATGGCCATTGTAAATCTATTTATCTTGCACAAGCTTAAGGGCATCTCCATCTCCCTGTGAACAGAATAGTCAGTCTGACATTATTTAATAAACTATAGTTTTTTACGTATTCAGTTAAGAACAGAGAATCTGAGCTAAACACATGCAAACTAAAACCAGCTGGATACTCCAAAACAGGAAGTCTTAATAAGATACTTTTTAAAATAACAGTTTGTTTAAAAAAAATATCCTTCCTGAAAACACTGTTGTAGTACCTTTCATTTAAATACACACGGGTTTTTCTAAATTGGATTCCTCTTGTTTTGTTTTACATTTTAAAAATATCTTGACCACTTAAAAAGACAGAAGTGAAAATACTTTACGATGTGCCAATGGTACTATGCCCATTTTGTACTGCTGCCTATTTCAGATTCCATTTATTACCAGGGGCCATAAAAAACACTTTTCTTTGTGTAGGTCAGCAAAGTTTTTCCTTCTATACTCCTTCAGCTATAAGTTTGGTACCTCCTGATTTTTACTGAAAAATACATCCATATAGTACATTTTGTTTTATTTGAATTTGCAAATATTCAAGACATAACTGAGTAACAGATTACTAATGTTTTTTCCTTTTATAAAGGCCCAATACTGAGAATGTATTCCCCTCAGTAAATTCCTGCCTTCCTAAATTACATTTTTTCATGATACAAGTACATAACTTCACTGTGTAGGCTGCAAATCTGGTGGGGGAAAAAACATTTTTTAGAAATGTCGAGTACTATCCGATTATTATTTTGTGGCAAGTTTTCCACCTACATTAAAACCCACAGATAGTAAAAGTCAAAAGGAGCTGTGTTACACACCAGATTGGCTCCAGAGGGAATGGAATTACTGCTTTTGTACTGCATCTAGTGGCATTTTTTTAACCACTTTACATTTCCAAAACTGAACCCGGAAACAACTGTATGTTAAACTATTTGTGCCATATTAAAATATATGTTTCACAGCAGCCATGTTTTTAATTTTCCCTGTTACTCTGGATCTGAGCATTCCCAAATGCTCTACACACATAATACTATTTTTGAAGATTAGTGCATGATCTAAAGAACTCTTTTTTTTTTTTTTTAAAAAAAAAACCCCACATCAAATACCATAGGTCCCTGAAATAAAATGCAGATGTTTGAAAATGCAGTTCCTAGTCATGCAGCTAGTTCAAAGTATGCATGAACCTGCCCTACAGGACCTTATTTTTAGGGGATCTGGGCTAAGCCATCTCTGAGAGCAAGCTTCAGGGTAGATTCTTGCTTTGACTTCTATTATACAGTGTGTTCTCCTCCTGGAAATAATAGCATCTTTTTCTTCAAGGCAATTATACATGTTTTAAAAAGAAACCCTTATATAAGCCTTTCACAACTGAGGAAAGAGTAATTAACTTGCATAATTGTTAGTTGCGACCTGTAGTTTCAGTAATGCAGTTCAGCAGGACCTTAAAATGGTCACACACAGGCTGCTAAATAGGATGCACAAGGAAAGGATGCAATCATGGAGTTTCACCCTCCTTTTCATGCAACACATCCCTGCCACTGCAGTAAACAGAGGGCAGTGGCAGATGTAAGCTGAGACGACCTTCAAGAACAGATCTCAGATATCAATTTTATTTCCACAAATTTTATTTCTCCCCTCAAGACAGAATATTTCTCCATGGTATTATGGTTGGCTGAGCACAGGAGGAGGAAACACGAATTAAAAATCCCATTAGAGTGGCATACATATGACTCCATACAATGAGATATAGGAATTTCCATAAGATGTATGGCTAAATAAGCATCAAGACAGGCTATAAATACAAGTTAAAATGTTTACATTCATTCTAGACAAAAGACAGAAAGTTTGAATAAAAAACCCCAAAAAAACAACAACAACAAAAACCGAACTGAAACTTGAACTAAAATTGGAAAAAAAAAAAGAATAGCCCTGTGAAATCTTTGTGGAAAAAAAATTCTTGTGTCATTATTTCAAAATTGACAGATGGTTAGTTTTTCAGTTTGCGACTCAGAAATGCTCTGAGCATGATGCTGTACTAGTTGTATTACCTCCTCTCCACTGCACCTTCAAACAGGAAAGAAGGCTAATACGTCAGACCAACTGCCCTGGCATCAACCTCATCCCTAACCTCAAACTTCTCAATTCTACATTTACATTCAGTAACCTCCTTTTGTTCCTTCTCTTTTCAGCATCAAAATTCGCTTTATTTCAAATGACATTTAAGTGTATTTAGGTACCAAAGCAACATTTGCAGACACATGCTCTTGCCCAGTAGCTCCTCTGTACAATTACTGAAAATGTAGCAAATAAAGCAGCTCATCTTGGAGGTCACCTGTTTACCTACCTTTCTTAGAGAAAGGTGCAGCCCTGTCTCCATTAGTGAACTCCTCCTTTCAATAACTACCTTAAAAGATCATCTCACATAGGCACTCTACAGCAACACCAGGCAGGATTTAAAAGCAGTGCCATTCTCTTGCACATTACCCGACTGGTGCTCAGCAAACATTGCTTTGCATTGATAAAGTCAATCTCCTCACGGAGCTCATCCCTGTAACTGCTGTAATGCACAGTTACCAGGATCAAAGACTCCTAATATACTCAGGGTCTCTGATGGGCACAATTCACCAAGAAATCCAACGCTGCCTCAAATCTGAACGTATATCACCTCCACACATCACCATGCTAACATATGCCATATTAAATATAAAAACATGGCATGTTAAATGGTGCTTCTTTATATTCATCTCTGCTGTATGAAGACCACCGTTTAAGACTCCTCTGCACTGGACCAGCCTGAACAGATAAAGACATAGTCACAGAGTTCTGTGAGGGCACTCAGTCATAGGGGGGGACATCAAAGCACACAGTTATGGGCCTTCCCCTTTCCCCCTGTCCTCCATGTACCCCTTGGTGCATCCATGCCTGGAACCCACTCCTCATCCTAACCTCAATTCTCTCAGTGAAGCTGATTCAGAACCAAACTAAAAAGGAGCAAATTAATGCAGAAAAACCCCCACTTCAAATATAGGACTGCATTTCCAAAAGCAGCCTTCCATTTTTAGAGCAACAGCTTTTAAGTCCTCCGCTTGAGACATCTTGATTGCTATTTCCATGAAAGCTGAATGCTTCCAGCTCCCAGGAAAATTAGCAAGTGAGGTGGGTGCTCAATATCTCGGCAAGCCATAGCAGTGCTTTTGCAAAGGAAAAATGTTAAACCTGAATCCCTTACAATTAGGAGGTGCTAATCAGTTTTAGAAACCATGTAAAAAAAACCTATTTGAACCAGAAAAAAAGAAAGATAAATTAACTCCAAAGATGTAGGGGGAAAAGCAGCATTTGGAAATGCATTTAATTCCTGCATCCCTAGACTCCTGATTTTTCATAGCCTTGGGGATGTGCCAGCATGTCGAAAAGATGAAAGTTAACATTCTTCCAAAGGGGTCACACAGACGACACGCTACTAAGCATCAACCAAATAGTAATTACAATGATGTTACATTTATTTGAGAAGATTTTTGATTAATAAAGCTCCTTAAAAAACTGTTAAGGTATTTTGTTATGGTGACATTTATATATTGTGCGCAAATTGTGCTCTACAAAAGGTCTAAAATTTTAACACACCAAAAAACTCCACTAGAACTGGGTATTTAGGTCATTTATATTACTGCAGTGAAGCGTCAGTTATTTCGTCTGATACTCCTAGCCATTTTGTAATTTGCCAAGAGTAATGTTTTCTGTCAGGAAACTCTGGCAAGTCAATAAGCACAGGCTTGATTTGACTTGAACTGGCATCAAGGTTAGAAACAGAGAGGGTGAATGTGAATCTTCATTGTACAAGTAAATACCCTATTACGTGGACGGTTAGCCATGCTTTCTGCTCCTTTTTCTCACAAAGACCATTTCTTAACAGATGCAAGGAAAATGTGAAGAAATTTCTACTTGTCAATGAAAATGTCTATTTAACAAATGCTACACAGATACGTACAAAAAAACATAAGAAAAATATGCTGGACATTTAGCAAAGGGTTAGCAAAGGGTTTCAAGGAACAGGAGTGACCACTGAGGCAAATTCTAAATACAAGCAGAAAGGCAACATTTGGTTTACATAAATAGAGCATAAAACAGAATTTCTTCTACTCGTCCCTTTCTCCCTGGAGGGGCAGCTTGGTCCCTGTAAGCTCCAGGGCATCCTGGGTTTTTCCGAATTCTGCCCTCTGTATCTTTTGGATTCTTGCCCAAAACCTGTCAATGATATTGTTCATAAGTAAACAAAATGAATAAAAACCTGTCTGTCACTTCAGACCTTGACCTTCCCCTTTTTGAGGAAATAAAAAGATGGAGAGATCACTGACAACATCCTCTTCATGCCAGTGTTACAACCAGCAGAATTCAGTCATTGCTGGGTGGTCTAGGGGTAATTGATTTTTTCCTATCCCTGATATGAGCACTTAGAAGTACAAAGAGTTTTGGGAAAGACATGAATGGTACAACATTCAGTGTCTTTTACAATCTTATGTCAGTAATAGCAAATAAAACCAAACACAGGAATTTGGAAATCTAAACCCCTACATGCTAATAGGTAGCTAGAACTACAATATTTATTCTAAAAGCTACTGAATTGTGTATTGTATAATTTAAGCATCAGCAACTAAATTTGCTCATCTGCTTTTTTGGGATATAATTTATCTGTATCCATGTAGGATAGGAGTCCAGAACAATGAGAACAAACAATTAAACAAAACAATTGAAACAAAGCCAAATACAACAATTAAAAAAAGTCCAGAAAACAAGTAATGGCATATATTTATAACAGTTGGACTACAAAGTCTTCATTTTCATGACCCTCAAGACTTGGTGGTGTGTAGATGGCTGCTGTTTTTATTTTGCTTCTTGTTTCCTCTGTCAGTAGCAAAAGAACGTCATCACAATCCACCAGTATTTTCTGTCACTCTCAGCTAGTGATCACACCAATCCATACTGGCATTTCAGTTAGCAAAATTACTCCAAAGCCCTTTCATTAATGGACAACAAAATAATGATTTCTCTCATGTAGTAGTACTTCCTGTCAGTTCCCAAGAACCCTGCATCCATGCACTGATAGGGGAAAACAATGATATGTCCTAAACTATAAGAACATTGACAGTAGCACAGTAATATTCTTAATAGTCTTCAAACTGCTTTCTTTTGAACAAGACAAACAAAAGAAATCCATTTGCTTAGACCTTTCACGAGCTGCACATTTTGAAATTTCAAGTCAAAATAAGATGCTACGATCAAAGAGCAGCTGCTTGCTTAATCCATCAGGAAAAGGATGCAAACAAAAGCTTAAACGAGCAAAATGACAAGAATTCAAATGTTGAGGCTAGAACTTTTATTCACTGAAAAGGAGAATGTGCCTTTCAAGTAACTACAGAGAGGTAAAATAATATGCAGACATTATGATGCTGACGAATTCCCAGCTTCAAAATATTTCATTGACAAAGCCATTAAAATCTACTATACAGCAAATATAGCATCTTCCTGGTTATTGGAGCTACTGTCACTTCACTGCTGCTACAGAAACTGTCAGATTGTTTGGGTTATGGAACTGAGAGAGTGTAATTTTTTTTTAAATGGTTTGTACAACTAATTAGTTATTTAATACAACCAATGGTGCAAGCAGCCAAGTGGAACAGGTCTTATTTACTAAATTTAATGAGGTAATTTGTTAGAAAAAGTTACTGTGAAATGCCTGAATGAAGAATGAATTAAAATTACAGGGTGAGAAACCCAGGTTATGCTCAGCTCAGACATAAAATATTAACCAGACAAACTGAGAACTTTCCCCAGGCTGGCACCTAAATTCGAGAGCTGGGTCCATTGCTAAAATCGGGGAAAAAATACCTGTAGCAATAAAAAGTTTGTATTTGAATTGCTGCAAATATAGTTACATCAACAAGAACATGACACACTCAACTTATTTTGGCAAGCTCCATTGACCCTTTATGTTGTCAGCACAATGTGAAGTACCTGCCAAAATACAGAAAGAATTCGAACTAGATTAATGGTCTAAAAACTCTTGAATTCGATGAAATTGGCACTGTAACAGGAAAGAAACCTATATGGTGGGAGACACGTCTTTTCATCCACAGGCATGATAAGCATAGAAGAGCAGGAGCCAGGAAGATGATTTGAGGAAGACCTCCTTAAATTAAAAGGCACCAGAAACACTGAACACTGATAGATGCATTTTGATGTACGTTGCACAGTGAGACTTTCCAAGTTATATTCAAAACTACAGGCAAGGATGCACCACCAAGAAGGTCTCCCAAAAGAGGTCTAAATTTGTCCTAGACATTTTGTCTTCCCAGTGCCCAGTCCTGAAATCAAAGTAGCATGCCCAGCAGAAGCTCAGCTTAAACCTAATCAGTAACAGAGGTCAATAAACAAGATTTTTAGCTATTCGACAGTGTTTGGATTTTGAGCACTGGGAAAAAAAGAACAAATACCAGAATTTTCTTAGTGAAGATTATGCAGAATATAGTAAAAAAAATTTATTTCCCCCTATATATAAGAATTCAAATGAAAAATTCAAAAACAATGTGCAATTTGATATTCCTTGGCAGAAGATCTCCTGTGATACTTGGGTCTTCTCACATCTTGACCTGCTACAACTAAAGCAGGAATCACTTGGCAGCAGTGAATTATTATACATAGAGTGCAGCTGTGCAGCCTAAGCCATAATAGAAGAGAAAGACATGAAGAATTTAACTACAGCTCCCTTGGGACACTAAACAGGCTGATTTAAGCCCAAATTGATTAAAAACATTTTTTAACTGAAACTAATAAAATATTCTGATATTTTAAATCAAGGCTTAATGCGTCATTGTCGCCTGGACAGTTCTTTTCAGCTATACGCTGTTTTCACTGAAACTAATGGCAGATTTTTTTTTTTTTTTTTTTTTTGTGGGGCAGAGATAACTTCCATTTTCTAAAGAAAGGAAATACTATTGGATAAAAAATTCATCATTTCATAAAAACATACAATTAGGCACAGTTCACATAGCAAAACTATGACGTCTTTGATACATAGTAAATACTTGAGTTTATGTCATCATCTAAAAGTAGATTAGCATACTTAAAAAAGTGGGCTTCCAAAGTGATTCGCCCTTCTAAGATTAATGCTCCATCAATTTAAAACTAGCACTAATTAAGACTATCAATAAGCAAAGGTGAACTCTGTCAGAAGAAATCTGTCTTCCACCAGAAGATATAGCAGATGAAGCACAATCTGGACACTTTAGAAACCTACCAGCAATTAACAGACCATTCCAGACTGCCTCTAGATGGATCATGTTATTATCTGGCATGAACAGTCACACACTGGGCAGTATTATGGCTCTTACTGTTCAATATGCAGAATTTGTAGGTTTTTAGAGCACACAGAAGAAAACGGATATATACTGAACCTGCTTTATATTTTCATGTAACTTTTATTTTTGCATTTTCTTCCATTGCCAGTGCTCCCTATATTGAATGGAAACCGGCGCTTAACCTCAGAGCCATCTGTAACTAAAAAGGTCATCATCCCACCCTACTCAGCACTCCTGGAACACTGTGTTCAGTTTTAGTCCCAGCTATGCAAAAAAGAAGTGGACAGGCTGGAGAGGGTCCAGAGAAGGTCACAAGGATGACCAAAGCACCAGGAAACCTCTGTGTGAGGAAAGACTGGCAGAACTGGGTTTGTTCACCCTGGAGAAAGGAAGGGTTAGTGGAGATCTTATCACCATGTTCCAGTATTTAGAAGTGGCTACAAAGACTGAACGGTGACTTTTTAGGAGTCACAGGGAAAAGAGATGAGGTAACGGATACAAGTTACTCCTAGGGAGATTCTGACTGGACACGTGAGGAAATTTTTTCACAATGAAAACAACCAGTCACTGGAATAATCTCCCCAGGGAAGTGGTGCATTTCCGAACACTGGACACCTTGAAGATTCAGCAGGACAGGGTGCTGAGGCATCTTGTATAGACTGTGTTTCTGCCAAGAAAGGTTGGACCAGATAATCCTTGAGGTCCCTTCAAACCTAGTATTCTATGATTCTATGACAATTCAGTACTTAATTTATTCAGACATACAGCATTTTGCAAGAGAAGTAAAATAAATCCAAGTATGCAGTAATGTAGAAGAGCATACCGATAAGAGGAAATCCTGTCTCACTCTTGAAGCACACTAAAACCATCTTAACTTACTGAAGACTGAAGAGGTGAAAGGCTTGTGAAATGGTTGAGAGAAAACTCCTCCCAAATTATTAACACTAATTTAATACTAACTTTTTTTCTTATGCCTTCTCAAATGTTGTTACTAAATTTTAGAATGTACATCTATGTACATTCCCTGTTCAACTACTCTGGTGCTTTACTGAAAGAAAAACAATGAATAGCTCCCATTACCCCAAAGTTCTGATGTTGTGCAGAAATATGCCATTAACACTCTGTGTAATAATCCCAGTGTTGTGACTGCTCTGAAAAGCCATCAGCTTTCAGGAAAGTCTTGCACAACATTACTGCCATTTCCTTGTGCATATTTAAGATAACTAATGAGATGGGCATATACTAAAAGATCCCTTTTCAACAAAAACCTAGTTCATGCTGTAAAAAGTCTTCAAATGATGCTCCTATGGAAGTCAATATAGTTGAAAAGAAAAAAAATGCCTCCTTCAGTGTCTGCAAAAAGCCCCTCAGGCAGTCCAAAACAGAAGGTTTGTAACTCCTAACAGTGAATTGTTCTTGTTGCCTTTTTCTGACTGTATTGCTTAACTCTCCGTAGATGCTGATTTATTTTTTTGCTGGGATAAATAGGGTACAAGAACTAGAAAAGATAAACTATCTTTTCAACACAGCCTGACATAAGATCTATAACGTCGTACGACATAAAGCTCAGAATCAATAATGACATAATTGGAAAAGTCCTTGTTAATTTTGAGTTCTTAGGTATCCAGATACTGAATCTAAAAATCCAGGATAAAGAAGATGTTTCTACAGTCTGCGTTTTTGTTTTAGTTACAAATGCTACTTAAAACAGAGCCCTCATGCATTTGAAGTTTGACTTACAGAATACTGTGAATTGTTAAGGAATGGCAGAGTCTATGTCACATGACCTGTCACATCGCAGTTCAGTTTTCTTTTAATTTTCAGTATTTTAATAGCTAAGGACACCTTCACAATCAATGCAGAGAAGAAACAGGCTCATTTGAAAACTAATTCTCTTACCTATTTCAGACATCTCCTTTGGGATTATATTAATTACACTGACTATACCAACTAGATTGTCAGTGTCCATAAACCTTAAAGTGACCACCTCACATCAGCTTTTACCTACTTTTCTCTTACATCTGCTCTTGGTGAGGTAACGCTCAAGATAGATCACTTAACAGTCTAGCAGGTTTTTTCCTGTACTTCAATCCAGAACACAAAACTAGGTGGCTTAGAACCAGTAAGAAATGAAGGTATTAGGTCTGGATGAACTTCAGAGGTGCTTTATTCACTTCTGCCCATAAATACAAGAAAACTCTGAAATATCAATGAAGAAAAAAAACTTACTTCCTTCTTTACTAAAAGGGTTTCTTATTCTCATTATTCAAGCTTTCCTGTGACCTGGAGAGACTGTGAATCAGCTGCTCATGGTGGAAAACTGGCTCACAAAGTATTTGTCTAGAAACACTTAGGGGGAAGCACACAGCAAAAATAGGCAAGGTGCCTAGCTGGCCACTGAAGTATTTAGTCCTGTACTTTGAGGCAGCACGCAGTGGTGCAATCACATCAGAAATCTTAATTCCTGTGTTTCTTGGTTCACTTTAATTAATTACTCTGGCAGAAATCAGGATAGCTCTACTGCAGCTTTTTCATCAAGAATGAGCTTCACTGTGCAAACAGAACTGTACTTGATATCAGTGTTAGAGTTTGTCAGTTCTAACACATTAGAAAAATCCGTATCTCTTGTGTGATAAACCTGCTAAAATGAAGTGAAAAAGCATTTTTCTGCAAGCAGTAATTCTTCTGCCACTGGTTTGATTCAGAATATAGAGAGAAGCTGAGACATTTCATTTAGGACATTGTAACATGAACAGAAACCAGAAGGTCCCTTCTAATTCTCCTGCGGGGCACTTTATAGTCTCTTTCAAGGATTTACTGAAGTCCTCCTTAATACTATTTATATGCCTTTTATCCCTTGAAGATTCAAAGCACACTGGTCTGGTGTCCTCTGTCCACCTGTCCTCTGCATTCCATCCTAAATTCACTCACAGTTCTCTTGGGTCCCATTACTGTCAGCTCTGTCCACCAGTACATTCCAGTGCAAAGTCAGGTTTCTTAAATGCAAGATACTGGAACTCTAAGCAGTCCCTCAGGTTAGGTTTTCCCAGCAATTCACTACCTGTAGTAGAAATACCCCATTGTATCTCTTGTAATATACATTTGCTTAATACATGGCCACGTAACCTCAATACACTAATTGTACTAGTTCTATGATAAACAGCTAATCCAGCTATTTCCTCCTTTCTCCAGAACTTCCAGGAGGTGTCAGTCATAAACCCAAAAGTGCATGACTTCACTGCCCTTCTGACTGACTGTAACCTCATATCTGTTACACCAATCTTCAAAGTCAACTATTTCTTTTCTTTATATTGCTTACACCTCCAAATTTTACACAGCCAGCTACCACCACAGTTGCTTTTTTGGTCAGCATCACTAAATGAAAACATTCTTCAACTCTCAAGAATGTCTATCCAGCAGTTTCTCACTGGCCTGACTGCTCTACACACTGACATGACCTGTTTGCCCAATTCACCTAACTTAAAATTCAACAGCACTGGCAGGAAAAAAAAACCCATCACTGTTATCTATTTAGACTAAAGTTACAAAAATACTCCATGCAAATTTCACAGACTCGCAGAATGGCAGATATTGGTAGGGGCCTCTGGAGATCATCTGCTCCAACCTCCCTGCTCAAGAAAGGCCACCTGGAGCCAGTCACCCAGGACCATGTCCAGACAGCTCTTGAGTATCTCCAAGGACAGAGACTTTACAGTCTCTCTGGGCAACCTGTACCAGTGTTCAATGACCAAACATTAAAACAGTTTTTTCCTCAGGTACACACAAATGACACATCACTGGCTTATTGTCAAATCAGTGTTCTCCAGGCCGCCCAGGTTCTCTTCTACAAAGCTTGGTTTCCACATGGGCAGCCCTCTACGTACTGGGTACACGGGGTTGTTCATCCCTGGTGCAGGACTCTACACTTCTTGAGCTTCATGAAGTTCTTGTCCACCAATTTCTCCTGTTGAGGTCCCTCTGGATGGCAGCATGACCCTCTGGGATATCAGTCACTCCTCCCAGATCTGTGACATCAGCAAACTTGCTGAGAGTACGCTCTGCTCCATCATCCAGATCATTAATGAAGATGGTGCACAGGACCTGGCCCAGTATTAACTCCTGGGGTTCACTCCTAGTTACTGTTCTCCAGTTCAGCTTTGTGCCTCTGAGCTCAATCATTCAGTCAGTTTTGAGCCCACCTCACTGCTCATCCAGTCCACACTTCATCACCTTCTCTGTGAAGGTGTTATAGGAGACAGTGTTGAAAGCCATAATGAAGTCAAGATGGACAAGATGCATCACCCTCCTCTCATCTACCAGGCCAGCCATTTCATCACAAGTGGTATCCGGCTGGTCAAGCATGACTTACTCCTGGTGAATCTATGCTAACTACTCCTGATGACCTTTCAAATGCTCTTAAAGTACTGGAAAATATCCCATTTGCATTCAGGACTTTAGCAGATAAAAATTAATATAGTTGAATCTGCTATGATGCAAAGCGTCAGCAACTGAAAAGTATCATTTCAGCATACAGCATGTTTTCCTCTGATTTCAGCCATCCTTTTTTCTCCCAAGTGACAGAGGAGTACAAGTCATGCCATCCACATGCTTATTTTCTCCCAGAGGAATATGGAAAAAAAAGGAATTGATTCATCACAATAGATTCTATGCACACTTTCCATCACTATTCTAAGTTTTTAAGAGATTTTCTATGAACTCTAATAAAATTCGCTCTTAAATCCTATCTCCAAATCTTTTGTCTCTAATTATCAAAATCTTAGCAGGTAATATAAGTATACTACTCAAACAAGAAAACTGCAGTTCTTTCCAGCTAAGTATATAAATCCAGCTGTTTTTCTCCCAACAAGGTAGTTTTCAAACTTCATAAGTCTTTGGAGAAAAAATCCAATTAGAAATTCTGGAACGTTTTTACTCTATATAGATTTTCAGGATGAAAATTTGTTACCTGAACTCTGGAATAAATATATCTAACAATATATGAAAGCCCTCATCACCCTCAGGAAATGCTTCAATGACCTCAATGTGTCAAAGAGGGAGAGACAGATGACCATACTGAAAAAAAATACATGAATGAGAAAACAGTAGATCAACTACTTACTGTACCACTGCAAATAAAATATTTTTACCACAATTCAGTATATGCTTAAAATTATTAATTACTTTTTAAAAAATCACTTGTGTCACACAACGTATGATTTTGCTATTAAATAAACTGTCAAAAAGGATAATCTTAAATACAGTGGAAGACAAAAGCACAGACAGTTCTGCCCAGAAAGCATGACACCACAATGAAATCTGGTGGCAGATTGAGGGTTTTTTTATGAATAGTTTAATTTTCAGGAAAAGTCCCCAGAAATAACAGATGTTTACATTGAAAATGAAACATTATTCTGTTTTTCAGAGTAATGTTATTCCACTTCCACATCTCAGATAAAACCTACAAGCATAGTTTAGTAAATCTTGATATAATTAGAATAAATTACAAGAAGGTAGTGAGAAAAATCAGTGTTTCTATGTTGTGACCACAAAACTGGAGACAACTAGAGCTTGTTTGTTACGTAAGTTAAAAATTGAAATTTTAAGAGTGTGGAGATTAACAAAACACCAGCAAATACACAGTGAAAACTAAAGAAGAAAGGGAAAAAAGTAGTCTCTCTTTCTTGCCTTTTTTCATTTCTTTGAAACTGTGCTGCAGCTATGCACGACTGTACAAGAAGATATTTCTGAACCACCATCATTCACTTAAATGCTGCTGCTACACTGATTCAACAGCTGCATAAATTAGCCTCAGCTATTAGTAAACAGCTTTGTGCCTCTTCATATTTATTTTTTTTTCATTTTTATTTGCAAGCAGTTGGTTGAAAGAGACATTTACCTCTTCTTCAAAATATACGATAAGGTTAATTCTCTTTGCCAGGTTTTCAATGACTGAAATGAAAAATGAGTACAACATTCTACTTGAACCTGAAAAAACCCCTCTGAAATTCTGATACTTCTGAAACAAAGAGATTAACATTCTTCAATTAAGACAGGAGAAAGCTTTCTTCAAATTCATTTGCAAGCTGTACATATTATTTCATCAGTTCAGAGATTAGATGTGGGGGTGAACCGGTTTCCAAGGCAACTGGACTAACCATGGGGAAGTCATCAGGGTGATAAGTAACTCAAAACATTTAGGAGGCACCATACGGAAACAGAACAGAAGCTGCTGAACTGTAGCTATTTAGATAAGCCCAAGATTTACTTATTTTACACAAAGTGGAATAGGATTGTTTAGAAAAGTATTTCTAATGTTTCAGCTGCAAGTTCTTTAATGGTGTCTGCAAACCTGCTGTGGGGTCAGAGCAGACAACATTTCTCCCTGATCAGCACAAGCAGGAGCAGATGAAGAAGCCCTTCAGTGCTCCTGCAGCTCAGGCTGCCTCCCAAGCCTCTGCTGCCTGGCTATCAGCTATGGCAAACCACGGACACAGACCCCGGCAGCAACAGGAAATCTGGGAAGTGTTTAAAACAACTGAGAGGGCACAAGTACAAGTTTTAAGTCTCCACAGGTCCCCAGTCTAGTTCCACTACAAATGCCACTGATAATAGGCGAGCTCAACAAAACTGAACTTCTGAAGCCTGATAAGGTGGGGTTTTTTCAGGTTTTAGAACTCCAGGCAATGCAATTTCTAGAAATACAGTTAGGCAGCAACACAGAGAAATATTTTGCTTATTTACATTTATTGCATATGTGCAGACTTAATTATCACTAAATACAGTACTTAAATACAGTGCTTAAATACAGTGCTTGACATTTGCAGTTTTTTATTTGGGTGTCATGATCCAGCAAATATTTAAATTGACTGTGAAAACTGGAAGGCGCAAGTGTTTCAGCCACAGAGAAACCGATAATTTAGAGTAAATTAAAACATAACATAGAAAAATAAAAATAGCTGGCCTTACGTAGTGCCTTCTAAGTGCCGTTTGATTTTTCCTCCTGCACAAATTGCACAACATATATCCATTTGCAGTATCAATCCATGTGGAAATTTGAATTCAAGGCAAAACACAAATAATATACATTTGCAGGCAAGGTTTTTAACTGTAGGTACGAATATACACACAGCCAGTCTGAAAAAAATTATGATTTTGTATGCAAAACAGGCAAGTTCCTCCCAGTCTGCACAGGGAGGAGAGGACCTTTTCCTTCTGCGAAGGTGGAAGAGCGGCTTTCTGGAAAATGTGCTGAGTTGCTGCAAAGCATCTGCTGTTTCCTAGATGGGGCAGCCACAGCCCAAGGACACAACGTGGGCACATGCGGGTCAAATTTTTGTGTTTGTGTCAGGACCTGGATTGGGTAGTTTTATTTACTTTAAATACATCACTGTGGCATATTATATGCAATGGGTTCACTTGGATTTGCTTTTGTTATACCACAGTGTGGGAAACTATTTCAGTTTTCTTCTTCAGTGCTCCAAATAGCATTTCTGAAACCTTTTGAAAAGATCTGTGAGGGAAAAGACCAGCTCATAATATCTGAAATACTTCTCAGAGCTCAATCCTGTAAGCTGCTTCTCAGCTGAAAACACCATCACCTACTGCAAAAATTCAACAGGTTTCTGTAAGAATATAAATGAAAATAGCTTTACACTTGTTGCAAATTGTCCTAGATCACATAAAATTGTCATATGCTGTTACATGTTTCTTGTGTGCTAATTTCTTAATTTTCAGTACCTGAAAAAAGTGTGATACAGCAGCAAGATAGCCCCACATAATGGCAAAAATATCTTCTGCAAAGACAAAATCCTCCACATTATATAATGACTCTTAAAACTACTTACAGAACACAATAAAGAATAAATTTTCTTCAGTTATTCAAAAAAGGCGGGGGGAGGGGGGAAGAGGAACACCAAACCTCAAACTTTTAGCTTAGTTAAGGGAGACTCACTGCACTGGGCTGAGGTGCTAACTTATACAGCATGCTAATAGCAGGATTCTACTGTCCTACATCTGCCCACAATTTAGCAAAATAAAACAAAACAAAACAAATCAAAGTCTGTAGCACACAATAGTCCAAACAAACCCTCTAGGTCTTATCATCCCACGAGGCACTTAAAAGACTGGAAGCCCAGAGAGCTTTGCAATGGGATGGAATAATTATGTCAGCTTAACATCTCTGCATCAAGCCTCTCAGTGCCTTCAGTTGTAGGTTAGCACAGGAAGAGTCACCACACTTGCTGTGTAAACATGCTGTGAACTACCACAGGAAAAAAGAAAAAAAGGCCACCATCTGTAAAAGAGATAAAGCAAGTGCAGCTGCCTCTACAGAATGACATAAAGATTAACCAGCCACCACCTCCAAATGTAGGAGAAAAACCTGATCCTTCAAATGTTGCATTCTGAAAAAAAGTCCACCAGAAGTCTGTGCTCGCATCTTCTGGTATATGGAGAGCTGGCATTTATTTAGTTGTACAAAGGATCCTAGGTACTCAATCTAATCCTGAAAGGAATTTTCTCTTCAAATTGGAAGCTTTCTAAACTACATCCTTGAATTACCATAAATAAAATTCTGTGAAAGCACCAAAGAAGTTCACAATCTCTTGTTGTGAGGAGTACATAATTATTAGCAAATTCTGTAACCATCCATCAGCAATTAGCATTTGGAGAGGCTGTCTCAGTAAGAAAATTTACTTGGTTTATTTTATGTAACACATAAAATAAAGACAAAATATGTGACTACATTGCAAAGTAAATTAGTCTTTTACTGGGCACCAAAGAGCTACAACTAGACTGCTTTTTGTACCAACCTGTCTTAATTTTAATTCCAGTACACCTGATTTATGATGCTGCCTGCAGCAATACATACACATATGCCCCATGGCAGTCCCCTCCCCCCTTAAATCTCTCATTTCCAGAACACAGCTTGATAGCACTATAGAAATGAAAGAAGAACAGATTCTGCAAACTGTAATTTGTTTCCAACTTCTATTGGCCAAGCATAAAATTACATCTATGACAGTATTTTCTAGCAAGTATCAAAGTCACATTGGACTGCTGCAGAGAACAAAGTCAGCACTACTATAAAAACATGAGGAACTCAAAGCATGGGTTGAAGTTGCTTTCCTTTCCTTCCTCTATATTAATTTCAGTTTCAGTTCTGCTGAAGATGTATCACTGACAACAAACCCACTCTTGTCAGCCAGTTACATGTGGGGTACAATTCTGTCCACAGAACACTACACACCTTTTCATAATTTCTGAAACCTGGTTTCACAGCTAGTAAAGAACTATGACAATGTGGGAGGTGCGTTTTGGAGATGTTGAGGACGACACACAAGTTCTCTCAAATCAAAACAGTGAAGGGAGAGAGCAGTGGTGCGGGCAGGAGGCAAATGCTCCAACAGAGGTGGCTCCAGCCCCAGGCTCATTCCCCAGATTTCACTGGTACCTCAACCTCATTTACCTGTAGTTCAGTGAGCACACGTAGTAAACAGTGAATAATATTTCCTTTTGAACTATAGTATTATGACATCAGTTCATCAGTATCATGAGATTACTCAAAAGCTGTTTCACAATTTTTTTTTGCCATTAAAATTTGAAAGTCTTAGTTCTACTCCTCTCTCTTCTACTAATCCCCATTGCATAACTGAGCACTATTTCATCCTCCTCTGACTGTTTCTCTCCCTACTACTATTTGTTTTGCTTATTTATATTCATTATGCAGACAAAGAGACATTCTAGCCACAAAACGAATACCTTGATAAGGCCCTGCCCCTGTCTTCAAGACATGAATAAGAAAGTCTATCCTGCTTAGCCTGGTTTTAAAATTACTCTAGGTTCTTTATTCATTGATGTTTTATTTAACTCTCCCCTTATCCTCCCCCTTGAGGAATGCTCCACATTTAAATTGCTTTAGGGTAGTAAAGTTAAATGTTAGCCTTTCTCGCCTCCCAGTCACCACTTTCAAATAGCATAATGGGAGAGACAACCTAAAAAAAAAAGTCAGGTTTCAACTGATATTGAGACTGAAGAAAACAGAATGGAAAAGCATCCAGAAGAGGAGTCTGGTTTAAGAAACAAATCCTATCTGTTATCACTAACTGGGGACTGCAATTCAGTGAAGTACTTACAGCCTTATCAATTGGTCAAAGGAAAACACAACATTTATATACTGACTAAAGGAAAAACATGAAGCTGAACACTTAAAACCCTCACAGAATCCAAACAGAAATGAAGTTGCATTAGGGGTGATGCTCTACAAAGTAAGCACAAACATCAACCAAGGCCCTGCCTAGAGTCAGTCTCTCTGACTTCTTCCAGCTTACAGCCCTAATAAGAGTGCACACAGATGCCTCCTTTACTCAGGGCTTAAAGCCTACAACCGCCTCCTGAAGGCAGGCGACCGTCGCATTTGATCAAAAAAACAAGAAGGATCTTGCTCTCTTCCTGAAAGCTTATCCAGGAGGGGAAGATATGACAGTGGAGCACTTCATATAAAAGACCAAGTGCTTATAACCCTCATGCAATATATCTAATATTCAATTTCCCTTACATCCAAGAATCTCTTTTTAAATCTAATAGCTCCTTATCTGTTTCATTTTAACAAGTCATTCAGCACATCTCAGATCCCAAAGCTGCCCTTGGTGCCAAAGGGGAACAGTCTACATATTAAGCTACACAATCTTATACTCCCTTGTGTTCTTTCTCATGCTGAGACCTGCAGATTCATTCTGTACAGACAGTACTTTTCGTCCCATGTTCAGCTGAAGGGATGAAAGAACAGAATGTAACCTACAGTGTAGTGTTTAGGTAGATGTTCTAGAAAATTATGGAGGTCTGAGTTCCCTTCCTTAGTATATGTTTCAAAGATGGCTAACACTTCTCCAAGCTCTTCAATTAACTGTATGGAAAAATCAATGTTTTTTATAGAATTTTATTATAGATTTGCAAGACACTTGAAAAGCTGCCAGCCTTCATGAGATGATATACATACAGTCCAAGATCAGTAAGTAAGAAATTTCATTACGTGCTAGCAAAGTTTTTCTGTGTATATAATTGATCTGCTTACAGAGGCATGATATGGTCATACAAAGGAGACTCACTGACTAGTAATTAAACTCAAGAACTGATTTCAACTGAAGGCACTACACTCTGACAAAGCTAATGCCACATGTTATAACCTGTCACTCAAAAATGCAGGATTTTTTTTCAGTTATAGATCAAAAGTACTGAAAGTTAGGAACCTTAAGTCATTTGATTTTTTAATTAAAATACCTTTGCATCTCTTTGAATACTAACAGATATTGAAACTGTTTTCAGCAAAGCATCAGTTCATGGTTTCATTAGAGACCTACCTGAAGCAGACATTTCCTGACACAGTTCTTTTAAGTGGACGAAGAGACCATCCCACCAGCACTTAGTATAATTAGACAGCAGACTACATGTTCAGTGCACTTTTTTAGGCTCTTTGCATAACAGACTGCAATTCCCAGGCCTGGCAGCTTTGGGAAAACAAAGTCAATGCACAGAATAAAAGCCCACAACTGCTGTTATCATCTTAGCTAAAAAATACCCTACAATCTCACTGCTAGGCTTTTAAAACAGGTGGCAAGTGCACTGGCAAGTCATGCAACGGTTCCCTCTCACCTCCTAAAAATCATAATTATTAAGAAAAATTCCCCTAAGTCATTTTGATTTGATAAGCTTTCTAACATTGTGCCATCTTATTTTGCTGCATTACACCACTCTCTGAAGTGGTTTGTTCCAAACTTTCCCATTCTGTTGGGTTTACTTGCCACCACAGATCTGTGAGAAAAGGAAGCACTGTCTGTCAGTTTCGCAGCTCTACTGATGCCAAATGCAACATAAGAGCAGAAAAATTAGTATCTGTGCGCTTCTTCAGGTCATTGCCATAATCATGTCTGTCCAGCTGCTCTAAGTGCATGCTGATACCTTATTTTCAATTCCAAATGCACTAACCAAATGGTGCAGAAAATGGCATGTGACTCAGTGATGTTGCAATGATGGTTTCCAGAACCATCATCTGCCATTCTTATGCGGTATATTTTGCATACTATAGTACAGTGCAGTTCGGTTTGATAGCCCATCATGGGCCCTCAGGAATTCTCGCATGCAAGCTCAGTGAATTGAATCAGAGTCAGTGGTGTAACTCCTGGAAAGCTGCTATCCGTGCTACAAAACCAAATTACTGATCGAGTTCATGACCACAGCATGACAAAAAGCTGCACAATGTCTGGGAGTCCCAAAAATACCTTCTTTCTGATGGTGACACTGATGTCTACCTACACCAAATATACAAATATGGATATGAGCAGAAGCACCTCATTCAAAGTAAGATATTTCAAATTTAAATTATTTTACAATTGCATTTTTTTCACATTAGGAGCTTCATAAAATTTGATGTCTGAAAGGGGTATGAGAGACAGTCCTCCCTTTGTTCTACTGTTGGTGTTTTTTTCAGATAGTGAAACAAAAGATAAAATTTTGACCTTTATTTTCAAAGTAATCCAAGACAGTCATTAAATGACAACTATTATTCAACAAATCACCAAGTGATGTTGTATCTTGGAATTCCAATGCTAACAGAAGACAAAGAATTTGATCTAGTATTTCATGACTATAGTACCACTCTTGTTTAAAAGAGAACAAAAAATAACTAATACCAGAGAGAAGTCATGCCATGCTTACCCTTAGCAGACATTTTTGCTACAACTTCCTAGCAGGTTTACCCTGCACTGTAAAAATTCTTGCAGTGAAAGCAAGCCCCACACCCTTGGCAGCAGTATGTTTACTGTGTAAGAATGAACTACAGAGTCTTTAAGCAAAAAATTTATCTTTCAAAGGCTTTTGATGAATTACCACTACAATATTTTATTAGTCAAGTATCTGCATACACAAGTAAGTTAGTTCTTTGAATTCTTAGTTTTATAGGTGTACAAGTTTATCTTCTAAAAAGTGGCAGCAGCAGACTTGCCCATAAATTGGCCAGATGAAGCAGATACTCCACACAACACCACCAGAGAAAACACTTTCTCTCCTCTCAGGTGTCAGCCACGGTTTTAAAGAAAACTGCGACAGAACATATGGCACATCTAGATTTTGTTGTCTCACACACAATAAAGAAGCAAGCTACCAAAAGCAAAGCATGAGATCAGAAAGATCTGTGGCGAGAATAAGAACCAGAGAGTGAACAGCACTTAAGAGTCTCTACGGATATGAACCTATATATTTCACACATTATTTACTTATTATAAATAATAAAACACAATAAACAAAATCCACATATAATGCTGCAACAAAATAAACTCAGTGGGGAAAAAGTACTAAAGTAAAATCTTTGCTCTTTTGAGTGATGAATATGCTCTAGGTAAAACAATGAAAAAATTATAAACTGACAACTAAAAAAGCTTCATTTTCTTTTCTATTTTTTTTTTAATGTAATGTAAAATGTATGTAGCCCTAGAAAACTGAGGATAAAAGAGGAAATTATGTCAATCAATCGGGAGAAGGTGGGCCAAACTGGAGAAGAAAGGCTTCAACTGCATATTTTGGATAATGCTATACTGAGGGACTACTGATGCAGATGGAAGTGGCTAGCTCTTAAAAAAAAGGCCACAAACCTGCCCTACAGCTTCTCTGAATCTGAAACGATTCAAGTGCAGTGCTACCAAGTACCACTGGCTTACAAAAGCTCGAGCAGGACCCAGCCAGGGAATAGTGCTGAGTGCTGACCAGGCTCCCACCCCATCACCCAGCTGGGATCAGAGACCCCAGCGCTCCAGCACCACCCCTGCCAACTCCCCGTGGTTCTCAGGGCTAGAGTGAGCTTCCAGCAGCACAGCTCTCCCCTCACCTACCAAGTCAGTCATTTCAATGTAGACAGTTATGAGGTTGGTCAGAAATAGCTTCCCTTTTTAATGGTCGAGATTTACCAGTAATGACTGTGTCATGCGCTTGTAGTAAACCATCGGAAGTCTCAGCAGTTATTTTGGATCTACAGCTGTTAAGCCTGGAGAGTGCTTTACAGACCATACAGAGAGACAGGGGGAAAAAAAAGAGGAAAAGAAGAGCCCCTCTGTTTCATGGTATTTCTCTCCCTCCCACCTCAAATATAAACATGAAAGAAATATGCAAAACACCAAGGGAACAGTTTTTAGTCAACCTACTAATAGAGAGGAGATAAAACTGAGCAACTACTTCAGAGGAAAACACTGGGCAAAGGGTAATAAAGAGCTACATGGTCTGGCAGTCTCTTCCTATCAAGTGTCATAATGAAACATTCTCATTTGCAGTAGTGCACTTTGCTGCACTGTTAAATTACTTTTTTCAAGAGTACTCTAACCTGTGGATTAATGAGTTTCCTCCAGTTTGCCCTTGTGAAAATATAGTATCAAAATGATTTGAGTATTTCTGTTTAAAGACAATGAAATCTACTCGGCAATCACCCAAGTCAACATTAATGAGCAAATATCTGTGGGCTTCTAAGAAGGCAGAGCTAATAGGTAAATATTTGAGTATGTCAGATTCTACACATCTAAGGAATCTAAGTATGTCAGTAACTAAATATGTCGCAGTCCATAATAAAGATGTCTGCAACTTTATAAAGATGTAAAAACAACTACAAGCTAGATAAAGCTTTGGGATATTTTTTATCAAAAAGGCCATGATCAAGATGAATTAGAGAGGAGTTTGACAGCGTTGCTTTTAAACAAAAAATGTGAATAATAAATTTGAAATACAGGTATTTTATAAAATAAAAGTCCCTAGGTCTACATGCAGAATAGACTGAATCTTAAAAGACATCCTTTCAATGTGAAGCAGCATCTTATGCCCTTGAGAATATACACTGAATACTAAGGCAGATGGAAACTGCAGAGTGGACCATTAGAAGGTACAGGAATGTCGGGTACTTTTTTAAATAGATTATTTGTGGCCTGCAAGTTCAACAGTGTTGAAGGAAATTGCAACACTTAACAGAATTAATAGACACTACCAGACAACACAGGAGTCTATTAGGAACAAAGGAAAAGAGTGCCCGCTCTTAAAATTCTTTAATCTTAGTTGGAAAATGTTCAGTTCCACTTTGAAAGTGGAATGCCCCTTAGTCTTCAGGTACATTTTCTTTATGAATACACCAGAGATTTAATTATGCTCTTTTTCAGGCTTCATCATCACTCACTGAGCAAGACAAATTTCTTAAGGCCCCTGTTTTATGATAGAATTAACCAAGAAAAAGACATGAGAGCACCAAGTTGCTGCAGCTCTTCCTGTAAACCCACTTGCCTTAAGCAGAATCCACCAGACACGTCTCAGGTCAAGTCTCCTTAGCAAGTTATAAAATGACACTCACAATTCCCTGCCATCTCCAAAATATTTTGCTTTATGTATCTAGAATGCCATTTCTCTTCCTCACAGCTGCATCGCACCGTGGGTGGTTGCTCTTGTTTTGTACAACCAAGTCACAGAGTGGCTTTCTCCTTTGCAATTGTCCCCTACAAATTAGTCACTAGTTTACCATGAAAGTTCTTAGCCCATAAATCCATTACCACTACTCAAGTCCTCCCAGTCAACCGTATTTTACCGTAATATGCAATATCCCATTTTCCGTCAAAAGCAAGTGTCATTAGTGTGCTCCAACTTTCTGAGACAGAACTACTGAAATTTTTAACAAGATCTTTTATCTTATCAAAGGCAGATCCTAATTTACTCTGACATATACCACCCTCTGATAAATCCATTTACATGTATTCCATTTGCCTCCCTGCCTTTGATTCTTTTAAAAGTGTTTGGCATTGCTGTGCTACAGGGGGAAAAAAGAAAAAAGAGGGAAAAAAAAAGAAAATAAGAGAGAGAGATTTTAGTAATTTTCAGGCTGCCAGAACCACCTCTTCTCTACTTTCTGAAAAACAGCTATTGCATTTCCTCTTCTGCAGTTAAATACCATCTCTATTTTGCTAGTGTTCTGTTTGTTTTGAAATGTTTGCTGCAAGATTTTTCTAAAATAAACTTCTTTGACCCAGTCCCATACAAAGCTGAGCATTAGGAACTTCTAAGTTTCTTCTTAATTTCCATATGAATTTCCATTGTAAGAGTTTCCACCTCTATACACCCATTTCGCTCTTAATCCCAATTCCATATTCAATATGACCAACTGCACCAAAAATGAAGGCAAAATAGTAACATAAACTGAGGATGATAACTGTGATTGCAACTTCATGTTCACTGCAAAACACTCACCTTCCTTTCTTGTTTTATTTCTAAGGGATAAATAGCTTTTTACTACTTGGATTATTTTCCTTTCCAAGGTCAAACTCAGCTTGACTTCTGGCACCTTCTTACTCACATTTAAGGCTTATGAAGCCTATGAAATTCTTCATTTTTTGAACAACCACTTTTGCCACTCCTTCCAAGTTTTCGGCTGGTTTATGATGTTCTTTTTTGCTGGCTTTTCTTCTGATTAGGTCTGCAGTCATTCTGCTTGTGTATTCTGCTTTTTCTTGGGATGCAAATCCTATGGACTTTTTTAATTCTGAATCAAAGCTCCCTTTGCTCTGTTTCAACTAATTTCAAACCATTTCCCTACAGTTTCTCAGTCTGCATTTTTGACATTCAAAACTTTAATTGGAAACCTCTTTCAATCTAAACCACATAAACCTCTGATGGCAATTTTTCAATCCAAACTTGGTTTCTGCAAAGTTTGCCTAGAATGCACTCCATGCTTATGAAACCCAGTTTAAAGCAACATTGTTTCTTTATAGTTCAAGAACTGTGTGTGAACATTGCATCCAAGAATTACTGATCTTTAGAATTAGCAGTGAAATTATGACCTATACAAGAGTTAAAGTCTCCACAGCACATTGTGGCTAGCAAGTAACTTTATTCCCTCTACTGTATTCCAATAATTCCATGTATACTTCACACAAGAAAACTCTTTTGCACCTGAAATTACTGTGTGTGAAAGACTCATCCAGTGAAGGTATAAAATTCCAAATCAATAATATGAAATATCCATGCACAACGCGCTGACCTTTTAATAACCAAAATAGTAACCTGTTCTGGAATGCTTTAACCTTTCACTATTCTTTATCTGAGAGCATTCAGTCTTTGAATCCTTAATATTTACTTCTCATTCCTTTCCCTGAGGAATAAATATAAAAGGTTCTGCCTTTCATAAAAAGATCTTTCATAACAAATGTAACTGAAATAAGTGACCAGGTCCCAGAAATGCTCTATATATCCTACCACCAGACCAAAGAACCTGCTCTTTTACACTGTTAACTTTTACAAGTAATCAGAGTTAGCACAACAGTCCTTGCAGTACAACACATTTTATTACTACTCAAATCAGTAAAATTCCCTATACTTGACGATACCTGAAAAAAGTGTAAGTTCATTTTATGCAGCAGAACAGACACATTCCAGGTTACTCAAGCAATAGCTCTGTATGTCAAACTACTTCACAAGTCAAGATCAATTGAAGGAATTATAAGCATGCTGCCCGTTTTACAGAATTCAAATACCAGCATAAAGATTCAGTGATATATTCAGCAGTACAGGAGACAGGTGCTAAGCCTATTTAATACCTAGTTTCACGCTTTAGCCAAAACCACCATTCACTCCAAATGTTGGAAACAAAGCATGGACTCTGGCATCCCACCCTTATGGGGAGGGAGCACCCAAGACGCATAGGTGCTCATAGTTGAAAGAAACAACAAAAGCCAGAGGGTCCAAAAAAGTTTACAAAGTTTTATTAGTAAATTATGCACTTGGCGTGAAAATTGATGTAAGTTCATGGGGGCTAATGGGAGAGGGGAAGTGAGTAAAAGGAGAGACACAGAGAGACAGACTGCCAGTCTTGGCTCCAGCAGTGATATAGCTGATGGGATGTCCAGGATGTCCTGGGGTGTGCACCCCTGGGCTTCAGGGGATACCTTTTTATAGGTAAGAACTTCCTGCCCTGGAGATAAGTTTCTTGCTTTCTATGCAAATTAGTGATCATGTGCAGTTCAGTCTTCTATACCTTTCTGGAAATGAGTCAAAGGGGTTTGGAGGTCTTTGGTGGTCTTAATCCCCTGCTACTGGGTCGGCCTTTAGTTGACATGCCACGCCACCTCATCCAGGTGCTTGTGCTGTACTGTGTTGTGCTTATCTCCAAGAGCCAGAACAAGGACATTTGTTGCAGAAACATGCTGCCCTACATCTATATGGACCCCTTCTCCAGCCACATCCTGTTCTTTCTTACAGTGTATTATTACCAACAGTCCTTGACTCCAAAGCTATCTGGCTATTGGTGTTTGAGACATACACATTAGCCCTCTTATCTTCTAAGCTTCTACCTGGACACGGGAACTGGAGTAGAGAACCAAATTTAAGGAAAGGAAAATACTCTTTCAGGTATTTCAGAAAGAGTTACACATCTTTCTTTATCTGTAAGCGTTCATAATCAACCCATTCAAAAGTGGACAAATTTCTCAGATTCTGTAATCATTTAAAATCTAACAGTCTCAAGATCTTTCTGAAAGTCCTGTCTTCAACACTGGCTTTAAACAAGTATCCTAGCATGCACTGGTACTACTTTATTTATAGAATCATAGGCTCACTGAGGGTGGGAGGAAGATCTGGAGATCACCTAAATCCAATTCGGTATTCACTTAAGTAAAACACAAATAGAAGCGGTGGCAAGTTTGAAGCCATGGCCTGTACAATGCTTGCAGATGGCTAACCTTCTCTTATGACTCCTATGATCCAAAATAGTTCATCAACACTTTAGCAACAGGTAAATACAATACTAAACATTTAATCAGGAAAAGAAATTCTTTTAAACACTAACATTCAAAAATGTTTTTAGCATACTTTATTTTGATGCTTACCAGACAAAGAGCAATGATATCTTTGAGTAAACACTTCCAAAGTAATTAGTGTCAGATTACTTCAGATTCTTCCTCGGCCACTACTTACATTCCTGAATATGTTTTGTTGGTATCAATACAGGCTGGGGGATGGACAGATAGAGAACCGCCCTGCAAAGAAGGACTTGGGGGTGCTGGTGGACAAGAGGCTGGACATGAGCCAGCAATGTGCGTCCGCAGCCCAGAAAGCCAATTGTACCCTGGGCTGCATCACCAGCAGCGTGGGCAGCAGGTCAAAGGAGGCGATTTTGCCCCTCTGCTCTGCTTTGGTGAGACCCACCTGCAGTGCTGCAACCAGCTCTGGAGTCTCCAGCACAGGAAGGACATGGACTTGTTGGACCAGATCCAGAAGAGGGCCACCAAGTTAGAGGAATGAAGCATCTCTCCAACAAGGAAAGACAGAGAATTTCAGCTTGGAAAAGAAGGGTGACCTAACTGCAGCCTTCCAGTACCTGAAAGGAGGCTTACAAGAAAGATGGAGAAGAGCTTTTTACAAAAGCATGTAGTGACAGGACAAGGGGGAATGGCTTCAAACGAACAATAGGTTTAGATTAGATGATCTTTAAGGCCCCTTCTAACCCAAAGCATTCTATGATTTTAGCGACAGAAATGAGAAATAACTAAAAGAAAGATTCATTCCTTGAACAGATTTTTAATGAGGAAAATCACCATATAGTTAATCAAAAAAAAATTCAAAACAGCTGTTAAATACAAATGCCATTTATACTCTACACTGAACTAGAGTCACAGCACTGGTAAAATGTCTTCAAAGGCAAAAGAGAGAGAGTTCCAATTCCTGAAAACCCTTTGAACAAAACATGATCTGAAAAACTGAACTATTGTGGGGTATGAAATTCAGTCATGCTGCATGACAGAAGAGAGGAAGCACAATATGAGGTACAGACACTACTGATTACAATCCCTTCATATTGAATTAGCTGAAGCCATTTGCTATATAACTTCCTTTCATGTTACCCTCTCTCCCACCTACCCCAAAACTCAGAGAAGTCTGCAGAGATGTCCCTTCACCACTACACCATAAGGAAGCTTTATGGAATGCTGAAACCTGAGGGAGCAGCTTGGGCTAAAATCTCTTGCAGCACCACAAATCACCTGCTGTCTGCCATACGGTCTGATCACATACTACCCAACCCCTTGGCTGCTAGGACCAAGTCAGAGGAGCAGAAGGTTGCAAAATGAGACTCAGCAGGTGACATCAATTGCTGCTAACAGCCTTAAATGTTTTAACGTGTATCCGGTGCCAGAAAGCAGGCACTAACTGAAGATGCAGCCATCAGCTATCAAAACAGCAGAAATTCTTGACTTGGAAAGAGAAGAGGTGAACATTACTCTTCCATCCTAAGTTTAGCAAGGATGGAGGAAGCATGGCTCAAGAAGGACTATGATTTGGACAATCAATACATTTCCATTTGCTAGAGCATGGAAAGCCAAGAGCTAATAAATTCTGCACTACTGGCAAACCTTGTCCAATTAGCCTGCAGTGTTTGGAAAGTGGCATTAATAATCCAATTCTCAGGAAACCCTGTAAAACTCAGTGAAAGACCAATAAGTCACCAAGCTGCTGATTTGCGTTTGGGGTTTTTTTTTTGGTAGAAGAGTATCCCTGGCAAAACCAGGGTGTTTTTCTCCTCATCACATTTACTTATCTTTTTCACCTCTCACACTCATCTTGGAGAGCTTCAGTTCTATCCCTGAGCACAAACACAATACCTCATCACAAGAGCAGGCTAGTGCAGATAAAGCTCCCACAGATACACGCAACTGGTCATGTCAGTGATGCCAACTCCAAATACCTAGAAATTCTCCAAGCCTGCAGTGGCCCCCAGGCAGTCACCTACTCCTAAAGGGACTTTCAACAGAGATGAGATCAACAAATATATCTCATAATCCCAGACCAGGGCAAATGGCCCATAGAGCATGGGATCTCTGATAGTGAAATTACAGACTGTAACAGAATAGAATTTCCTGCATGCATTGACTTGAGCTTTTCTCTTTACACTGAGTTTCTCAAAAACTGAGTCATCTTCCTGCTTGGGTGACATGTAGAATTCAGTCTTTATCAGTTTCATGAGTAAGATTTCATTTATTCCTCCTTCTGCCTATATTTCATTACTTCTCTTAGTCCCCAGCATTTCCCTTAGAGGGACAAATGTCCCTTAACATGTCTACCTGAAAAATCATATAGAAAAATAGCCCAAAGATGTTTCGATAAACCTGTTGAGACCTTCAAGTAACAACTTTATAGCAATAACTACATATTGATTTCACAGGTTACACATTCAAATGACAATTTTGTTAATTATTTCAGAGCATACCTGTAGGAGGAGACTGAAGGTATAATACGGGAAAATCAGCGCTAAGTATCTAGTTTGCATTGGACTTTGCACACCACTATCTAGCAGAGTAAATAAGTACAAATTCCTTCATTTTAATAAAGAGAAATCAGTTTTCAACAGTTAAAAAAATACTCTTACATTGCTTTGCATTTTCCTCTCCCTCAAAACACGCCATGCATGAGGTGACATTCAGCAAAGCATTAACGAAAACCAGTTATGCCCACTAAAACATAAAATTGCATAGAACACAAAAATTCTTAAGTAGTTCCTGTCTGTTCAGTTAGCAAGCATCATCCCCATATAACAGATGGGTATAAGGAGTGACAGAGTAAGTTCAGCCACTAGCACGGTCCAACCCCCCTGCTGCCTGCACTGCTCACTGATACCTCTCTGCTGGGCAGAAAACTCTTGCCAGAGCCAGTTCACAACCTCCTAGCAGTATGCTGAATTGGCAGTGCTGTCGGAGGAGTGCAGGAGTTCAGAGACTCGCTAGCCACAAGGACCCACCAGGGGATTCTCCAGCTGCCCTTCCCGGGTCCCTGCCCATGGTGGCATGGCCAAGCAGTGACCTGATGTCACTGGCACTCTGGCCCAGCTTACGCCACCTGACACTGCCAAGGGAACTACAGAGCATTGCAGAGAAAAGGGAGGAAGGCTTGAGAAGCAACTTTTAATTTTCCCACAACTTTTGCTGCACTTCCTCCTAGTGCAAGCCTTCCACATGGTATCACTTCTGCTTCCCCGCATGACTAAAACATTGCATACACTGGAGGCACCCGACACAAAAAAGCGGGGGATCTCCCAAATCTCCCAATTCCTCCTACACTGTTCACTCCCAGAGCAGCTTTTATTCTGTTTTATTCCTATTTACAATAAAGATGCTAGAATAATTAAAGCAATGATTCTTTCACTTTGTATAAGCTTGTTGAGTGCTTTATGCTTAAAACCATGACAAATGTACTCTTTTATTGTTTAAACAAATTACTTTTAGAGCATTTTCCTGATTGACTGTTATTATTAGTCTATAATATGTAATCTGAACTGAACATAGCATGAAAAACTTGAAAAGAATTTATAACTAAATAATTGAGAAAATACCCTTAGAGCACTTGGCATGACAGCACAATTCAGACATGCAGCAATATACTGAAGTAAGAATGTCACTGTTAGCTCTTTCAGAAACAGCAGAAAAATCGGACAATCTCAAGAATAAAAGCAGTGGAGTCACTTTATGAATTATCATCTGCTGGAACCACCATAAACAACTGCAGACCCTTCTGAACAGAGAACATCTTCTTACCTGTTACTACAGCCTGAAAGGGAAGGCAGTGTGGGGGGGATGACCTCCATAATTCTTTGCAATAAAAATCTTCTCTACTTCACCTCTCTCCAAAAATTCAAGAAAACTAGCTAGCTCATTTATGGGAATAATCTAGAGGGAGCGCAACACTGTAAGAGTTTTTGGTTTGTGATGCAAGTCTGAATAAAACATTAACAAAACAAAATTTAAAAAATACACTATTTTGTCTTGGTATATTTTTGTTTCAGTGTAAAAAATGGTCTTTCGAAGCATGAAGAACACAGGATCATTCTTTTCACTCCACCCCACAATAAACAGATGTGAAAACCTGGTTGCTTCATTCAGATGAAAATTTTATAATAAAATATACATCTTACCCTACCTTAAACCACAGGCAGTGTAGATGCAGATTTTGTAAATCACATTACTTCAATAGGGCAAATACTTCCTTAGGTATTTCAGTCAACTCTCTTCACCTTTCTGTAGCACCAAGATACACTAGAAAAACCTATACTGTTCTAAAGTTTTAAGAAAGTGACAGTACTACTAAAAAAGATGATGCTAATTGAGATGCAGAATATTAACAGTCCTCTACTACAGAATCACACTGCATTTCATGACACAGTCTTTAAATACAAGTACTTTAAAGAATATTGGCTGAGAGTTCAGGAAAAGCCATTCAATCTAAAGAAGCTGTGATTTCAAATGAAATGAAACCAGCAGCACAAAGGTCATCAAATAACCACATCAACACTTCACCATGCAGTTACAGTTCAGTCATAGAAGTAAAACATGCATGTTAAAATTCTCAAACTTCACAAACCCAACTGTCATTCTCAATTTCTGCTGGTTTAGTCAGCCACCAAGAAGTCTAGAAAATGACATGAGTTCATCAGAGCTCAGCTGCCTTACTTCATTTAACATTATGTTCACTGGTTGGCTGCAATAAAAACATGTATCAAAAGATCCTCTGCAATCTTTTCAGAGAGGAGATAAGGTGTCAAAATCCCCTTCAAATAACGTTGCATTTGAAAATGAACCAACTTCAAAAAAAGAACATAAAAAACTTTACCTTAATTGGAGCCCGGCTAAACTGTATTTTTCTGTTGGCTGGGATTTCGTCTTCATCTGGCAATCCATTAATTTCAGAATATTCCATATCAGGTTCATAACAGTTATTTTCATCACTGTCATCTAGATCATCCTGTTCTGTACCTGTCTCTCCCCAGTCAGAATTATATCTGGACCGTACTCGATACACATTGTAGTCAGAGTGCATGTATACATGGGAACTCTGAAAATTATTCACATCTTCATGCACATCTTTTTCACTTGCCTCATCATAATGGGACTCAGCAGCATCTAAAATCCCATCTGCGGCAAAATCACCACCTGAAGCTACATTTTTTGTTAATTCTGCAGCTTCAGATCGATCAAAGGTACCTTCTCTATTTTCTGACTGTTCCTTTTGTTGCACCAAAACTCCTGTCTGTGTTTTTGACTTACTTCTAGCACAGCGGTCCACAGACCTTTCGCTGTCAAGCACACTGGCCAAATCCTGCTGACCTGTTGCAGAGCTCTCAACAGAATCAGCTCTTGCCTCTGTGCTCTTCTTTCTTTCTTCAGTTGTTTTTGAACCTGCCAAAGTGCCTGTGGACACTTTCTGTCTTGCTGTTGAAGATGTGCTGGTTTTCTGGGAGTTCTCAACAGACATCACACCTGTAGTCTGTTTGGCTGGGGGAGACCATGTGCTGGCCTCTTTCAAAGGACTGAAACCCTCAAGGTTTGCAACTGGAGAGGAGATATTTGTGACACTAGATGAGAGGTTTAGTGGATAGTGACCAGTTACAGAGTACTCTTCATTGTTTTCCGACTTTTCTACAACGCCTGCATTGTGTGAGTCAGTGTTTTCAAAAACTGCGCTGAGCTGACTCACAGTTGGAGAGACAGTCTCTGTCCTTGGGCTAAGACTGTCCAGTGAATCAGTGCTGCCTCTGTGAGACTTGGAGCTGCACCACTCATCTGGAACCTCATTGGAAACGATTTTCTCTTTCTTTGGGGAATAGCGATTTGAATGTCCCATTTCATGAGCATTTCGCTCAAACATCTTCCGAGTTTCAGTGAACTTGGAATAGGAAGGACCATCATGGATAGTATCAAATCTACTAATCCTTTCTGAGACAGATGATTCCAATCTTACAATTGAACCATCTGCTTTTTCCACAAATTCTTTGGGCCTAATTCGCCTTTGAGGAGATGGAGGGCCGCCCTTCCCCCTGGTTTTAGGGGCAACTCCAGCACTTTCAGTGGGCTCCATGCCCATCTGCATAAATAAGTTCTTGATCCTATTGACATTTGAGCCATATTTCCTTCCTCTGTTCTGCGAGGCCTCTCCTTCCTCTTTTGCTTTTTGGTCTCCATCTGATTTTGGTTTGTCAAAGGTGCTTTTCAGCGCCTGGAACTCAGTTCTGTAAGCATTTCTGTGAGGAGAGGCACTTCGGAGGGTTGATCTTTCTCCTGAAGACTCTGTTTTCATCATGTTTACTCCAAGACCATAAAACCTGCTTGCATAGTTTCTTCTGTACTGCTCTCAGTAGATTGTCACAGCTGAGATTCTGCTTGAGGAGTGTTTTTCCTCAGGGGCCACTGCACTTCAGCAGGGCCATAATCAACAGAAGATCTGGAAGCAAATATCTAAACGCATGCAGTCAATTCCAACAAAGCAGCATGATCAAGGACTCAAGAACCAGGACTGATTTAACCTGCAATAGAAAGGAGGGTTTTCTGAACTATGTCAGGTACTTGCACTTTAAATGTCAATTTCCACTTACTGTTATTTGACACATTTACCAAAAAAATACAAAACAAAACCCAAACTAAGAAACAAAAAAACAATGCTGCACAGACACATGACAACTTGCCATTACAAACTTTTTCAAATTGATTTGCAATATTTACTATCTATATCATCATCCCATAGTGAAAGAACAGATTATCACACCATTCACAAGTATAGTAGTATGGCACAAATATGCACGCAAAGGAAAGGCAATGTGACATGAAATGCGAGGCATTGCAAGACAATCCTTCCTCTCTCTAAGAAACATAACGGTAGAAATACAACCAAAGATAATATGCTCAGAAAGGCAAATTAAACATCCGCTCGAGGGAATACAAAAAAACTGCACCCGAAGTTAACATCCTCAGCTGACACGGTGAAGAAAGTGAAATCCCGATAGAGAAAGTTGCCCCTTGTCACGGGCAGCGGTTTTAGCACCTGGAAGAGCCCGGAGGTGCCCAAGGCGGAGATGCAGAGCCGGAGCCAGGGGCTGGACCCGCTGCCGCCCCCGGCCCCCGCCGCCCGGCGAAGGGAGCACGGCGCTCCCCCCAGAGCCAGAGCCCTCTCCCCTGCCCTCCGTTCCCCCTCCCCAGCCCTCGCCCCGGCCCTGCCCGCCGCACACGGTGCCGGTGCCCCCGCGCCGCCCCGCGCCCGCCGCTCGCCACGGCCGACCGAAGAGGGAGGCCACACGGCAGCGGCTCCCGCAGCAGGCGATGTGAACTTGACCCGAGCGGGCGGGCTGGAGCCTCCGCGGCGTGCCGTGCCCTCCTCCGTGCCGTGCCGTGCCGTGCCGTGCCGTGCCGTGCCCCTCCCGCGGGCCGGAGCGCGGGGCCCCGCCGGGCAGCACCTTGCGGCGGGGCAGCGCCCGGGCAGCCGCCCCCGCGGAACAAAAGCGCGGTGCCGGGGCTGCTCCCCGCCGAGCGCGCACCCCGCCTTACCCAGCCGACGGCCGCGACGGGCTCCCCCGGCCGGCTCAGCGCTGCCGCCGCCGCCGCGCCTCCCCTGCGCAGCGCGGCCGCCGCCGCCGCCCGCCTGACGGGAGGAGGAGGCGGCAGCAGCAGCAGCGGCAGCAGCAGCAGCAGCAGCAGCAGCGGCCGCCGCGCCG
>JAWWTY010000077.1:24009842-24021789 GCA_035222235.1 Margarornis squamiger | reverse complement strand
GGGCGGCGGGGGACGGGCCCGGCCGCGGCCACGCCGTGAGCGCCGAGCCCCGCTGGCCGGCCCCCGCCCCGCCCGGTGCCGTCCTTCCCGCCTGGGGAACGCTCGCTCCCAGCGGGACCCCGCGGGCCGGGCCGGGCCGGAGCGGAGCGGAGCAGGCAGCGCGCCCGCCCCCTGCGGGAGGGGCACGGCCCGGGCCCCGCGCTCCGGGAGCTCCGGGAGCACGGGGAGCACCCACCCGGCGGGCTCGGGTGCCCCCCCTGCCGATCCCGCCGGTGCCGGCAGCCCGGGCGGGCACCGCTGCTGGCAGAGCCCGGGAGGGCAGGGTGAGCCCCGCCGGCAGCGCCTGTGCCCGCAGCGCTGCCAGAGACGGGACCGCAGCGCATCGCCCGGGAGCGCAGCCGCGGCCAGCACGCCTTTGCTGTGCGGCAGCTGGGCGAGTTCACCACTAAAATGTTTTGGCTTTATGCAGCGGATAAGACAACTTAATTGCGGAACATGGAATCTCTAGGTAATTTGTAAAACTGGCAATCCAAGAAGGTAATGACTGTTAATCACATAGCAACTCCTAAGCAAAGTTCATTAAACTAATTGCATAAATATCCAGAAAATGGCCTGGGGATGTACACTGCAAATTCCGAAAACTAATTATTATGCACACAGAATAAAGACAGCGGTGGCTGAAAATAAAGACATGAGGTATACAGAGCCATCAATTTTAATGACACTGAAGCACAGGTACTATGTATACCAGAGTTCACAGGTGTCAATCTCTAGTTAATCTAACTTGCACCAAAGCGATCCAGCTCAAAACTGTTTTCCTCAATGAAGTTTAAATAAACAAGCATGTTAGTATTGACAGGCAACCAACAAATCTTGTTAGATTGAAAACCAGCCCTTTGATAAATGAATACACAGGAGACCAGGAACAGAAGTGAGGATGTTTCAGCAGTGTTTTTCCCAGTGCTGGCAGCAGCCTGTCCTGGGGCACCCCTCGGCCCCTGCCCACTCCAGCTGTGTGCGCGCAGAGGCACCGCAGGAGCGCCGCGGGGCTCTGGATGTCCCGCGGGCTGCTGAGCGCGGCCGTGCCAAAGCACGCTAGCACAGCAGGGAGAAAGGGAGATCTGATGAGATAAGGAACGAGCCAGGATACAGGCAGCCCCCGAGCTTCAAAAGCACTCACAGAAACCTCCCCGTCTGAGGCCGGTTCCCAAACCAGAAGAATAAGGGAACGACTGTTCCACAGCTGCTTGCGGTGAGGAGTCCTGCAGGTGATTCCCTGCACAAGGACTGAAAACCTTGCAACTAAGGAGGACATTCCCTATTAAATTCTAAACATCAGATAACACACCGTATCTGAGGTCCAGCCTCTCTGGCAGTGCCTTTCTATTGGTATAATTTTGTAGACATGAAGCTGTAGGAACACTTAAGAGAGCTGCTTGACTTTTGAAGATAAAAATATATTAACAGAACTTGAAGTGTCATTGAAGAAGAATAGAGAGGTAAAGCAGAAATTTAAACATTTTACTTCCTTTGTGAATTTTGGCTATGTGGAGTTAGAGAGCTTAGCATGTACCAGATACATATCTGTAAGTGTTCTATAATTCACACATACAAGAAAAATAAGAGACACAAGCAAACATTAAACAATAAATGAAACAACTTGAAGGAATTTTAAAGAGACTCATTCACATGTAATTATCTAAAAATAATTAGGAAAGTATCCAATACCATATCTACATAACCAAGCCATAAATATTTTTAAATCTACTTTCTGACACAAATTGTGCAAACAAAATGGCCACTTCTAACCCATAAGATACATGTTAAACAATGTACCCAAAAGAATATTTATATTACTTCACGGCAGAATAGTGCAAACTACCTCTGCATTATACTTTAGTAGAAAGTAAGGAACTGAGATGACTCACAGATGCTGATAGAAGTAGCATGCATTAAATCTCAAGTTTTCCATGATGAGGGAGGCAATATATTACATTTATGTTTTCCTTACATGTGCTGTAAGTAGACAGCATAGATGTTCAAACAGATGATACCCAGCTTTGACACACAATCTAATGCAAAATTATTTTAAGTAGTTTCATTTTCCTTTGGTATCATCTCAGGTTCATAACAGCCAAGATGTAGAGAAACTACTGGCAATTTTGTCTGCTCCATCAGAGACAGTTTGGACTCTATTCAGAAATTCAGTTTTGGTCACTGACATCTAAGTTATTTAAACTTAAATTATAATCACTTACCAAAAAATTTTCAATCTACATCCTTATTTACACAATGCCTATGTAAAACAATATTATTATACATGGTAGGATAATAAATTGTGTTTTGTTTCAATTGTTATGCCACTTTTCAAGAAAGACTCTTCATATATAAGCATGGCCATGCAGCTAACTATTAAAATCAGAATTATGTGTCCTTTTACATTTTTAGTATTTTTGTGGTAATCCATATGACTAGAAAGTATTTTTAGGCTTTGCTGAAGTATGGTTTATATTTCTGTTCATTCCTGAACAACATTAAAATGCTGCACAGGATACATTAGAGAAGGTAAGAGACCAAGAGTTACACTATGTTGGTATAAAATCATAGTAACTTCACTGAAGTTATAGCATTATTCAATTTCCCAGCCAATGGGAATTTAAAATTTGTTCAGCTTAATATTTACATATGATAGAGTGTGGCTGTCATTTTACTTGCACTGCAGTAGCAGCTCCATTCAAAGGGTTCTGAATTTGCACATGTGACAGGGAGAGACCCAAGTTATTTAACCTTATGGAATCACTTTAAATTATACTCTGGATCTTTTAAAACCAGTTTTGGTGCAGTCCTGCGACACTGAAGACAGTTGATTTTCTGTTTATTCTGTATGTGTGAATTATATTTATTTACAAACAGGACTATTTGGATGTCACTGATGGGTTGTTTCAAGTCGCTTCTGTGCTTTTAAGACCGCTTGGGTTTTGAGATAGTGATTTATTTGCACAGCAGAGCTGCAATGCAAGTTTTTCCACATGGCTCAGGCAAAAGAAAAAAGTAATTCCATCATCTGTCTCCCGTCAGTGTCTTTCAAATCTGGCAAGATAACATCTGTATGTACATAGAAATGGAAACTATTTACTTCATCTGATCTTTGGCTAAGAAAGCCCCTATCTGCTATCCTGCCAAACCACTAACAGGGAGGAGGTTTTTCTTCCTTATACATATTACAACATAAACAGAATTGAGTTCTATTTCTTAACACTCAGCCATGAATTCTTATTACATAATCCAGTTTAAAGAAAAAGATCTGGGGTAAACAAGATACATAGATTTTGGCAGATGAGGAATGTTCAAGTCAGAGTTGCCATGTACCAGAGCAGCAGGAAACTAAAATAAATGGCAAACAGCCACAATAGCAAGTTGATAACCTGTAGTTTCACACATGAGCAATCTGTAATTGCATTAAGTGTAATTCTTTTATATAGGAAGCCATTATTAGTTAAAAAGGGGAGCTCATTAATATCACTAATTTGGCAACTTCAGAAGACTGTGCTGTTTTTACATAGAACATGTCAAACTACTTGAAAGCTCAACAATAATGTTAAAAAAGAACTTTGTCCTGAAAGATCTGAAGAAAATCTCTGCTAATGATAACAAAACTACATGTTCTAGCAGTTTATCAGAAAGGCAAATATTAGCATATGAAGGCTTAAACTCAGACTAGTAATAGCCTTTTCTCAGTTAGTGTGAGGAGACTCTCATACCCATTCTTAAACATTCTGCTTTTAAATTATTCAAGAAATGCACAGCTATGACTAGAATAAAATAGAATTTTCAAGAGGGAAGTACATTAATTATACCCTGTGTACAACTACTTTCTTTGAAATAGTTGAACTCTCAGCATTGAACTCTGCATTTATAGCACAACACAGAAAACTGTTAGTTACCAGCCTGGCTAGAATGATGGCAGTCAGTTGGAGAAAACATATAATTTCACAAAAAAAGGAAAAGGCTAAATGTTTGGTCTGTTAGTACTTGCTAAGAATCAATCCTGGCAAAACTCATATTTCATGTCAAACTATTCAGGTGGGGAAATTGTTAGGAAACATTCCATAAAACATATTAGGTGACAAAATGAGTAAGATCCTCCAAGATGTATGGTACCTGTCACATACTTTGATTCATCAGGTAAATATCATACATGGTATAGAAAACTCCTTTCCAACATCAGTGAGAAAGATTCAGACTTGGAAATGTTACTAATTCAACTATTTCAAACCAGAAAAGCAGAAGTAAGAGATATTTGAGAGCCTCATGCTAATTTAATAATTATCTCATCATGGAAATATTTTCTTATTGTAACAAAATTAATTTTCTATTGAAGATGAAGTTTTTCTTAACCGTTTGTATCTAGAAGACAGAAAATAATGGGGTTTGGCAGTCTGTGCAAAAGTATTAGCTCAGAGTATTTCTTATGCAGTGAATATCCATCATTATTCTTAAAGAACACAGTGAGCCAAAGTGGGAGAAGAGAAAGAAGTATACTAGGAGGGAAAAATACACTTGATGATCAGAGCTTACAAGTGTACTTGGCACTGTCAGTAAATAATACACAAGCAAATCTGATTACTAAGTTCAGGAATCTCTGACAAAGCAGATAACTTTTTGGGCCATGCAGAAGGGAAGGCAGCAGGTTCAGTTTTCACCTGTTTCATCTGACTGTTCAAATTCAGTGGATTTGGAGCCTATACTGCCATTCTGGAAACAGCAACAGGTGTCTTCTTGGAGAAAGGTAGGGAGGCTGGAATTCACAAAATACGGTACACCACTGCTGCCTTGCAGTGTGCAGTCTGTTGGCAAGGGGGGAAAAAATTGTGTGGATTGCTCCACCCTGAAACTGATGCTTATGCCTCTGTTTGAGCTCACATCTTAGTAGTCCATATCCCAAGCCTCCTGGTAATGTGAACATAGGCTGGTTATGGTTGCATTAGTGGAATTGGTTGCTCCTTTTTCCTTTACAAAAATCTAGTAATTTGAAAAAATAAAAATGAGAAAACAGCTGTTTAGCTCAAAACAGCAATGTGTCGCTTACAGCATGTAGAGCCAAATATAGTTTCCCATGCCTTGGTTGCCTGCCATGTACTTTGATTACATTTTCCCCTACCTTACAGGTACTGTCTTGCTAACACACCCCCTGTGAAAATTCTGTCTTAAAGCTAGATTTCATAGTTAGTTTAATTTAGTGCATAAAATCATTAAATATTTAATTACTGTGTTCTGTATGGCATCAGATAACGAACGTAGGCCAGCTAAAAATATTCCATTATTTTGGAAAAGTTGTGCTTTGCCAAAGGATAGAAACAATATCACTGTGCTGCAGTCACTGTAGAAATACAGGTTGCCAGCTAGAGGTGTCTATAAATGAGAGTTCTGTGCTAACAATAAAGCACTTGTGTAAAGAGAAAGAGAAATCAAGAAGGGTGACCACTTCATCACACCATTGAAAAGAAAAATGAGAACAGTGCTGTCACACTGAAATACAAAACATAAGAATGAATGAATCAAAGCCTACAAATTTAACTATGCCGTGTTTAAGAAAGGGAAGGAACACTCATATTAATCAGTATAGCATTATAGATGAATAGGAATACATAAATATTTGCATGAAACAGCAATTGCATGAGGCAGAAGAGACAAGCTTTTGAAGGGTCTGGGCCATTGCCCAAGACAAAAATACCCAGCAACAGCTGCCATGAGGTAGCCAGATTTGCACAGGCAAGACCAACAAGCTGCCAGGGTAACAGAGAAGAAAGCCGACGAGCACACGTAGTGGCTGAGGGGTCCGAAGGCAGACCTCAGGGGCACAACACGGAGCTCCCCAATCCGAGCGTGAGGCCGCCAGAGACGAGCGGCTCTTCAGCCGCCCCTGTTGGGGCAGAGGGGCAGTGCCGCCCTCCTGGCACAGCCGTGCAGCCCCTGGGGGACTCCAGGTGTGGGGACAGTGTGGGGGGAGATAGGAAAAATGCTGAGTATCAGTATTTGACTGCAGGGTTATGTTCCTTTAGTCTGTAAGTGCATAATGCATCATTAGACAAGGGAAATCTCTTGTCATTTCACTGTTAAGTCAGTGGCTAAATTCACACAAGATGGCTGGAAAATGAGAGCTTCCATTCTTTGGAAGCTCTGATTCCTGTCCTTCGTGAAAAGGCTTGCATTCTGGAAAGCTGCTTTAGGTTATGAGTACTCTGATGCAACTCATATTTCTGGTAAGAACAAAGTAGATGCCCAATCTCAGAAGGGAAGCAATGCATCTTTAGAAGAACTTGAGAAGCTGCAATTTGTATCAGCAAGTGTTTGAATAGACCCACACAGTTGGTGTAGGTAATGGATTCTTAGTTCTCCAAGAGGAAAAGGTTCTGTCTAAACCAGAGGCAAACAGCACTGCTGCTACCAAGGCAAGGTGTATTTACATGCAACCCATCCATTCATTTCCAGCAAACATGTCTTGTCTCATTTGGTCATTTGTATCTTTACTGTGAAACGATGAAGAGACTGAGGAGCTCCAGGATGCATCTGCTGAATGGCACTCGGGACTGAGAGGACCACAGATTATTCAAGTGCCCCCTGTTAAGGGTGACCATTTTCATTTCTTCAGGCATGGAGTCATGCACACTTTAGTACAATAACAAGATCACTTAGTTGAAATAAGATGATAGTAGGGTTTGGACCTAAATATTTGTATGTGCTAGCTTCTGGACACCAAAAGCAGGTACTGCAAGCAGACTGCCTGATAGCCCAATATAAGCAAACATACCAAAGTCCAAAGTATACAACTAGTGAATAGGAGGGAATGCAGAACCAAGAAGAAATAGGATGCAGAATTTTAACTGTTTTTCCAAAGGCTTTACATAAATTATAGTTGTGATAAAATTCTTTATAATGAGGTCATAGTACTAGTTTTTCCTCTGTATTGTGTGGCATTGCTCTATGTAATACATCTCTTAAAAATGCCCAACCTCTTTTCCAAGTGCTATCTTATCATCTAAGAAAAATTGGTGCAAAGAAGGTGGGGAGAGAGGGCTGGACTGAAGGGTGAAGAAAGGAAAGTGAGATTACAGAGGTCTAAGCTAGTTTAAACTAAGCAGTGTGCGTTAGTTTCATGCTGTGCAATGTGAAAGAAAGAACACATTTAGGAAGAGATGGTGAGGAGGTGAAGGCAGAAGGAAAATACAGGTGTCTACAAAACTGCCAACAACCTCTCAGATCCAAGAGGGAAGTTGTAAGGAGTGCATGAGGAGCAAAAGAACTTGACCCTTGTGATTTATCTAATTTGGGTGTAGTGGAATTTTCAGATAGGGAATAAAATGTCAGAAACAAAAGAAAAGTTACCTGCATGTGTCCATGCCTCTATTATAGGCAGCTTCAAGAGTTCCACCAATGTCTTGACTATGATGCCTATCAGACATGAAATAACTGCCTTTGGTTCATGTAGGTTGTATGGTAAACACACCATCTAATCAATCCCCCAAAATCCCAGCTGTAGGTAAACAGTTTGGTTTTGTATTTCTTGTAATTGGACAGGAAAAGAAGTTTTTAAAAGAAAAAGGAAGGAAGCAGCTCAGGCAGAGCAACGAGGGAATGATTAGCTTGCATGGCAGTGATCCCCCTAGACTGCGCAGAGGACTGATGAAGGGCAAAACCCCAGAAACAGGCAAGTAACTGGGGTGGGAGAGTGGGAGGACAAGAGAGCATGTTCTTAGTCTCCTGTACTCAAGAGCTTACTCAATCAGCTTTGCACAACTGCTCTATAAGAGCATATACAAGCAGTGAAGAGACTAATCTCATCAGACAAAGCGATTCTTTTGTTATTTCACTGCAAGGAAATAAAGTAAATGGATATTTAATATAGCATGAGGTAGTAGTAAGTCATGGTGCTACTACTGGTAATGCTCAGTGCCATTCAGAGAAGGAAAAAGAACACAGTGCACCAAATCTTCAGAAACAGCTGAGAGAGTGGGAGTTTAATCAAATCCAAATTCACTAACACTACAGCTCGCCCATGCATGATGTTCTCCTCAGCAGTTTAAGTGATTTGGGGGGGGTGGGGGGGCATCTGAAGCTATACATAGATGCATGCCTGCAAAGGGGTACCACAGTACTATTTTACTATCTTTGTAAAAAATAAGAGAATGCTAGGCATAAGTTTAACTACGATCATTTTTCACTTCCCACAACTGCAAAGCTGCCAAGTCCCTGCCAGATGCCTGAATAAGATTTGTGGATTGCTGGAGGAAGTCTGCACCAAGTGAGTTTGAGATTTTACTATTTCTCATTTTCATTGCTCTCCATCCTCCCCGGACAGCAGATGGTGGCATTATCACGGATGGATCATTTGTTAACAAGGATCTTCTCATGACTTCTCAATATAAAAATCACCATAGTATCAGAACACAGGATATACCTGGTGTATTACCTGTTTTAAGTTTAAAAGGACAACTGAGACAACTGACCAGATGGAAAAAAAGCTTTTCCATTGCAAAGAGAAAACACTGGATGAAATTCTGCCCTCTTAACTACTGCAAATTTACATTTTACCAAGACACCAAATCCTGTTTTTTTAAATCAGGATGAAGATTCTTCAGTCATCAAATTATGCCACAGCTTTCTTGAATTTACCACTCAGTAACACTGTGAACCAGTAAAGAGGATGGAAAATATCTTTCTGACTATATTGAACCATCCTGACCACTAGAAAAAGAAAAGTCTTCAAACCTCTCAAATGACATAAAGCACTGGATTGTTTGAAAGCTAAGCTTAGGACTTTGAACCTGTACTGTAAAGGTAGAAATATGGAAAATACATGAATAAGGCTAAACTACTTATTTTTAGGCAGGCTTTCTGATTTTTGCCCAGAGCATTTCCTATTATTCTTAAATGCTCAAAACACTTCCTATTTACCTTTTAAATATATTTGCTGAAGCTTGCATCCACTGCTGCTATAATAGTGAACTTAGTAAATAGTCAGCAGAACTATCTGTTGACGATAAAACAAAAAGTGGGAAAGAATGGTGAATAGTGGGGAGCAAAGCAAAAGAAGAAGATATTTTAGGGGTATATAAATATATATGTTACCACTTGGACAGTTCTTTTAATATGCTGAGCAAAACTGGGATATACTAGTAATAAAAAGGGCAAGTAAAGCATCCTTCAAAGGACACTGTATATCTCACGTTACTAAAGAAAAGAGAAAAAAAACTATTAGGACCAAAAGTCAAGCTGGAGAAGTCACTTTAGGATCTCTGAGTGCAAGTAATCCACTCCCCACCTGCCCTTAATTTTTGTAGGTCTGTTCATACAGATAAGTTTTAGAAAAATTGCTTATACTATTTTCCACTTTTATACATAGCACATACCCTTTCTGCCCTTGTGGTCTGCAGTCTGGCAACCAACGCTAGCAGGAATTTCAGGGATTCAGAATCCCAAAACTGAGGCCTTTATTTTTTTCTGCCTTCTTTCACTAAAACCTTTGCTCTATCAAACCATCTAATTGCATGGAATGACTTCTGCTACATTGCTTCTTCAGAAAAATCAACCTTCTGCCCTCTTCTAGTCTTTCTCCTTCCTCTCAAACTGTCTTGGTAGGTGTAAACCATGTGATTCAGCACTGAATGGAAATCACTAACCATGTAGCCTTGGTTAACATTTTGTCTTTTTCATTTCATTTGTAGTGAGCTTGAAAAATATAAACTTGAAATCAAATATCCAACCTTCTGAAATTAATACAATTACTAAGATACACACTATTTCTCAGACTAAAACTACCTGCAACACTTTGTACCACAGAATATATGATCACCCATGATACATACCAACTGTGCTTGTAGTCAGAGACTGTAATGCTAGAAATCTTGACTTTGATCATTCCTTCCATTTCAGCAATAACTCAACAACCAGGTCCTCATGGATGCAACATCAAAAAGAAAATTAAGAACTTCTTGCTGATGAAATGAGAAAGCTTGCTAGGAGATAAATCAGTAGGGGTATGATCCTCAGGCCACATAGGTGGGGAAGTTCAAGAAATTTTTTTGTAGGAATGAGTCATGAATTCTTCACTAACTGATTCATCTGTAACACAAGAAATTTTAAAGAGGACACAGACAGAACTGTCCGTGTTCTTCACGGAAAGCTCAAAATTGGAGAAAAAAATAGATGCTTCACAGGAGAACTGTATTTTTTTAATTAGTGTGCTAATCTTGGCCATGATTATGACCATGTTTATTTAACTTTTTGCCTTCTGAGATCTGAACATAACTCATCACGAAACAGACTGTTTTTAAAGTAGGAGTAATTGTTGCAGGCTATACTGCCTTAAAATATTCTAAAAGTAGAGATTCATGTTAATTAGAAAGTTACTCATGTCTCATGAAATACCACTTCTGTGTTGCTTTTGGGGAAGGGAATTGATTTTGTATTTATTTATTTTACATAACTTATGTAGGTATAATTGATTCCTTTATTTCAAATATGTGCAAAATTATGTGTATAATGTAAAAAAGTAATGGGAGGTTGTATTTTCTAAAAAAAAAAAAAAAAGCAGAAGTCTTAAATATTGGGCTGTGCTCTAGTTATTTGTATGTACACTTTGAAAGCAGATTGTATATATTTAACCAATGCCAGGCAGTAGGAAATTATAGTGATGGTATTTATTTTTATGTGCATATTTCATTGTTTAACCAAGCCTGTACAAACAAATTCCATGAGTCCAGATCAGAATTCTACACAATTTTTTACCTCTTTTCAAACTTGCTGAATGAAAAGGATATAGGCCAAAATCAGGAGTTCTGCTGGAGAGCTGTGGCCATGGAGGTAGCTACAGTATAGTGGAAAAACCCTCATTGATAATAAAATAGAGGACATACCCTTCTTCACAGTAGGATGTAGAAACTCTCCTTTCTCCCCCTCTTCTTCTTAGCTGAGCTAATCACAGTTCATGACAGGGGAAAGCTAACTACTAAGCGGCTCCTGTGGCATAATCTTATCCCACCACACATGCTGTGGTCTTGCTGTATGTGGTTACAGAGCGGAGAACAGAATCTGAAAAGCTTCTGCACCTCGCACAGTAGGATGCCATGTTTAGACAGAGGAAACAAGAAGGTCATCTCCATGCCCCTTAACTATAGAGTCTATAGCTTTTCTTGCCCAAACAAGGGGGAGCAGAGTTCCCAGGATTGTTCTTTTCTCTTTACCCATGCACACAGGCAAGGGTTAGTTACATAGGGCCACTGCGGGATAAACAGACGAGGAGAGGAAGCAAGCAAATTATTTTTCCCTTGGGCCATTGTTTTGAGAGGTCAAGAAGGCCTGACACATAGGGGTACAACTCTCCCAAAACACAGTCATGAGCTCAGTCTTTCTAGAGCTTTTGAGGGAGTACTTCTGATTGACCCTGTGTGGACACCAGCTGCCCACCAAAGCTGCTCTATCACTCCCCTCCTCAGCTGGACAGAGGAGAGAAAATATAACAAAAGGCTCGTGGGTTGGTACAAGGACAGAGTGAGATCACTCAGCAGTTACCATCATAGGCAAAACAGGCTCGACCTGGTGAAATTAGTTTAATTTATAACTAATCTAACCAGGCTAATGAGAAAATAAAAAGCGTATCTTAAAACACCTTCCCCCACCCCTCCCTTCTTTCTGGGCTCAGTGTTCACTCCCAAATTCTCCATGTACTCCCTCTCCAGCTTAGGGGGACAGGGAACCAGGGTTGCAGTCAGTTCATCACACTTTGTCTCTGCCACTCCTCCCTCCTCAGGGGAAGGACTCCTGTCACTCTTTCCCTGCTCTGGTGTGTGCCCCTTCCACAGAGTGCAGTCCCTCAGAAATAGACTCCTCCAGAGTGGATCCCCTGTGGGGTCACAACGCTGCCAGCACACCTGCTCCAGCGTGGGCA
>JAWWTY010000077.1:23986442-24009381 GCA_035222235.1 Margarornis squamiger | reverse complement strand
CTGCAGGTGGATATCTACTCCACTGTGGACCTCCATGGGCTGCAGGTGGACAGGCTGCCTCACCATGATCTGCACCACAGGCTGCGGGGGAATGTCTCCTCTGGTGCCTGCAGCACTTCGTCCCCCTTCATATTCTCTGGCCTTGGTGTCTGCAGTCTTTGCTTTCACATATTCTCAATCCTCTTTTATCTGACTGTAATTGCTTCCACCAGTAACTTTTTTCCCCTTCTTAACTATGTTTTCCCAAAGGCTCTACCATTGCCACTGACAGGCTTGGTCTTGGCCAGCAGTGGGTCTGTCTTGGAGCTGGCATTGGCTCTATCGGACACGGGAAGCTTCGATCAGCTTCACACAGAAGCCACCACTGTAGCCTCCTGCTACCAAAACCTTGCCACGCAAACCTAATACACTGTGGGAACATTTTGCCTCTTGAAAAGAGCACAGTATAAATTCCTGTCAGATTGCTGTGTCACAGTCATGTTACCAAGGACAAAAACATAACCCCACATGAAGCTTAACTACTGTATCACCAAGGCATCTGCTTTTTTCAGATACAAACAGTATGATGCTTATGTAGTTAAAATGTCATACACGTTGTAATATCTGCCTAAGCAAAAAAGGAATGTAGCAGTAGCTGGAAATAATGATAAATGGGTTGTAATTCTTGAGCTGCTTCTCACCATTGTAAAAGTTGAAGTTAAACTATTTTGATGCCTAGCCTGCTCTTTTTCACTCTTACCTAACCTTACTTCCACTTTCAGGTTTACTTTTCACAGATTAAAAAGCTTGCAGAAACAGAGACTTCTTGTTTGAGGGACTATTTAGTGGTCATTAAGTTACTTCTTGCCAAATTCTTCAGTAATTGCCTCAAAGTTTTCTGTAAGGTGAAGTATATTTGGCATGCATAATTGGAAGAGACAACATAAAACATACACTGCATCTTTTAAATAAACAATTAAAATATTTTTTATTTACACAAGACTACATAAACAAGTAATAACAACTTTGCTGGCAGAACTTTCTCACTGGGTCATTAAAATAATTCTGCTTTCATACTTCTGCCCTTCCCCGGGAATCACTTTTTTTTTTTTTTTTGGGAACTTTAAAATGACTGCTGTTATTCTTGCAGATAAAAACTTGCCCCAGTATATTGATGTTACACATGAATGTCACAGTAAGAAGCTTCTTTTAAATTACTCTTGTGACATTCTGAACAGTGCTTTTTCTAACCTAGCTTACATTTTAAAAGTGTCTTCAAGCTTTTAATCTCATAATGAAGTTCAAATAGTGAAACGAGACATAGATGACTGATAGTCAAGCATAATATCAGAGAATAAGCACACAGTAAACAGATTTTTAGTGATTCCAAACTATATGATGCTTGTATTTCTTCAATGAAAAGCTTACTTAATGAGAAAACATTCCATCTTTCTTTGCATATGTAAGAAAAAAATGTATATCAGATAGTTTTGCCTTCTGCTGAGATATTACACTTTACAAAGGAATGAATTTTGCATTAGCATTTTTCTACCAAGATTTTCAACAATAAAAAGAGCTGCATCATTAACCTAACTTGTATTGTATCAAATTTAGATTAATTCTAGCAGTGAGGCCTACCACATGCAGTTTGAGAAGAGTATGGCTGTACATTCCAAAGTCAGGAATAGCAAGTCCTTTTCGAACCTCTAGAAATAGCGGCTCCTTTTTTTTCAGGAAGAAGATGCCTGCTGCTTCACCGAAAGGTTTCCGAAAGCACCTATATTAGTATAATAAGCAGAGGGAACTAAGGGTTCAACATAAAAAACCACAGCATACAACCATAGATACTGGAGAAAGTCACGGCAAATTTGATGTGATTTCAGACCAATTTAGCAGCACACTAATCTGCACGAAACATTTATTTCAGTGAGCGTGACAGCAATATTTACAAAAAATTCAATGTCTCATGAAGGTCTGTAGATTAGTCTAATTAAAATGAATTAACCCAACTTAAAGTTTGATTTTAAGTAGATTTCTCACGAAGACAAGCCCACTTTATTGGAGCATTGCCCGCATTTATCACGCTTGGACATTTTGTTCAGAGCAGACATAACATTTTTGATAATATACAGGATGTAGGATAAAGCTGCAGCAGTTTGTCATGGGTGGGCTGATCCTCGCCCACTTGAGTTAGGCAGGTTTTGGAGGACTTGTGAGAACAGCAGAAAGCTTCTCTCATGATTAATAGGCATGCAGCATTGTTTGATCTCCCAGGAAACGATGCTGTTTGATTTGGGCATGCTGCGATGAAATGGCAGTTGTATCAGCCCCATTCTTTGTTCCACTGTCTCCTATCAGATGTTTAGGAACCACCACCATTTGTGCTGTTCCCATATGATTATCATCACATTCTTCCTCACTGCACCACCTAGACCTTCAAGATAAGCTGTAGCCCTGATGCCTTTTTCTCTAAAAGAGTAAGTGAGATTTATGATTCATCAGTGGTAACAGTCTTCAGTTTCTCGTCTAATAATCATCTTCCTTATTATCTGTGGTCAGCAATTAGAGATCTAGCTCAGAGAACAGTAGGAAACATGGTGTTAAGCAGCTTACCAATATTAGCATTTGGTGGGTTGTTACATGCCACATCCACAACAAGCTGGTTTTACAGAATGTAGGAAAGAAAGAGAAGGATAACTTCATGTTCATGGAAGCATAAACTTCAGTTAGGTCAGCTGGTCACAGGAATGAAGAATTTTTGTGATGTCCTTCACTTCTGGAAGTTGAGGCAGGCATACTGTACAGAGATAGTAAGCACTTACCTCAGACAAGCAATAAGAAGTGAATAAACTCTTCTAGGCATTAAAAACATGACATTATTTTTATTTGTGTTTACCTTTGATCACCAGACCTGTAAAGGGCAGTAATCTACATGAAAACATTTTAAAACATACAGTAGGAAATCTGATATTATAATTCAGGAACACAATGAGCACTACTTGACACATCTAAACTCTTGCCCCATAGGTCTTGCTTGCAGGGTCATTTTGTGCATGGCTAAGCATGCCAAAATAAAGTGACCCAAAGACAGAGTGGAACTGTGCTTCATCTGCCACCCCATCCTCCTCCTGTATTCTTTGGCATTGTTAGTAATACAACTGGTTTCTTATCTCCTAAGCTCACCAAAATATTTCTTTAATGTAGAGAAAAGCTTTTCACACTTTTTTTTTTTTAAACACAAGCATTTTAAGTCCATTCACAAGCTATGAAAAAGTATTTTAAAAGTATTTAAAAGTATTTTAAAATTTAAGTCCTCATTTTTAAATACAGTAATTGTCTTCAGTGTTTATAACATAGTTATTATTGCTAAATGATAGAAATGGGATTTCTTAATCACTGTATTAGATCATTAATCACATCTATATTGGATATATTATACAATGCAGAAAGAACAATATTCTCCAGGTTCTATTATTTCAACTAAAAAAAAAGTTTTTCAAATCACTGTAATAATACTCTGTGCACTTTTCCTTTTTCTCTCTTTATGTTTGTGGAATAGAGATCAAAACAATTACAAAAAGGTGTATATTAAATAATCAAACCCAAACCCACTGGAAAATCAGATGATGGTAAAGAATATAAAAATCAGTGTAAGATAAAACATATTTTTAGAAAACATACCTTGCCATTTACCCTTCTATAATTCAAGTTTAAACTGTGCTATATTAAAATTCCACATATTGGTCAAATTCATTTTTCTTTAAGAAATAGATTTCTAGTCTTTTCTATGCATCAGCATTTACAGAGAACCACAACTTTGCTGCAAGATCTGTGAAACTTGCTTTCTTCTCCGTTAGGAGGTCATCTTTTATATTAATATCACAGATCTAAAAGAGGGTAGATATTTCTCTAACCTTTCCATATTTTTTTCTCACCGGAACAAAACAGTATTTCAGGAAAATTATCCAAATTACTACGCCTATGGAAACCAAATAACGGCCATCTTAACAGAACAACTCCTTGGACTTCAGAGTGACTTTATTCACTGCTTCACATCACTCTTGAGAGAGTCTTCTTCCTCCTGTGAAGTCACAATAAGCAACCTCTATTTCAGCTAACACTCAGGCATGATAAGAGGGCACTCAACATTGTGCAAAAAACAGAACAGTCCTGGAGACAGGTCAATCCTAGCACCTGCAAAGCTTTCCCCAGGCCTGGTTTCTGCAGGATCATTCAGTAGTCTCTAAAATTTTGCATTCATGACACGGTCCTATACCTCTGCCACACATGAAATCAACTCACCTTTTCATGACTGCTGCTCCCTCCTCATCTTCCCTGGACTATGAGTGTTTAGATTCAAGAGAGTTTCCCTTCCTATCATTCAGGAAGTCTATAAGCACAGGAGAATATAGTGGTTTTCCCTTTCAATACAGCAAGTATGAACCCTACAGGTATACAAAGCAGAGCTGGCCTCCCTCCAGATGTCTCTTTTTTCCCCTCTCCAAAACATAATAAGCTCTAGTGCCTTCCATTAAACACTCTAGAAGTAAATCTTTGCCCACTGGTAAAAAGGAAGATTATTATTTGACTGTTTCAAGACTCATCATTTCTCATTCTCTGGTTCCCATGGAAACTATCCCCAGTGAAGTTTGAGAGGGGCTTTGTGTGCAGCAGAAATTACAATAATTATGGAGAGAATTAGGTTTCTGCAGGGGAAAATCTTAACTAATTTCAAATTTTGTCCAGACCTTTGATGGCAAATCATCCACTAGTTTCACTTTTGCCAAATAATAAAGTAGAAATGAGTATTTTGCTGTTTTAATTTTTAGTTCATGAGAATTTTAGGGAAAAGAGGTACTGGAATAAAGACTTGTATTTTATCTGAACAGAGACTGATGTAATTAGCATAATATAAAGAGTACACTAGTGAAATAGTAAGATTGTTTCACTGAACCTCTACTATAAATTAATTTGATGGAGCAAATAGTAAACTGGCCTAGCATCTTCAACAAAAAAATACAGAATAGGTTACAGTAAAAAAATGAGAGAAAAAAAAGGTTGACTTACATACAAAATTTTATAAAATGTATGAGCACTCTGTTAAATTCTGATTCCTGATGAATGAAAAGCAGTAGGTTCAATAATGACAGTATTTTCTAAAAAGAATCCCATATACTTATAATTGAATCTAATTATCTTCTGCAGAAAGAAGTTATACAGATTTAAGATATGATAGATGACTGAAAAAAAGTGGTTGTAATGATGAGCAATATTACAGAGACATGATTATCTGGTAAAGTATTATAGAAATTATGATTAGTAACTCTTTTTTTTAATTATTTTTTGACAGATTTGGAAATAGAATAGGCAAAGAGATGGGAAAGGGAGCAAGGGCACTAACGTGAGACCCTACTCAGTTAAGACTACATTCAACAGAGAACTTAAACACCTATATCATTTTTTTAGCAATTCCAAAACCATAAACCAGGCATCTACAAGTGCCTACTCCAAAGGGCACCTTTCTAAAAATTCCACTCCTTGTCAAGTAGAAAATGAAACGACTTGGCAGTTGTGTCACTTGCCTATTCTAAGTGAAGACCCAAAAACGCCAGCTGCCACTCTGGCCCCCAAGGAGCCACAATACCTGTATTCAGAACACACCCAGCCTATAGTAGGAGCCCAGAGTACTTCACAAAATGAAAGGTGAACATTTTCTTTTAAAATGCAGCCAGAGAGGAAGAAATTGCTCTAAGTGTTTATTTTCATACAGTATTCTGCTCGTTAGAGCGTTCACTGGAAAAAAACGAGGAGACAGTCAGGTTAAAGGTCTCTGCAGCAAGAGGAGGTTCTTCTGCCTCCTCTCTGTCTCCTGCCTCAAGAAACAGTCTTAAATACCAGGCTGAAAGGTAGACATAGCAGGGGAGGGGAACAGAAGACATGAAAGAATGTATGTTTAACCCTGGTTAGGGGTGTCACCAGAATAACAAAACACAGATTGCACCCCATGGACTTGTTTTGTAATTGTGTTTAAAATGCACAAACAAGTCTGCAAGCTGGGAGCAGACTCCAGAAATTACCCCTCCCTGCCAAGAGAGCCAGGCCAGGAGTCATCCTCCTCCAGGCCCCAGGACTCCCGCATTCCTCCCAGCCTACTCACACAGCCTTGGCAGCACCGCTCCCTCCCCAGCTGCAGCCTCCCGGCAGCCTGCTCACTTGGGCATTCCCCTGGGACCTGGAAGATGCAACTTCAACATGCCCAAGTGAGCAGCAAGCCCTTATAAACGTCTCAGTTAATGCTTATGCTACTCATTCAAGTGTAAGGGGTGTGAGGAAGAGGGAAACCACCACGGGTTTGGTGACGTTTTGTGTGCTGGGTTTTTTTTTTTTTTAAATAAATGACCTAGAAGGATAAAAGCGTAGACCGGAGCTCAGAGATTGCATGCACTCGCAGGAGAGGCAGTGTGCCAAGGGAGGGAGGTGCCTATGGCCCATAAAGAGCTAAATGCCAAAGCTGCAGAAGGAGGCAGGATTCCTGAAACATCCCTATTCTCGCTAATTGGCTCAGGGCAGCTTCCTGCTGAGAGAGCTGACTCTTTCAGGTCACTCTTCCCCATATGCAACATCCATCACCACAGCTGTTTAACAGAGGCAATTAGGGACCCAAACACCTGAAAGTTATGTACAGGAGCCTGTTTTCTATTTTTTCACTATATGGACCACTGTTTTCCCTTTGTTAAAAATAGATAAAAATAAAGCTTTGTATTCCATCGGGGTGGCAAAGATAAATGTACTGAACATTAAGATGCACAGGCATTCCATAATGAGGGTTGTAGCACAGGATAAGCCTCATGGAGATTAGATTTCGGTCTGAAATCTTACCTATGCAAGCAATAAACCTAACTGAGAAGAGTAATATGAATGTGATACAAAACTATTAGAATATTGAGTTGGTTAAAATAGACTGACCGACCAACATTGTGGGAGAAAAATATCCTTACATGCTATGCTAAAATCACAAGCTTTCTGCATAAAAGCCAAAATCAGCAAAACACTCAAAATTCTCTCCCAGTTCTGTGGCCTACATGAAGGGAAGACAGTAACAGCATAGTTCAGTAACAGCATAGTTCAATACTTATCCATGCAGTGCAGCACAAGTAAGAAAGGGGAAATCATAAGGAACTGGCACAACCAAACAAGATATAATTCTTTATCCGTGGACTGGTGAGGGGAAGGAGCTGACGAATAATTACAGAAGTGAAAAGCTTTGGCATAAAACAGAATAGGGCTCAGACTTTGACCCTGCTGCTAGTGCTGCCTGGAGAAAGACATTTCTGCTCCATGAAAGCTGAGATTTCAAAATCTGGCTTTAAGCCAAACCAAGACAGAGTTTCCAAGCTGATGGTTTCTAAACATGACTTTTGAAAAATAAGCAAGATGTTTGATTTTCCATCCAGTAACAATCCTGTAATACAAAAGCAGCATTTGCTATAAACCCAACCAAATTTAGACTTTAACATCAGAATTTTCTACTTTTGTGAATGCAACTTCAGTTAAATTTACATGATTTGGTAAAACTTTCTAAAATAACCCATTTTTTTATTTGAATTTCTCAGTGAAGTTTCTGTCCTTAACTATTCACAAGTAAGGTTCATGATGAAAACAAAACCACAAAAAAAAAAAAAAGCAGGAACTGGACACAAAGATCAAATCAGAAAATAAGTACTAACCAAGAGAAAAGATGGATCTTAAGGCATGAGAATGAAAGTAGCATGAAGGCAACACACCTTATTTTGTCTCAAGAGTATATCTATCCAGAGTTATGCAGTTTCAAAAGGGTAGTGATTGCCATTTAAAGTACACTGATATGGACAAGACTAGTAGACTGTGTGTATAAAGCCTTAATAAAAGACAAGAGCAAATATATTACTGTTCATCAAATTAAATAGTTCCTTTCCCATTTTATTTTTTTTTGCCAAACTGTCTCTGCTTTGTCACTGTGCCCCCGGAGCATCAGCACAGATTGATAGCAGAGCCTCACTCCTGTAGACAATGAAAGTCTCAGAGCTAAGACTTCCTAGGTTCCTCTTCCTTCAGGCACAGAGACTGATTTGAAAAGTTGCCTATTTTTTGACTGAATCACATACATGCTGTCTTATATGTAGAAATATATGAAAAATAGAGTAGGTGGATAAAATTAAGTTCAATCTGGGGGAACCCAGAATTTTTGAACATTCACCACTGTGAGCTGTTAGGAGCTGCAAAGCTGTTCAGCAAAGGCCCCAGTTTGGAAGCCTAAGGTTGCCATCTTTTGGAATTGCATGTGAAGTGTGTAGTTCCTAGGCAGCGCCATTTCATGAGGTCAGGAAGCAGCAGTAGCTTACTAAAAGAAATTTTGGATCAGATAAATCTTCTATACTGCTAACAAGTCTTTACCACAAAGTATTTTAATCAGTAGAAGCATCCAACTCCAGGAAGAAATTTCCATGCTTTCTTGTCATTAGTACTTACATCACCTAGATAAGTTCAATAATGGTTTTACAGGTCAGTGTGAAGGACCCCAAATCAATCTCTGTCTTATGTGGAAATGCCACAGCACCTACTTTTTGAAGGGAACATATGGAAAGGCTTTCCACTTTAACCTCCACCCAGTTCCCCTGCTTTGTCTCCATTCTCCTTTAAAATCTCTTCCTCCTCAACCTGCAGGTGATCTGGCTCAGTGCTTACTCAGGAGCTTTCCCATCTTCCTTCTATTATGGAGTTACCCCTTCTCTTGCATATCCCACCCTGAACTCCAGCCTCCCCTAATCAAGTAACTTGTTTTGCTCTCACAGAAGGTGCCATCTTTGCTCTCCTTCATCCAGTGTGCATCAGATGGGACAACAGGCAGCTTGTATTCCTCTCCTGGCCCAGATGCCTTCTTTCCAGCTCAGGATCCAGAAAATGTGAGCAGATTAACTACACTGTTTTCCAGAATCATAAGATTCAGTTCTTCTCCTCAACTTCAGCAGGAGTTGTTCCTGAGACTAAAGAAATTTCCACTTAAAGACACTATACAAAAGTCATATGCACCACCCTAGTGATAGAAATAATGTCTGCATAAAGCAGCTTTTCTTACTAACACCTCATGGTGGATATGCCTGGTACAGTTGGTGACTGAGGAAATTGGACACAAATGACACAGGGACCATATCATCCAAAGTTCACTATATTCGTACTTCAATTCTCTGGCTTCTGTTTAAGCCAAACTTTGCAAGATGTTGGCAAAGATGGCCAACAGCCTTCTGGGCTATATTAAGAAAAATGTTCCCAGTAGGTTGAAAGAGGTGATCTTTCCCCTCCCTCTACTCAGCACTGGTAAGACACATCTGTAGTACTGAGTCTAGTTCTGGGCTCCCCAGTGCAACACAAACATTAAACTGGAACAATGACAGTGAAGGGCCACAAAGGTGACTGAGTGACTCAAGAACCTGTTGTATGAGGATAGGCTGGGAGAGCTGGGGCTGTTCTTGGAGAACAGAAAGCTCAGGGGGATCTTGTCAGTGTGTGTAAATATTGGATGGGAGGGTGTAAAGAAGATGGAGCCAGGCTCTTTTCAGTAAGTAGTTCCCAGTAACAGGATAAAAGCAACGGGCACAAATTGAAATATAAGAAGTTACACTTCAACATAAGAAAACACTTTTTGACTGTGAGAGTGGCCAAACATTGGAATCCTGCTCAAACTAGGGTCTAATTTCCCATCAGTTCATAGCAACCATGTATTTGCTTTCCAAACATATGTCTCCACCATTCTTTCCTCTCAAAGGTGCTCTTCTGTTAAGACTGGCTTTTTTTTCTGTGATTATACAGTCTCAACCACCTTATTCCTAGAGTTCCTAGATACCATCGTAAAAGCAAGCAGTAGTAAAACTGATCTGTTGATGTAAGTTTAAGAGAGTATATTATCTATCACTTTCACTTTTAGATACTTGTTCAAGAAGGTTTTCACTGTTGAGGACATTCATTTCACTTAAGTTTAGCCATTTAACTGCCAGAGCCCTCATGGAAAGACAGATAAGCATCATCAGCAAGGCATTCATCTTACTTACCTCAAGAGACTTACCTCAGTGTGATATGATCTGCCTCTGTCTCTTTATTTATTAGAATGTGAGCATAGAGACATAAAATTTAGCCAGCTGAGATTATGCCATAAACTTACATACTCATCAGTAAACATCTAGCTTTGAAAAGTTTTAGATGGGCTGGACAAAATCCCATTTTTTGTTTTTCCACAAAGAATGTCAGAGAGTAATACAAGAGCTCTTAGAAGACATCATTCATAAGATTTACTTACAAGATTATGCTTTACTAGTTGCAGTCTTTCCTCACAGAAGCTGAAGGGCAACTCCAATGTGCATGGATTTCTTGTTGTGCACTTACCCTGCTTTCTGAGAACACAACCGTTCCTCTCATTACAGACTGTAAAACTGCTATGAAACAAAGAAAGCCCCTCAACTGAGCTGTTCCAGTCTCAGTTAAACTTGCGTAAGATCTGCTTTAGGCACTCCTAAAAGATCCCTCAGTGATTTGTAACTTAGACAATATTGAAGTGGCACCAATAAGCTTAAAATTCTGTTGAGGACTCTGAAGGTATGGCTAGAGCAACTCCAACAGTTCTGGTAATTAATGCTCCTGTAAATGGCATTCAGTATTCTGACATTTATGTTTGGATGAGGAAAAGACCTGTTAGAAGTAATAATGGATGACTGTTGTGATATAGAAAATGCTGAACTCCAACAGTCTGTGATTAACAACTTAAACAGCAATGCAATTAACATCCTGCCTTTTCAATATAACTTAAGTTACACAATGCCAGTGAGAAAAATGAGTTTTATTCCCCAACAAGCTCAACAAGGCTGTACAGTGTCCTACAAAATCTGCAGCTAATATTGAGTAAAAGAGATTGAGAGAGAGAACTTTTTGTTTCTTTGTTGTGAAATTCAGTCATGCAGAGAGAGAACAAGTGTTTACTATTCTTTCAGGAAAAAGAAGCATCTGTGATGATTACCAAGAAGAACTCGCTTGCTCACTTAATGATGCACAAAATCGTGGTCAAGGCCTGGAAACATTTTAAGTTGCATTTGAATTTCAGTAGGAACAGTGCAAAAACCCCTTTGTCATCTCCAGGGCTACTCAAAGGAAAGTGAATTAATTTTGGACCTTTCTGTAAGTTCATAATAATGTAAGTACAGCATTGACAGGTATTATATCTCATCTTTGAAAGGATGGAATAAGCGAAAAGGGGCAGGCAGGATTTAAGTTTGATTTCAGCAGCTTTAACTCATTATCTAAGCATAATTTTACTCACTAAATAGTCTTACTGATCTTTACATTTAAGTAGATACAAAAGAGTACAATTCCTCATAAGAAATGTAGAAGGGAAAAAAACCCCCATCAAACAGCCTTTTGAACATAAATATCAATTCAAGATTTAATGGCATCTTAAAATCAAAGGACAGCTTTGCTGGCAGCACACTTCTCAAGATTATTCTAGAGTCTGATTTTGAAATTTAATTTATGTTGTTCTTCTTGATATGAACTCATAAATCTAAAGCTTTGCTAAACTGCTTAAGACAGAGTTCAAGTTACAGACATTAAAAAGGAGGTGGTGATATGAAGTCTTTCATTTCTGGCAAAAATCAGAAAATCATAGAATTGTTTAGGTTGGAAAAGACCTTTAAGTTCATCAAGGCTAGCCATTAACCCAGCACTGTCAAGTCCACCAGCAAACCATGTCCTCAAGCAGCACCACATCTATACATCTTTTAAATATCCCCAGGGGTGGTGACTCAACCACTTTCCTGGGCCACCAGTTCCAATGCTTGACAAGTCTTTCGGGTGAACAAATTTTTCCTAATATCCAATGGTACAACCTGAGGTCATTTCCTCTTGTCCTATCCCTTGTTACTTGGCATAAGAGACTGACCCCCACCTGGCTGCAACCTCCTTTCAGGAAGTTTTAGAGAGTGATATGGTCCCCCCTGAGCCTTCTCTTCTGGTGAAACAACCCCAGCTCCCTCAACCACTCCTAACAGGACTTGTGCTATATACAATATTAAATATTTTCATGAAAAATAGCTAGTTGAACTCAAAGTAGTCAGTTGAAGAAAAACTAAATATAACTTCCGGGGTTTTATTTCTTTAGTAATGACAGGAGTCTGTGAATCAGTGAGATCTTACAGAGGGAGAATCTACTGTGTTTTGTGAATGTTTCCATTCCAATATTGAAAGCTTTAAGTCAAATCTTAGCCATACTGTGGCAGTCACACTACCAACACCTGAAGTCAGTCAAATAGAAAGTTGATCATGTGAGCTCTTATTGCAAGCTACGGCCTGTCTTGTCACACTTACGCATACTTGCTATACTTCCTGCATGCACGTAAACCCCATGCATTTGGCCTATACAGGCTGACTTTTGTTACCTGATTATCCAAGGTTCTTTGTACCTAATTCCAAAGTATAAACAGGAGAGAAAGGCAGAGAAATGCTAATTAAAAACCATAATTTGCTGTGACACCTAGTTAAATATCAGAATCTTCAGTCTGGCAGTTTCAATGGGAATATTCAGCTCTGTTCAACTGTGCTTAATACCTGACTGTGTTTATAATCTCACAGCAGTTGCCCCCATTCAGAAGCACTTTTCTGTGCTTTTACAGCTCCAACATCCTCCTGTTTGTCAGAACACATCTATCATTTTGTAGTCATTCTTCTCTCCCACCTCCCTGAGTATTTTGCCAAGTCCTGTTGATTCCCCCTTTACAATATGTCCTGGAAAAACAAGAAAGTCCTTTCTGTCACTCCCTGTGGCTGAAACCTTTGTCTGAGTTCTGTTAGTCTTTCTTCTGAAGTTCCTAAGCTACTGCTACCTCCTCTGTAGCCTTGTCTAATCCCTACTTGGTACTCCCACAATTGCTACAAACCCTTTCACAAAAGCATTTCCTCTTACAAACCATGAATCACTCATTGGTTTCCTCCATACAAGCAAACAATTTCCAATTCTGCTTATCTTTCAGTCTTACGCTCCATTGTATTGGCACTTCCAATCTGACTCCATTCTGGCATTGGTAATGCAAAGTCACTTCCTACTCCATGAAGCAAACTTTCACTGTCTCCTTCCAAAATATATCACTACCATTACCTACATGCTTCTGGGAATTTTTTTTTTCCATGAAAAGTTGGGTTTGAGTACTCCTGAACCAAACAAGAATTGCACACAGCTTTCTAGATGGTCTGTGTGACAAGCTCACATTAGAACTTCACAGCAAATTAAATACTGTAATTTCTAGCTTAATGCACTGATCTGCTACATAAAGGTCCTCCTACACAGTAAGCTCTCTCATGCAGAGATTTTGTCTTTGTTCTGACACTGATGAGAACACATATGTCTTTAGTTCTTATAATAAAGGAGATTTATTCCTTGTAAAAGCAAAATAACTCCCTGCCTTTCCCTTCCTTCTAAAAATACAAACTACCTTCCCTCAAATAAAAGCCAAACAAAAAACCTCTAATCAAACTAAAGGACTTTTATGGTTTGCTTGCCTGGTGGCAACAATTTTACAACTCAGGGGATGGCACAATGGAATGTTACTTTTACAGGAAAAATATTCAAATTTATTCTCTAGTTAGGCAATTTGGAGTGGCTTTAACCATTATAAAATTGTATATTCACAATAAAATATCAGTTTATCTTCTTGTATTTTAACTAAGCTTGTGGTTTCAAATTAAGCTACTTCTGCCTTACTGGGGAGAAACAAACAAACAAACAAACAATCAACAAAACAACAAAAAACAAAAACAAACAAAAAACCAAGACAAACAAACAGACAAAAAAAAACAAGGAGGGCAATAGTGTTCCCCTGAGTTATGGCAAAAATATAACTTCAGTGTACAAAGTAACTTTTTTGCATCTGGTCTGCAGTTCAAAATACTTTGATTCTACTCCCTGTCTGGACCCTTACATTGTAGTGCAGCTTCATACAAGTCATATCATGGAATACCTCTCTGCTCTATCTTCAGATACTCTGTGGGTTCTCTTCTCTGTAGTTTTTAACATATGTGATTGCTACAATAGGTAGAAAAATCTGGGGCTTTGCAGAAATGACTGACGTGCTTCAGAATACCTATGTTTCTTACACTTACTTTTAGGATTCCATTTACTAACTTGAAAAACACAACCAAAAGCACTGCTTTCCTTGAGTTCTAGGATATTCCACTGGTTGTGGACAGCTTGTTATTTTATTGGCAGTTATTATCTGTTTGCTGGTTAAAACCTTTTAGGCTAAAGATAAGCAGAACTCTCACCTTCAGTACTGTAAATAAACACTTTTGTGTTGGCATACACAAGGTTCCTGAGACTTTTCTTCACTTAGTTCACTCCTTTAGGCCTAAAGCACCAGAGTGACATGTATTCACAGGAATACACAAAAAGAATACAAGATATGAATGAATGAAAAATACAAACGAATCAGGCTAACCCTCAAAACTTGGACACTAATCCCTCCCACCATCATTCTGGGCATCCAACTCACTCCTCCCAGCAGCCAAACTACATCATGTGGCAAGAAAGAGCATGAGAGAATGCACACAGACAAGCAGAGAGGTCTAAATATTGTTCTGCAAGTTTTGCAAATCTGTACAAAAAAGAGCAAAACCATTTCTGCATGAACATGTTGGAGAGAGTAGGGTACATTTAATACAAGTAAGGAAATACAGGACATACACTATCTTGCAAAGTTAAAAGATGAAGAGAATGACAAGGAAACCATAATTAAAAATTGGAAAATTATTTTTAACCTTTCTCTACTAAAATTTTATGCATGAGTTAAGGGTGCATTTTAAATAATTGAATAAAAGCAACTGAGAGATTTAAAGGTAAAAGCTCTACTCAGATGCGACAGAAAGATACACACATGCTAAACAAAGATTTAAAACAAATCTTCAAAATAATTCAGAGTTGCTGGGAGAAATGGAGGTTTTATTCTGCAGTTAAAACATGCAAAACTTTCAGAATGTCAGCAGATACGATCTATAATATTAAACCAAGAAGCTTTATATATGTGGCCTGTATTTGGGATAGAATTTGTTTTACAGAAGAAAATGGCACAGATGAAGGTTTTCATTATGCAGAACATTTCAAAACAAGGAAACTCAATTTCATTTAAAATCCAGATTTGCCAACGATGCAAAAACTATGGAAATGACAGATCACGACCACAATTTGACTTTAAAAGTCTGTAATAATGCTGCGCTTAAGTTCAATCTCTTGCAAATTACTTCAAATCAAAAGACAGCTAGGGTCTATTGGAAAATAACATGCAAATGCCTAAAAAAATTCCTATAAAAACCTGAGGAGTCCATTATAGAGCTTATTTTTTACAACACTTGTGAAACCAGGACTGTGAGTATTAATGATGTTTCATGGTCAGATTTATTAACCAGGTACTCACCTTTTTGCATTAAAAAAATCCAGAAAGATGGTGTAGAATATTACAGGCTCACATAACCCAAACCCTTTGCATGGAGGCAAAAAGAGCGGGCTGCAGGAAGCTGTAACTTATTTCCATGTGACAAACAGAGGAGCAAACCTAGAAGAGTCAGAAATCATCTTCCTCCTCCTATTGCAAAAGAAGCAGAAAAGATGAATTTTGAATCCTACAGATCTGAAGCAGAACTTGCCAGCAGCATGTATGGAAAGGACTAGGTCAGGAAATCTGACTATTAAGGAAAGCTTTGCCAAATTTTCCATCCTGCACAAACCCCTTCTAAATGTGAGGATCAACGGACTTCTGACTTCCATATCACCCCTTCCTTCTCCACCTCCCTAAGATTACAGGCCTAGATTTAACAGCATTCCTGGTTCATCTTGGTAATGCCCACATTCATTCACTAGATAAAAGCACTGTTTGCAGTCTACTACAAAACTATACCTTTCATCTACCTTGGATACTTTAGCATTCACATGATCTACTATCATCAATATAGGAACTTCACCAAGAGAAAGCAAAAAACCTGCTGAAGACTTGTAAGTGAAAATCTTGAAATGTGAATGCTCAGAAAAAAAGATTAATGCATTAACTCTTTAAGCCCACAAATTTGAAATAATCTAATTTTCTGGGGTGCCAAATTCTCAATTCCTACTGAAGTCAATGAGAGTAGTAAAGGAAAAGACTCCGTCTAGGCTGTTCCTTCTCCGATTAATTTCTGGTTTCTCTGATCACTTGCCTTTAGCTGGCTGGTCCTCCACCTCTTGGGAAGAAACCCTGCAATTCAGTAACTCTTTCTGTTACATTTCTATGCTCACGATCTGTAACACTTCGTAAACTGAGAGCTGTGGCAACTGCTGGTTAGTTACTCTGCCAGCCATGCAATACCACAACACAAGGATTAGCTTCTCCTAAACAAAATATGTGTTGTTTGTCAAAAGACACTAGCACTCCATGTGTGAAGACATGGCAGTTAAACAAGAGTCACCTGAGCACAATCTTGTTTATATGTGGCATTTTCTCTGAACACTAAAAACATCTGCCTCCCTTGGTACTTATTTTCTGGGGAACAAATGTTAATGTTTGCTTCTCTCAGTTAATAACCACCTCACAAAACCACATCTCTACAAGACAAAATACTAGCCTAAAATCCTGGACATGAACTCCAAACTACTCAAAATTAGTTCAGATGTGTTTAGATAAAGCACGCCTTCGGATCTCAGTTTAGACAGACCCACATTCAACAATCCTGAAACTACAGCTACATTCCACCCTTCCAGCCTCCGTGTTCTCCTTGTTGTAAGTCCCATTATTGTACTCTGTGGTATGTTCTTTATTTTTTTAGTCTTTAACTGCTACTCTTAAAAAGCCACTTTCATTCTGGATCCCTCCATATTAGGTAATATCTCACACAAACCCATTGGAGAGCACATGGTACTAATTTAAAAGAAAATATACAAGTATTTTACTCTTCTTCTAAGCAAAGTTTGTTCTGGAACAGAAAGAAAACTTTTTCTTCGTTCTGTGAGAACCCTAGCCCTTCTTCCTAACATCACTTTCAAACTTCATGCCTTCAGGCTGGAAACATTCCATTTTTCATCAAACCGTTTAAAATTGCACATAACACACCTGTCACAAGCTTTTGCTGTGCTCCTTTGAGGTATTTCTGCAACTCCCACACTCTTGGCAAGAGCTGACTCCAGGTACAAATCCAACACACCCTCCTTTACTCATCTTCTAGGTTGTATGATTAACTTGCTTTCTCCAAAGTTATTGCCTTAAGCTCTAGACATTGACTACTCCCATATGAGGAACTACGCCTTGTTCAGTGTTGGCCCATGTTTCTGCTTCTTTGGGCTGAGAATTCCTAACAAAGTTGGATCTGTGTGTTGCATAACCTGGCCAACATGATACTGACATCCAAGGTTTGGCACTTGCAAGAGTTCCTGCTGGGTGTGTTCCATTCCCCAAATTATTCAGACTCCATCTTGATATGAGAACTATTTCTCCAAAGCATCAATGGTTTGTTGCATCAAACATAATAAAGGATTTAAGTTCACAGACATATGCAGTCTCACCTATGAAAATGCACATGAAACCCCTGAAAAGAATGTGCAACTTTCTGTCTAGATCACATTTCACAGATACTAAGCTACATCTGCTACAAATCCTGGTTCTAGGACAATGCCAGCCCTTTCCAGTAAATTTCGTTATAAATTATTTGGTCAAGGGAGAAGAGACGGACGTTATTGCCACAGATTAGGATTTATTCACTCAGTTGGCACTTGCCAATGTGCTCATCTACCCCATTGTTTGCTCTAATAATTCCTTTTGAACTACTTTAGTGCACCCAGGGAGTATATCATCATGCAGCTGCACTCCAGGGCCTCTGCTCTGCTAAAAAAGAAAAAAAAATAATTAAAATTATAAATATTCTCCTGTTTCCATGTGGAGGACCTCTGAAATACAGAGGATCCTAGTTACATTATCCACAAAAGGTGCATGGCTTTGGGCAACCACATGCTAGCAGAATTTAGCAGCTTTCATTCTTCAGCCATTAACTCTGATAATTGTATTTCACATGTGCTTTTGAACAGACACCCACTCTTACCTTCCCAGGTGGTAGAGGTTTGCCTTACTGTGGATTACAAAAAAGGCTGAAACAAGGAATTTTTGTAGACAGCTTAAGAATTGATGAACAATGAAGACACAAGAATTAGTTCAGAATTTTTAACTAATTTGGTCATCAGACTAACGTCTCTACACAGAATTTACAAGAAATTAAGCCAATTTAAAACACAGAGATTTAGCAATAGCAGAGGTCACAGAAAAAGATGAGGAAAATATTAATTTAGTGATACCTATACTGGACTAAGAAGTCTACTAATCTGAGTACTACAGATATATTTTAAGAGATTCAGATAATCGCTCTGGTACTATTTACTCTCCCATGATAAATCAGTATATTTAAAGTATTTATTCTCTGTGCCATTCTACAAGATGCAGCCTTTCCCAATACAGAGCAAAGAAATAAAAATAAAACTTACCACTGTCTAGCTATTTTTGTATCTTTCTAGAATAGCAGTTTGAAACCCAGATAGAAATACTAATTTTCTGAATGAACATATTCTCTAAAAGCTTTGATCAGAGGAAAAACTGTGATGGAAATCACAGTCAATACCATTTTCTTTTAAACTATGGTATGAGCCAAGCACATTTGAAACACAATTTCCTCACAAAACCAAAAATAACACATCTCAATATTACTTCACTCACTGATACCTGCCAGTTCCCTGAAGAGGATGAGAGGGGATGATATGGGCCATTTGTACAAATAAAGGAGTGAAAGGTCTTGATAATGTTGACAAGAACAAGTATTTCATGTGCAGTAGTGCATGTTTTAAAGCCACAAGAATTACACAGACATGTGACACTGTAACCTCTAAAAGAAGGCCAAAGTCACTGTCACATAGGGCTGCTGGGTATACAAGTGCTGGTTCAGCAAACTGAAGTTGCCTGTGGGCTGTTTTAACTCACAGTGTGCTTCTTATTTCTTCCAAGTTAATTTTTTCATTTGTTCTTGTTTATTACTTCCATATTTTAATATATATAACTTTCTTTCTCTGAACACATGGTATTTTCCAAAATATATGCCAAATTCTAGAGAAAACTACTACCTTATATAATTGGATCTTTTCAGCTCCTCTAAATACTTTTAAATTCCAGTAAAAGATGAAATACATGGGCTAAATCAGCTAAAAACACAGCTCATAAAAATCTATTTCTGTTCAACTCTCAAAGTTAATTTTGAATAATATGCACTGTTTCAATAAGCATCTGTTGGGTGCATTTCACATAACACCAAAATTCTTAAATCCCTACTTTTTAAAGATTTATTTTTTTTGGTGTATATAGTATCCTGTAACACTGCTGCATATAAAACATTTAGCTGCATAAATGCACTGCATAAAAACAAGTAGTATACTGCAGTCACAAATTAGCACATTAACATGCCAAAAGGCTTCCAGTAAACATTGGAAAGAAAGAAGTACAAAAGAAATAAGAATCATTGGAATGTAATGAAAGGTGTTATTATAAACCCCTCAGGACTTGCAAACAGGAACAAGAATTGTAGTTGTTCTTTCTCATTTTATGTAATAAATTGGTACACTCATTGCTAACCTTACTGAAAGCCATACAGTAATACAAATATTTTTCTCACAGGAGTGCCAAAAAAAAAAAAAAGAAGGAAGAAAAAGACTACTTTTCTTTCTTTTGTTTAGGTGGGCTGATCTTTAGAAACACTGAATGCTTGCAAGTATTCAGTACCTATAAGATCAAGCTGGAAACACCTGTGACAGAGGCAAAGAGATTAGGTTGTATTCCTTCTCTATGAAGTCAAGTGCCTAACATCTAACAAATGAAATAAACCTTCAAACCTTCAGCAGAATACATGGGGAAACAGTAATTGTCACTACTGCCTACCTAAAAGATGAGGGGTTTATACCCTGGAATTAAAAAGTTTTAGCTAAAAGCAATTGTAGTGTTAGAAGCCAGCTCTCCTTGCCAAAGCAAATGCATTATATATGAATAAAGAATACAGAACCATTCCTATAAAAAGGTCTCATCACTGCTCCCTCTCAATTTATTTCAATACAGTCTATTAAATTACAGTACAAGGAGAAAGAAATGCTTACAGAGGGAGTATTTCTAACCAATATCAAGTCATTGGTGCCTGATTTAAACAAGTTGTTTTGTCCATATCACTTCATTTTTTGAATGTAAGGGTAGAATTCTTAAGTGCACTGCATTACACAAAGTTTCTCAGGTGAGTCAAAGTCTGTCTTGCCAGGGCTGGGTCTTTGCTGGATCCTTTGGAATCCCATCCCAAGACACAACTAATTAAAAAGACATAGATACCCACCCACGTGCAAGGGCTGCTATGAAGGAAGCAGTGGGACAAGGCAGACTTTTGCAGCGCTTCTTTACATACCCATAACAAATAATCTTTCATTTTCAGGCAGGTACATCTCACAAACATGTTTTAGACAAACAGCCTTCTTTCCATGCAAAGGTGGCAAAGCACTGAACATTACTACACTGCTGAATGATGCTGACAGTTTTACAGTGTCTATAGGAATAACATCTCCACATGAAATGTTTGGAAAGAAAATGGTAACTAATAAGCTGATGACAGTACAGAAGTTTACAAAAATCAGACACTTCGCTAGCACAAACATTATTGTTGGGAAGGTACCAGTATTGTCACTCGTTAGTGTAAACATTACCATCACAGATACCTGAGATTCTTATGGCACAGCTGCACATGTGTGACTTTTTATGCTTCCATAAAGGAATAAATCAAAAAAAAATAATTCACATTAACTTCAGAGTGGAAGTAGGCCTACTCAAAATTATAAAGTGCCATGAAACAGAAGAGTACTTCTAGACACAGATAAGTGAATCACAGATAAGTGCGATTTCTACTCTTAAATATCTATGCAGTCAAATTAAAAATTAAATATATTTTTAAAGTCTCAGTTAAAAGAGAATAAAAAAATCCTTTATCTGGGATAATGAGCTGGATGACTAAAACACCAGAGTATTTTGCACTCTAATGTCAAGCAGAATATTTATACTAAAGAGCCTCTTGCAATGTAAAGTTCTCCTTCATGAGATGGATTAATGGAAATTTAGAGCTGGAAAAAGACTAAAGCCAGACAGGGTAGTCTTCTACCTTTGTCTTTTTCCCCCTGCTTATAAAGAGTTCAATAAGGTCAATTTAAGTCATACAAATTATGTTTCTTCTTTCCAAACCTCAAAAGCATGCAATTTTTACTACTTTTTTTGCAAATACATTTGGCTCACTGAAGTGGAAACGCTTATGAAATTTCATGAGAAATCAAAATTCTGTATGCAGAACAAAGGAAGGAAGGTTATTTTCATGGATAATGGAAGACTTGTTGCAATTTACAAATATCAAACATGACAATCCACCCAAATGAAAAAATTAAAGTAAAAACAGATTTGTTGAGCTGAGGCTTTAGTTACGGAACATGTAGTTCTAGTGCAGGGACTATTCTTATATGTATCATACAGAAAGCTGAAGAAGAGTAGCTCCCTGAAAGAAAGTGCTGTATTTACATAGCGCTGTTTCTTAAGTGGTTATATATGGCACATACATACACCTACCTGCAAAAAACATCACCATTGCCAAGAACTACATTTGACAATATTCCTCTTTCCTCCACAGGGGGATTTTGCTTCCACAGCACAGCAAACACTCCCATAGATTTTGGGCTATGCAACAGACATTAAATGGCTGTGAAAAATCAGTAGTTAGTCCAGAAAAAATAATGCAGACACTGTGAAGTGAGACAGCACGGAATGGTCCGACCTGACATAGGAAATTTGGTACAAGTCTCCATGCACAGGGGAGCCTGGAGCTGAGACCCTGACCATCCCCTTCAGACACCCCTCTCACAACTCTGCCAGCTGCAGGGGCAGCTGCTGAATGCTGGAAAGAACCAAACCACCTTGGATTTACATGTAGAATAGGGATCTAAGCTTAACATGGGTAAGATGTTCAGAAAACTGCTGTTGCAAGGGCTTTTGCCACCATGTCCTCCAAGAGCTCCAACACCACGTCCCTGCACACCAGGCAAGACTGCAAGGTGTCCTGTCCTGCCCCACTGCCGGTCTCACAGAATCACAGAACTGTTTGGCTTGGAAGGGACCTCTGGAGATCATCTTGCCCAACTCCCCTGTTAGGGCAGGGTCACCTAGAGCAGGTGACAGAGCAATGCATCCAGGTGGGTTTTGAAATGTCTCCAGAGAGGGAGACTCCACAACTTCTGTGGGCAGCCTGTCCCAGTGCTCTGCCACCCTCAACATAAAGTTCCTCATGATGAGGTGAAACTTCTTGTGTTTTAGTTTACAGCCATTGCTTCTTGTCCTGTTGCTGAGCACCACTGAAAAGAATGTGGCAGCGTCCTCTTGACAGCTGCCTTTGAGGTATTTATATGCATGAATGAGACCTCTCAGTTTTCTCTACAATGGACCCAGCTTGCTCAGTCTCTCTGTGTAAGAGAGATGCTCCAGACCTCTAATCATCTTTGTGACTTTCCACTGGATCCCCTCCAGTGAGATGAGCTAAGATGTTCAGAAATCTGATGTTACACGGGCTTTCGCCACGAAGTCCTCCACAAGCACACCGCACGTGTGCGCCAGCCAAGCCTGCGAGGTGTCCTGTCCTGTCCCACTGCCGCTGTCCCTTCCTGTCCCACTGCCGCTGTCCTGCCCCACTGCCGCTGTCCCTTCCCGTCCCACTGCCGCTGTCCCTTCCTGCCCCACTGCCGCTGTCCTTTCCCGTCCCACTGCCGCTGTCCCTTCCCGCCCCACTGCCGCTGTCCCTTCCTGTCCCACTGCCGCTGTCCTGAGAT
>JAWWTY010000077.1:23935288-23986342 GCA_035222235.1 Margarornis squamiger | reverse complement strand
CCCACTGCCGCTGTCCTTTCCTGCCCCACTGCCGCTGTCCTTTCCTGCCCCACTGCCGCTGTCCTTTCCTGCCCCACTGCCGCTGTCCCTTCCCGCCCCACTGCCGCTGTCCCTTCCCGTCCCACTGCCGCTGTCCCTTCCCGTCCCACTGCCGCTGTCCCGGCTCCAATGGGGCAGGCCGAGGGCAGGAACGAGCCGCCTCGGGCGCTGCCCTGCCTCCCTCTCGCGGCCGCGGCTTTATCCCGCCACCTCAGCCGGCGGGACGGGGCAGCCCGGCTCCTGTCCCTGTCCCCGTCCCTGCCGTGTCCCGCTGCCCCCGGAGCCCGCTCCGCTCCCGCTGCCCGCGGCTCCTCCGGCATTCCCGGCCTGCCCGGCCCGGCCCGGCCCGGCCGCGCTGCCTGGAGACGGCGCCGGGGCGGGGCGGGAAGGGGAGGGGAGGTTTGGGGGAGGTTTCGGGGAGGATGCTGCGGCCGCCGCGGGGCGAGGCAGCGGCGGGAGTGGCCGTGGCGGCGCTCGGCGTTGCGGAGGATGCGGCGGCGGGGGTGTCGGCAGCAGCGGCAGCGGCGGCAGCACCAGGAGCAGGAGCAGGCGGAGGAGCGCGGAGCGATGCGGTGCTGCGCGGCGGGGCCGTGGCCGCACGGCGCCCTCACCACGCTCCTGCTGACAGGTCGGTCTCGGCGCGGCTCCCCGCGGCGGGCGGGGCCCCTCGGCACTCCCCGGCCCGCGGTCTGCGCGCCCCGGGCGGCCTCGGCATTGCTCCGAGCCCTGGTGCCGCGGGCGGGGCCGGGGCCGGGGCCGGGGCCCACCGCCGGCAGGGCCGAGGCCGGAGGGAGCCGGGCCGGGCCTGGCGGGGCCGCGGGAGGGCGCGGGCGGCTCCGCTCACGGGCCCGCCCTGGGCCTGGGGCCGGGCCCGACCCCCCGCCGGCACCGGGGTGTGCCCCGGGGGGTCCTCCGTATTGCCCCTCTTCCCCCGTGCGTCCCATCTTGACCATTTAATCCAGCTGTGTCAGAATTAAGACTGTAGGGAAGAGCCTGGGTCCTGGTCCGTAATGCGTGTAAATAATGGCTTTCCTGCAGTAGGCAGGTTTCACACCCACAAGGTTCTTCACGATGAAACACATGAAATAGGCAACACTTAATACAGCCCAGCCACAGGAGTGCCTTTGTGAGATTTGTTACACCAATAGCAAGAAATCGATTTATTTAGGTTATTTTGAGGTCTGAGAGGTCGGTGGTGTGTCATCTGCAAGCAGTCTGCTCCATATCCTCTCAAATAGTATCTAGGTACGCTTCTACTACTTCTTTAAATATATTGGCTGTGCTTTTCATAGGATATTGACAGCGAAATTGACATGAGGTTATATTGAAGAAGTGGTAGGAGCCTAAGTGTCAAGTTGTTCGATGTAAGGATAAAACTTTGCATTTGTTGAATGCAAGATACTGCTTTCACCTTAAGTGGAAATTCTTCCTGCCTCTTCTGCCTACCCCTCCATGACTTGTTTACGACAAGTTAAGATAAGCTTTCTGTATCAACTGAAATAATAGGTTTTAAAAAGTTCAACTTAAATGACCTTTAGAAGCTGAGGTGTGAGCTTAATCCACATGTCCTTTCCAGGCTACATGGTAAGGAGAAGGGTCTTAAGGTTTTTTAGTGATAACTTTTCCACTTCAAATTCGGACCTTTCTAAGCTTGGTTCAGTTGGATTTCATCACTTAAAACAGAAGAACACATGGTTTGAAACTGATGTAAAAAAGGAGACATGAACTTTAATTCTGCTACATTCCTTTGTGAGCTAATCTATATGCAATTTATTCTTCATCAAGGTGGAGATTTGTAGTATGTTCCTGATCTGAATGATACAAACTGTCCCAGGAGCTTACCTGAGCTCCCCTCCATTCTCCTTAAGCAAAGAACTTACAGCCTCGTCTGTTGGCTCTGGGAATGAAATTTGAATTTGAAATTTGAATCCTGGTCTTAAGTAGACTCTACAGTACAGCAGCATTACTTAATGAGTCAAAAGATGTCTTACAGACAAAATGGAAAATGAGAGGTAGTACAAGATTTGTAAATAGATTTCTTTTAGTGTTCCTCAACTAATACGGATTAATTTTTCCCATTTCTGTTATAGCACTTGATCTACAGGAGAAAGTTATGTTTTCTGCATTTCTTAAAAAATGCATGAAACCTAAAGGCCTTTTGGAGGAGGATAGCTGCTCTCAGAAGTCTGGGTTGTCCCCCTCTCACTCCTCCCTCTCCTTGTGGCAAAACACTGTTTGAAAGTCCAGGAATTTCAAGAGATTTAATAGTTTAAAGTGTGTAAGAGTGAGTTCTGAAGTCCAACCATTGTTCCTAGGGGGCTACTGCAGTACTCAAATTGAAGGTATTGACTCTCTAGCTGATGATCATTTTCTCCACTGCTAGGAAAAAATGGGACTTTTGTCGTGAGAAGTGACATTTTGTATTAAGTGTTTCTAATACAAACTAGTTAGTTGTTCTTTGACTCTAGCTTCATAATTATAGACTTGGTAGAAGTTTACTAGATTACACCAGTAGAGGTGTCTGTCATTCTATTTTGGCAGAGCAATGAATTGCCCTCATATTCTGCTTCTGCAGAGAGAGAGTGGTTATCAAAATGTTTGAATGACTGTGGCCAGTGGTTTTGCTCTGTATTTCTGCATTTAAACAGTTAGTGGTCAGTGCCCATGTTGTCCCTGGAACTGCTGTTTCATCCCAGGAATAAGGTGTTGTAGAGCAATGGAGTCATATTCCCCCTTCCCTATAAAGGGGTCAAAATGGGGAAGGAGCTCATTAGTTCCTACCTTGGAAGCTGTGCTTATGTGTGTAGTTAATCTGTCATAAAGCTGCATTGCTACCAGAAAGCGTTCTCCTGCCCTTCCACAGCTAAGGATTTTCACTGCTTCCCTTGGCGCCGGGTAACTTGTACACCTGATCCTGTGCATTGGGTCATCTGGCTGAAAACTAGTCCACTCAGAATTTGTTCACTGAAATCTATGTACTGACCTGGATTGGTGTTGGGATTATTTACACTGGTGTGTACTAGGTGACCAAGAATGTGCTGGGAATCCCCTCTTTCAGCAGGGCTGCCAATGCATGCTGGTTTAAAACAACTGTGAAATGATGGGCTGGGATGGGTATTGAGGAGGCTGAACTGGATCTGTTCACTCATCCCGCTGTTGACAGCAGAAGTGCTGTTGGCAACATTCCGCCGCTCAGCTGTGCCCTGCGCAGGGAGGCAGAACATTTCACGGGTGCTGAGTGTTTTCAGACTAACACCATGGCATACCTGCCATTTTTTCTTTTGTGGCTGCAACCATAAGGCCAAAGAAAGAGGTTTCCTTCATAGAGCCTCTGGTTGTGTGCCTCAGAAGATGTTGCCTGTCAAGTCTTTGTACTAATCTGACCCTGATCAATAAATAAAATCTATTGTCAATGGGTACTTGCTTGAGTAAGTAATTACAGGAGGGGAAGGGTAGCCGTTCCATTAGTAGGCTTTTCATTACAGAAGCACATTATTTATAGGCAGTATAGCTTACACGGATATCAATGTATAGCACAGGAACAGGTAGAAAACCATTGCCTACTGAACAAAGATGGATAAGTACAGAGCTGAGAAACATTTCTGGCCTTGATTTGGACTTTTCCACAGTTCAGATAAAAGGAGTGCAGAGGGACCTGAACAATCCACAATGGAGAACTAACACAAATTAATTCTGATTTCTTACCTAGAATTGAAGAGGATCTTATCTGTTAGGAAATAACAAATCTCAGTGTGAATTTCCACTGAGAAGATCCACTCTAGTTCATATTAAATTTCTTCTATGTATTGCATATTAGGTAAGAGGAAGGTGCCTGGAGGTTGGAAGAGGAGGTGCTGCAATTTTTGCCTCCTATAATGGACAATGTGAGCAACTGGGCAAGTATCTCAGTGCAGATGTCACTGGATCCTCAGTAACTGCCTGGGTACAGGCTCTCATCTGGGCTGTGGGCCAAGCACCTCGATGTAGATAGTTCCCTCTTTACAGATGTTTTATTTCAACTTGGTGGTGTCAGTTTCTAACTGTTCTGCTCCATGATTCTCAGTAGCCCATCACAAATCTGTGCTGTATATGGACCTGTGCTTCCAGGATGCAGGAAGGAAGACTGAGCCAGATGGGATATGCAATAGAGGAGTGCAGAGGTAGTTTTTTGGAGCAGAGTTATGCCATAAGAGAGTAACGGGCAGTGTAAGCATGGCCTGAGGTCCTGGTCTGTGGCATGGAAGTAAGAAGCACATTTTTATGTCAGGTCCCAGATAAAGGTGGAGGTGTACCAGAGGGGAAGAGCCAACTTTTAAGAGCTGTGTGCAGCTTTAATAGTAGAAGAGATGGAATTGAGATCCTACTTCAAAGAAACAGTAAGGATAGGTAAGGGTGCAGGATGATGTCTGGATGTCAGGGTGCAGTGAAGAAATGGGGAAGGTGAAGTTGGTCCATGATACTTGAAAGTATCATGACCATGAAAGTTGGTCCTTTTCTGATTTTTAGGTGCGCAGAAATTGTGGGTATCTTCTCTGTTAAATATTCTTGTTCTTAAGTATTAATACTTAAAACCTTTACATAAGTCACATGCAAATAAAATTAAAGAAGGAAAAATAGTACAAGACAATATAATTGATATTATTGTTTATAGTTATAAAATAATGTAATTATAATTAAGGAAAAATGTCAGATAAAATACTAATTTGAGGAAAATAAAATTAAAATAATAATTAAAGAAAAATATAATTGAAGTAAAGAAAAAAGAAAACACTGTGATGTACTTCACTTGGGCATTTTTGAGTCCCAGGCACAGAGTTGTTCCTGCTGTTAGAGACAGTGGTGGGTTCTCCAGCAGCTGTGGCAACACGTGTAACAAACTGAAGAGCCTGACACTATTAACATTTTTTTCAGAGTGAGTACAAGGCTGATTAAATTAATTCTAAACCATCTCTTTGATAAAATGCATGGTTTGAATCCCTGCATTCTGTAGTATAAGACCTCTTTTGTCATCCTTTAATCACATTGGGATCTTCCCAGAGCCTTCGTCATGTTGTCAGTGTGCTTCTTGAAGGCTCTGCTAGACAGAGCATTTGAAGAGTGATTATATCTGTGTCAAGTACAAAAATAAAACCTCCTTGTTCCTCCTTGATGTTGCTGTTTACATGTCAGCTGTTCTAACCAGTCTTCTGCTGAAAGCATCTGTTCAACCAACTTACATCTCTAGGTTGTTATCAAAGTTGAGCATCCCCAAATTGCATGCTCTGTAGTGTGCATGGCGTGCTGCTGCCTTAGTTCCTGGTGTGCAGTTACATTTTATTCTCATGAAGTGCACATCACTGATTACCTTTTTACCAGACAATGCAGGCTGTTCTGTTAGGAGCATGTCGTCTTTATTATATGTCAGCCTCCTAGCCTTTGTTTTTACCTGCAAATTCTGTCAGGGTTTATACATCCAAGTAATTCCCTCTTCCTTCATTGCTCTCTCTCTCCCTGCTTTCTCCCCTCCCCTAACTGCATAAGGCTAATGCCAGAACCTTGTGAGGCCCGCTAGAAATGTCATATAACAAATGAACTTTTTAGGAGCCCTATTCTCTTGCTTTTCACACCTGTCATTTGAAATAAAATAGGTGGTGATATATATGAAAACACCTCACTGTAAACTCCAGGATCTGAAAAAAGGCACACTGGTAGCTTTTCCAGGTCCCCTGAGAATTGCAGCATAGCATGGAGAGGTGAACAGGTAACTTCTTCAATCCGAACAGCTAAACGTAGCACAATTTATGAATCCAAATCAAAGACACTTACTGATCATTTATGTTTAAAAATACATGTGGCACTTGCCTTTCTTCTTTTGTTTTTACTTCCACTTAAATATACTAAAATGATTTTGTATCTACTTTCTGAATCAAAATGTTAGGTGATAAGTTGCATAGTTAAGCATAACATGTCACAATTGCTGTCTTTATCAGGAAAAACTTGTGGGCTCATCAAGTGTCTAAAAAGATGCATAAAATCCTTAATAAGGATTAAATAAAGGCCGTGATAAGTATAATACTTTTGACAAGGACTGTGATAACTATACTGTTCTCCATTTAATGATTCAGTAGTCTAATCTTGTATTAATTGTTTTGTCTGGTACTGCTGTTCATTTGTAGCTGACAAGACATTGATTGCCCAGCTCATCCTGATGGAATATTGGAACAACTTTATTTTACCTTTTTGGAATTTGAGTGTTTCAAGAATTCATAAAATTTACACTAAAGGTCCTATGCAGTACTGAATTTCATAATCCCTAGGATGGTATTATATTAAGATTTGCAATATATGCAGATCAGTTCAGCAAGGAAAAGGTTGTCTATCTTGACAGACATATATAAATCAGAGGATATAGATAATACCTTTTTGTTAAATCAGATCCTTTGTGTATATTGAAAATTTAAAGAAACTTAACAGAAATTTATAATTTAGAAATGTTACTGTATTGATATGGTAATTATTGCACTAATTAATTTATTAAATTTAATAAAATAAAAATTGTCTTTAAATATATTTATTTTTTTCTATTACACGTCATCCTCAATTCAGGTGTAGGTGTTTTGTGTAACTTGTCATTAATAAGTACCTCTCTCACATGCATAGGTTGAGTATTGTGTATCTTGATTACTGCTGAGGCCAGATCTGTTGGGCCTTATAAATTCTGTTTGGAGAATGCGGTATCCCTAATGTCATAGCTGACTAGTGTGACAGGTCAGAAGTTTCCTCGGGTAGTTTAAGCTCCAAGTGTAAATGATACACACTTGGAGTGTTTGCCAGTAAGTGTTTGTTTCTTCCTGCAAACTGGTTTATCTGTACACAAGTACTGCTACTTGATGTTTTTGGTATTGCTGTTTTTACAAGGAAATTAGGATGCTAATCCAGTAACGTCTTTGGACTGGGGTTTGACATGAATTCTCACTCCCAGAATATTTCAAAATAAGGACTACTTATTATGGCCACTTTCCCTTTCCCAGGGTCTGACTGCAGTTCCTTCCCTCTGCATTTTCAGTTGGCATGTAACCGTACAAACGGCTGATATATCTATTATTCATCAAAGAAGCACAGGAACAAAAAAGTGGGAAGTGAGGAGGGAGCTTTCTCAGGCAGTTCTGCTGCTGGTGAAATGAAGTCTTTCTGTCAGCTCCACAGCTGCTTGTTTTCTCCTGTAATCATTTGCTCCTTACAGCATTCAGAACTTCTTCCTCCTTCAGCGGCACAGATCCAGCTGATTTCAGGCTGTGTTCTAGCTGTGTGGGATGTAGACAACCATTTTTAATGGGTTCTTTTTCCAAAATTGATTTTTGGTTATAATCAATTGCAAGGAAGGGTAATCAGCCCCGTGTGTCTTTTGTGTAAGCATCATTATACAAGCAAAGCTGTGCTCTTGGTTATATTACTTTCCCTTCTTTGGCCAAAATACACTGTGTCAGTGAAAGTTACTTTATATATGTTTTTGCCTCTGAGAGATTTTGCCATTGCAAATACATTTATCAGAGAATACTCTTCATCATCTTTATTATTAGTACAAAATGTCAGCAGAAGAGTCTACAGAGCTTTAAGCATTTAGTGTAAATTTAACTTATTTGGAAAAATGGGTGTCAAAAAGCTGACTGTCAGATTAATTAATATTTATGTATGGAAATCAAACACCACCATGTTTTTAACTTGTGGTTCCTAAACTCTGACTAGAACCGAAATGTGGTTTAAAAGGCATCTGATCCCATCTGATCAGATTGTTTATGAAGGCTGTTGATCTGACTAATATTTTTTTTTGCATTTGTTTTATTCTAAAAAGCTTTTTTGCTAAGCTCTGCTGATGGCAATAATGGAACTGTTAACTGGACGACTAAGCGAGCCCACAGTTACATTATCAGCAGAATAAAGGCTGTTCAGAAGAATGGTGAGTTTAGGTTGTAAATTTAAATCCCATGTTGGTTCAGTCAAACATGCTTTTAATATTACTCTTGCTTTCCCAGTCATGTCTTTGTTTTAGGAATAGGGTGCTATTTTAAGGTAAGTGATTTGGAAAACTTTAAATTTCCTCAGTCTTCAAGCATTCACAGACCTGCGTGTCCTTGTGACTCTTCTCTGACTTCCTTTTTCTATAGCTTTGCTTGAAATTAATGGCTGTGTGTATACCTAATACTGCACATTTTCTTATCATGGCTGGTTGCTTGGAGATACCTCTGCAGTTTGCTTAATACAATAACTTGTCTGTAACAAAAAACCTTCTCACATATGAATGTAAAAAGGTTATTTTACTGTCATTTATGCAAGTACAGATAGAATATTGTAGCTGGTGCACACTAGCTGAGAAAAAGCTTTGCACTGATTGCACATGCCGGCAGGCAGTCTGGATTGGCCTTCAGATCAAGTTACTTCTGGGATTGTGCTTCATCTGCTAACTATCAATGGGGAGAGAAACAATTGAAAGTCCCAGAAAAAGAACTTTCCAGGTGGATTCTTTTTTGAAGATCATCTACATACAGGCTTTGACAAACATGGTGAATCTTCTGAAATTTCTGGAGATGGGAACCTTCTGTATCTGATAACAGAATCTGGGCTGCAGGCTGATATAATCCTGGCTGAATTCCTGGCTATGCCTGTGTTCAAGACCTACAAGAAGAATCTTGGGATCTACAGAAAGGCCTCAAGGGATCTGGAAACGGAAGAAGAAAACAGTGCTGTTGAGGTAGCTGATACTGTCTGTTTTCTAGTAGAGATCTAATGTGATCCTATGTAGTGAAGATTTTTGATTTCCCATGGTTAGTTTTACAGAAGCCTTTCACAGCCAGTGAGATTTTTATCTGCCACAAGGAATTTGCCCAGGAAATTCACAGCTGGCAGTCTGCTCTATTAGATTAACATCTAGAAGTTGTTAAGCGTATTCAGTTTCATCCCTAGATCACCTAAGATGATTACATAATCATCTCCAGTCTCAGGCAGTCTTATGAAAATAATCGTGGGGTTTAAAAGCTTGTGAAGAAAATAGCATTTCATTTGTTTCATTATTGAAAAGCTGTAATGATAGCTCTAGTGGGCTGAAGACTCGTAATTTTCCCTCTGATTTTGAAGAAACTTCATAGAGGAAAAAGAAGTGGGCTTCTCTGACAATGGGGGCGAGAGAATTCTTAATCTCCATACTTGTGTCATTACAATGTGTTTGTCATTACAAGATAAAATAACTGTCATTTTTTTCTTTCAAGAGACACTTCTTGACTTCCATAAAACTTCAGTGTTTTATATCTGCGTCAAATCCTTACTGGCATACTTACTTCAGCAGCAGGGAACGTCTCATTGGTAGGGATGGACAGGTATATAGTGGTGGCAATAGGTTTCCTATAGCGGACAAAATAAATAGTAACTGCTATTATCCTTCTTTATATCTGAAACTATTGCTTATGGAGAAAACGTGAATTACTTTTTCACTGTTCTTCCTGTTTGAAATGGATTTTCCTTGTAGAGATAAAGCATCAGAAATGGAAAAATAGATTTTTCTAGGTATTTGATGCATTTTCAGCCAGCCACCATATTTTTGTCGGCTCTTCTGCTCTATTAATGTTATTGTACTTTTTCAGCTTTTTTGAAAATATCTTAAAGGAAATTAATTAGTTTAATTGTGCTCTTTACAGCTCATTGACAGAATTGAGTGCAAAGGTTTTTTGGATTATCATTTACTAATTTTAAGTAAAGAAATCAAAGAGTAATGTTACTGTACTTAAGTTTATGTAATGAAAATTATAGTAACTGGTTTATTAAGCACACAGAATTGTAATAAATTTAAATTTCAGGATCATTTTAATTTCATCACTAAGATAAAATTATTAGAAAGATGCTCTTTTCAGGACTGTGTTAAAATCATTTTTCAAAAATGAAAAAGCAAATGCTATGGAATTTGATCAATAGTATATCCAGAACTTGAGGCTATGAATTCTGCAATATCAAGCTTGAAGAGTGGGAATATGTAAGTAAATGTGGAGGTCTCCATTATAGATGTCTGCATCTCCTCTCAGCTGCCTCTGCAGTCCATGGAGATCTAGTCAGTGTAGCCTGGAATATAGGACATGATTCATCTCATTTACAGGAGAAATCAAATTAGTCAACCCATAGAAGCGTCTGTGTCTTCTACACTGACTATAAAAGGAGCCTGACTAACTCAGTGGTGGATGTTTTTTCTGTAGGCATCTAAAATTAGGTGAGATGGATTCCACTCTGAGTACGTGGTGCGAGGGTTGGAATGCCTGTGATTAATGCCTAATTAGCAGTGCCTTTTTAAGAAAATCTCCAGCAGGAAGGTTGTTATAAGGCTGGAGAAATTGTACCAGGATTAAAAAATTACACTAGCATTAAAAAATTACATGAGCTTGATCCGCATTTCAAATGTGTCCTGCTAATTGATCCAAGTGTTGCAATTAGGGCTTTATCTTTTAGGACCTACGGTTTGTTCCTATGAGTTTGTTACAATGACTTTAAAGTCTTTTGGAGTCGCTCTTCCCAGCTGACAGCACCTCCATGCTGTGTGGCCTATAGGCTTTGCTCAGAGATGTCATTTCTCATAAAGTTTCTTTGAATTCAGCAAGCAAGGCACATAGCTGTGTATGTTTATCTGTGACTTACCATCTTTATTTACCACTTTTGTAATCCTCATCTCACTGACAAAATTTCTTAGCAACGATTGATTCTTTCAGGGCATTGACTTAAAATTGAGTAGTAATAAAAATCGTAATATAAGCTGCAGTCAGTCTTATTAAGACACCATGAGAAACACCTATTAGATCAGTATTCTCCAGTTATACTTAAATTTTGAGACTTTTCATTAAAGTGATTTCTTATCCATCTAATGTATCATAATGACTTATTTCTTCTAATTCATTAAAATGTGTATGTAGTACAGCGTTAAATGTGTTATACCTGAAAAATATATGCATTTATCAATTAATTTTGTACTAAATAAAAACCAGCATATTGCTTTTACAATATGCTGGTTCTTAATTAATTTCCCTTTAGGTTTTTAATTCTTACTTCTGTAAAACAGTGCTTTGGGTTTTTTTGTTTTTAATTCGTTTCATCTGACTGGCCTATAATTACCCATGACCTTCTGTTTTATCCTTTAATGCAAGCACAACATCTTCAGTAATGAGCTGTCTAACCAAAGTTTTAGGTGTATGTGGTCTGAACCTGCTGGTCTGAGAAAGTCTAGCTTTAAGAACTCATAGAAATCAGCTGACGTGAATTGCTTTGTCCTTTTCTGCACATGAAGTGAAAAATCTGCCAGTTTTGGTCAGTGAGGAATCAGTATCTTCAATTGGTAAGGTTTCTCTGTATTCCTTACGTTACTTTTTTTGGTAGAATACCAAGGAAACATGATTGTATCATTCATTTAATGTGTTTTTATTAATGTAATACTACAAATAAACGAACTATAAAATTACAACAGCCTTCCTCATTTTTTATACCAATAAAAATAAAGAGCTTATACAACTTCTGAAATCTTAACATAGGCAGTTTTGTTTATTGCAGTCTTGGAAGGGATCCTGTTGGGCAAAGAGAGGGTTTGCCCTGTGTTCTGTTCTTAAATCTTTGTAACCTTTTACAAAACTAATGGACCAGTATCTAATATTTGTTGCTTTCCTTCTCCCACATGCCGCATTGCTGTTGAAATGCATGAAGTTACCTAGAGCATGTCTCATTTTTGCCTTTTTTCTGTCTCTTATCTCTCCTTCTGCTTTTCAGTGTACACGATTCTGTCTAGGGTGCACTCTGATCGGAATGTATACCCTTCTGCTGGAGTTCTGTTTGTTCATGTTTTGGAGAGAGAGTACTTTAAGGGGGAATTTCCTCCGTACCCAAAGCCTGGTATGGAATGCTAAGATCTTCCACATTATGTACAAATGTAGGAAAAATACTGTTTTAAGAAATTGAAGTCTGCTTAACATACCTTGTAGTTCAACATATTAAAAGGACAGGTTTTAGCTTCTATTGAAATAACTTCAAATGAAATAGAATATGTGATCCTACACTTCTGAAATATTCTGGTTTGTGATCATAATGAAAAGGTGCATGTAGTTGTGTATTGTGAAAAAATGTACCTAATTTTGAAAGGTGTAATAATACCTTATATAGATCTGATATTAGGAAGTGTTCCTTTTATTCACTTTTGTATTAAACATGAAATTGTGGAAGTTTAATAATTATGTCTGTTAAAAATGCCATGTATCTGATCACTGTTGCAGACATAGTATCTGTCAGGCTATATGAAGAAGCAATTTGAAAGCATATAGTAAACATGAGACAAAACAAAAAATGAAATCAAATATGAGACTACATAATAAGGTTTTATTTCATTTAAAACAAATATTCCTTTGCATTCAACCTTCTTCCTATATGTAAGAACACTTTAATGTTAGTAAGCAGTTTGTTTTGAGAGAAGGATCTGTGATTGGTGTTTTGATGTAGATCAAAGCTAAAGATTGATCACTGGCAAGTTAGAATGTGTGTAAGCAACCTAGAGAGTGGGAAGAGAAAAGAGAGCAGAGAGAGCATTCAGCCCCACATGTTTATCAACAGTGAAAAGGAATAATAAATATATCCAGTTTATATAAATGTGACCACCATATTTTCCTATATTAATAGGAAAAATGTGTAATACATATACAGTGCGCACATAATCAAAACCTGTTTCATAGTAAGTTCTTGAATTGATTTGAGAGTGCTATTATCAAGACTCACTTAAAAGAAAAAATAAGCTTCTGTTAGCATTGGTTAAATTTTGTCATCAGTAAACCCAAATGTTTTAAAAATTTCTTTTTAAGAAATGGATGTTTTTCCTGACATGGATACCTGAATCCTCATTTTTGTCATGGTAACTGGCAGAGTGAATTTTGCCTCTGTCCCAGTTTCCTCCCAAATTCAGCCCACAGATTGAAAGAACCTGGAAATTTTTCTAATGATGGACTTTCTTTACAGCCACAGCCTCTCTTGACATTCCTGTTATTCAAAGGCAGTAGGAATCTGATTTGAGATCCTGTTGAAATTGCTGTTGCCATAGTCCTTTTATTTTTGTCTGCTGACCTGGATCATTAGCGTCATTCCTTGATGAAGGAAGGGAGAACCAGAATGTCTCACAGGTGGCTTTCTGAATTTTCCCCAAATCTTTTGTGATGCTGGGAATTACGTTATGAATGCAATTGATTACATTAGTGGGATGTCCTGAGGGAATTGTGAAGGAAATTGTGTCACACACCCAGGTGCTGGTATGCTCTGGTTCTGGTTCATTTTACTCATAACTAGATGTGTCAATGGGAACCTGAAGACTGGTTACCCTTTGGCAACAGGTCCCAATCTCTTTGTTCCTCTCTGGAGGAGATGACAGCTGTTCATTCCTCACTGGGCTCAGTTTCTGCCTTCTGCGCCAGCCTGCCTGTTACTTTCTCTTGACACTTGTCCGACAGTGCGTGTTTGCCATCTGAAAGCTGAGTTGGAGACCAGGACAGATGTGTCTGTGCAGGCACAGAATGGATTTGACTGAGTTCTGTGTCTCAGCTGGGCACTGCCTCATCAGTGAGGATCTGGTAGTGTTCAGGCATGCTTGAATTCATTTACAAAGGTTAATATAAACTGAAGTCAAATCCAGACATTTTTAAGAGTATCAGTGAGAACCAGAAGAACTGATGTAGTGGTTTGACTTGAGGGGCTTTTACAGATTTCAGCTAGACCATTGTATTTAGTAGCCATCGGTAGATCCATTTGACAGGAATGTCTGCTCCTTTTTTTGAATTAATTTGATGAGGAAAAATGACTGCCAGGCTGTTGGTGCTGAAGACCTGCATGTATAGCCTCATGCTAACAGAAGCTTTCAGGCATTGGTGATTATACAACGACTCTTTACAGTCAGCTCTCCCAGATACATTGAGTACCTGGAGCCATCATTGAAAACAAAATAAATTTGGGGTTGGGGGGGAGAGAACTAAAGGACTGAAGCCTTTGTGCTTCTGTCTGTGAGGAGGTTAGATGCTTCTGTTCTAGGTGGAACTGAGCTCTAAAATTCAAACCCACTAATTACTGAACATGAGCACTCAGTTGGTCAGGATTCTAGGAAGTACCAGTACATTATCTCTGCAGTTGGTTACACTTTTCATGTGTGAATTTCTTAATACTTAAAGGTGCTAAGTAGGAGTTCACATACTTCTGATATAGTAAAGATTAGCAAATTTTTCTTTTTGAAAAGATTCAAAAAATGTAACTGGAAGCCAGAATAAGATTTTCTAGTGGAAACATCAAAATCAAAGCATGTAGTATTTTCTTGTAAATATTCTAATGCAATTTTTCTTATCTAGGTGAAATAAGTAATGATCCTATAACATTTAATACCAATTTAATGGGTTACCCTGACAGACCGGGATGGCTACGCTATATACAAAGGACACCATACAGTGATGGAGTGCTGTATGGCTCACCAACTGTAGAAAATGTGGGAAAACCAACCATCATTGAGGTATTTTCTTTCAAAAGTTCAAAAAGATATATTGTTTTAGAGTGTAAGATTTAGAACTGTCAACAAGTGTTGTCCCTTATTTTTGAATAGTTAATTACAATAATTATATAAAAGGTTATAAGGCAGGGACACGGACTTGTGACATTAACATTTTCTCTTAGGTACCATTTTATCCTCTTTTACGAGAAAGCCAGACTGTATGACAATTTATAGTTTACTTTTAAGGTATAACTAAATAGCAATAACTAGTTAAACTTAATATTTTTACATGCAATACCTTTTGCATTTTGCCTTTCAGCTTTCTAAGAGGCATTTCATTTCAGTAAATTGTGACAATATAGAAGTTTTATTTACAATACAGGACAAAAAAAACTTTGTAAACAACTGTACTAGAAGAATAACTGAATTCTGAACTTTGTAACATTCAACCTAAATATGGGCCAGACTTCTCCCCAGTGGAAATTAGGTTTGAGTCAATAAACAGGTGTGGGGGTTTTTTATTAGCTTTGGTTGGATTAGGTTTTTTAAATTATTTTTTGTCGAATATTCCCTTGTTCATTATTCATGTTTATTGACATATTTTAACATGTATTTAATTCTGTTCTTACAAGTATAACAATGACAAAACTTTATTTCTGACTATTAGCTATCCAAATGTTTAAAAGCACTAATTTCATAGACAGCAAACTGAATCAGACACTGTGTGGTTCACAGTGTTAAGAAGTCTGCATATTATCTTGCTTCAGCCATTTTGCTGGTTCAGCAGTACATTTGTCGTAAACCTTTGATGTTTGTTTTCTTCTAAATTACATTTGATGTACTTTTTCTTCCTCAAGAATGACACCTCTTATTGTTAGGTTATAATGTCGATAATTTCACCCATGCTTAATTTTATATACATGATTCAGTATTTATTTCAGCAGGACTAATAACATCTGAGAATTAATAATCTGCAAAAGCTCTTAAAGATTCTGCTTAGCTTTCTGTAGAGGAAGCCATTATTTCAAATTGCCAGTTTTTAAATGGCATGTGCTTTTAAATTCTAGGATCTATATCAAGACCTTCATTTTAAGCATGACCCCAAGCTTATATCTGAACTAAATCTTGCCTAGCATACAAATTAATTCCTTGCAGTCCCAGTCTCAGATGTGGCTTTTGAATTAATTCTGTGATATGTGAGGAGGGCAGATGGCATTCGATCCACGTCCTGGTGCAATCTGAGTGGTTGCATATTCCTGGCTTGAATATAACTTCTATCGTGTCCTGAGGGGCTGTCATGGGTAGGTCAATTAATTGGAGGAGGCCTCATGATTAGAAGAGGATAACATTATGCACAGCACTGCAGTACAGGTATCATTTGTAAGCTCAAGCTCCTTTGAAAGCTGTGCAACGACAGTTTGTGTGGGAATGAATATTCAGGGCAGGGGCAATCTCTGCCTTGTTGCTATTCCTTGTTGCTGGGGCATGGGCCACACCGGCAGCTCCCACTGCTGGAGTGCAGGCTCAAGGTGGGTCCTGCTGTGTCCTGGTATAGAGCTTGTACAACCAGGGAGTTAGATTTTCTAAGTATTAATGTTTGAACTGCTGCTGAAAAAAATCCTTTGCAAAATTAACAGAATTGAGGATTGGAGAAATCCCAGAAACACATTTTCTATTAATTTTGTAAAGAAGTTGTTACATTATATGAAATCTAATTGTGTCAGGCAAGCTTTCCCCTCGTCACTTAAATGAACCTGCAGAGGATATTCCGCAGCGCTTTCCCTTTTCATTCAAATCCCTTAAAGAAGTTACTTTTGTTTGTTTAATAGTCCATGTCACAGTGGTTTGCAGCTGTTTGCTGAGAAGCAACATAGTTCTGTCACTATTGCCACTCCCCTACTTCTCCTTTCTCCCTGAAATGAGTGAAATGTAGTCTAAAATTAAAACAAAAATTCGTTTTTTAAGTTTGTTTCATGAAAGATTTTATCACCTTTCCGGGGGAAAAAAGGGTAGAGAAAATAATACATAATTATACTGATATCCATCCTCCTCCTGTGTTTCTTATGAACAAGCAGTTCGTATAGTACAATTTTGGAGTACAGTCACCACTGAGAAATAACTGCTTGCACGCATTTCAGGTATCCTAGATATTTAAAGTTTCAGATTGCTATCCTTGCATATTTTAATCATGAAGGTGTATGGTTCCAAAAATAAGAGTCAAGAATTTTGCATCTCCCCCCTAGTTTTCACTCCCTCTATAGTTACAGGTTCCAGAATTTTTTTTAAAACTGCTTATGTTGGAGCAACATTTGTGAATCCATTCATGGAGTATGACTTCACTGGGTCTAGATCTAAAACTAAACCCCAGTCTCAGAGATGAGAATTACTGGGCTTCCCACACTTTTTCATTTAAAAAAAAATCTCTATCTAGTTTAGTTCCCTAGGAGCTGTCGATGAATGCAAATCTTACAGTATTGATGGAGGGGAGGTGGAGCCTGGATGGGGAAATAGTTGCTTATGGTTCTTCTTAAAGAAAACAGAAAGGAAAGAATACACATGTATGACAGGACACTTATATCAGGACCAAAATATGTTCTTTTCAAATACATCCCTTGGATAATTGTATTTGGCTATAGACTGGTCAAGAAAATTCCAGTATCCTGACTTGAAGGTAGTACTACATTAAATAAATTGACCTTACTTTTCAAATTTTATTTATATTAGCAAGTGAATGTTGATACATTTCAAAATAATGAGGCAAAGCATTTAAAAGATAAGTATTTCTAAATTATCAATTTAATTTTCACTGATATTTCATTTACCTAATTTTCATTTTTGCATTGTTGTTTGCAATGGTATCTTTTTCACTCCAGATCACTGCATATAACAGGCGTACCTTTGAGACAGCAAGACATAATTTGATCATTAATATAATGTCAGCAGAAGGTATGTATAGTAAATAGCTTGTTGTGTTTTGAACTGAATAAGCAAACCCATCTTATGGGCTCTGGTTTTTCAAGATAAAAAATACTGTAAAAGAGTTGTGCAGTGTTCAAGCCAAATGCACAAGGGGCACAGGGGAGAAGTAAGAGAATTTTTCCTGCTTTAATTAATTTTGTTACTTTATTCCAGATTATTTCTGTCATACAGGACTTTTTCCTTACTCAAAAAAAAAAAAAGTTTGCTTCTTTGTTTTAAGTTAAACTGCTTTTAATTTTAAATTTCTTGCTGTCTTTTCAAATGGGCCTTACACAAAGGATTTCCCTTTCTTTCTGCATGTTGTTTAGTTTTCTTAGTTCTGCATGTGCTTTATGCAAGGAACAATTGTGTAGGCCAATTCCGCAAACAATAGCTTATGGCACATGTGGACATTTACTCCTCAAAATTAGTTCTTTTTATCTTATTTACCTATTTGCACTGTGGAGTGTTGCAGGTTGGAATCCATTGTTGCTGCAGATCAGTTTTAACCCCTAAATTAGGACGAATGTAATCTGAGACTCTTCCTCTAGTCCACTTCTTCGTCTCCCAGTTGTTTTATAAATAACTGAAGGTTTTCAGCTTGAGTAACAGCTAATGGTACTTGCTGTTGAATTAAACATAATCACATATAGGTTCAAAATGAGCTAATTTGAATACAAGATTTTTGGCAAGTTTTATCAATCTTAAAGTAATATTAATCATTGCTTCAGATATTTTGTTATGCAGCCTTTGTTTAATGCAACACTCTTTCGTCACAACTAGATTTTCCTTTACCATATCAAGCCGAATTCTTCATAAGGAATATGAATGTAGAAGAAATGTTAGCAAGTGAAGTTCTTGGTGATTTCCTCGGAGCAGTGAAAAATGTGTGGCAGCCAGAACGCTTGAATGCCATAAACATCACTTCAGCCCTTGACAGGGGAGGGAGAGTTCCACTTCCTATTAATGACATGAAGGAGGGGTAAGCACATGTATCAGTCTGATGTTTTTGCTTTACCCTTTTCTTTCTTTCTGAAAAGCTTAATACTTTTTCAGCTTTTCTAGAAACTTTGCAATTACTGTTTTATATTTTGCAATTAGATATAAAAAGTTTACTGATGACCCAAGCCCTAGTTATAACATGTGTTTATTGTGTCAGATACCATTACAGCAGGTGACAGCTCCTATATATTGATGTTGCCATCCAAAGAATACTAATAAATTCTATTAATTATGAACCAGTTGGTAGTAAACATGCTTGTTTAGTAATTCCAGTTTTACTTCTGAGCAGCCATTTGTCATGCTTTTCAAGTTTTTAATGATTCCCAATTCATGAAACTGAAAATTTTGAAGCAAGGTATGATAGAGCATAGGTTGCAGGGACTTAAATTTCTAAGAGTATTTAGCATGTAACAGTGTAATTTCCAGCTGTATGCTTACTGACTATCAGGTAGTTACGTGAGTCAGGAGCACTGTGGACTTTCTTCTGAAAGTCTTAAGCTGAGGTCTCTGGGGAGCTCGGGTTACGTAGTGTACACTGCCGGAATGCACCATTTCCAGTTGTGATTTGTAACCATAAATTCTGTTCTGAAATACTGTACTTTGCTTGGAAACTAATAAGGATTCAGTCTTTTCAAAGTACGGTTATGATAATGCTTTTCCCTGGTGAAAATGAAGATGCCTAGTTCAGATAATTCTAGATATTTTAGTGTCCAATAATAGCTAAGAAAGAGCTGAAGGTTCAAAATATGTGTGCAGGAAATATGCAGAGCCCTTTTGCATATCTGGAGTTTTTGAGCACATTTAAAGAAGGCTAATTATTTCTGTACTAGCTAGAGTAATAGCAGAGCCACTTCATACAAGTGGCTATGCTTCAAATATTTAGTTAGATAATGTCAATATATCCAGTGGCAAACCAGACCTGATTTTTGTTTCAGGATTCATTGATACATTATTATCTGGTGCACCAGACTCATCCTATGTATCTAAATATGGCAATGAATAATACAATTAGTGCAGTAGCTCTTATTTTATATATCGTAATGCTAAATGAAGTATTAAGTTTACATTCGGCTTTCAGTATTCTGAAGAAAATTTTTTTGGCAGTGCATAGCTACAGTATGGAATGTTTTATGAAAAACTGGAGGTTTGGCAGGTTCATATTAGTATTAGGTTTAGAAATAACTAGTCACTGTGAAATTTAATTTGAAAGCATGGGAAGAAATTCTTTAGAAATACTATAACGAGCAAGACTAAAGATTTCCTTAAGATAAAATTATACTATTTTAATGCAATTTTCAAAAGTAGTATTGATTTGCTTATATCAGGAAACTACACTTGGAGCTCTGTGACTTCATAGAAATTGACACCTCTCATGGTAAGCAAATATTTACATTGTGAAGGAAAACAGAATATGTTGTAATATGCATCTAGAAAAATCTGTTTTATTTCAGACAGTTATATGCTTAGATAAAGTATACTATAAAGAAAAATAATTTTTAAAAGTAGTATCAGTCTTTAATGAACAGCTGAATGTCACTGAACAGCAATAATATTTGGATCCTGCTGGTTTGTCACTCTTTTTCTGCAGTGTGTATGTGATGGTTGGGGCAGATGTTCCGTTCTCTTCCTGTTTACGAGAAGTGGAAAACCCACAAAATCAGCTGAGGTGCAGTCAAGAAATGGAGCCTGTAATAACCTGTGATAAAAAATTTCGTACTCAATTCCATATTGACTGGTGTAAAATCTCTCTGGTGAGTTATTTTATTATTGCATAGAAATGATGTTTGTATAAATACAGATGAGAGTTTTTCCAGCCTGGCCAGACAACTTTGCCAATTCTACTTAATTGTGACTGACTTTCTATCTAGCAGATGCTCTTCAGGCTCTGAAAGGATTTTTACTTTGTAGGCTAAATTCTATTAGGGTTGAGCCTCAGTGTTTGTTTTCAGTAGCAGTGTATTCTATTAATGGCCAGAGAACTCCAGGGCTTAGAGAACTAAAAGTAATGAGGGAATTATTTAGGTAGGTGTAGTTCATTAATTTAGAATGCTAATACTGCTAGTTACACTTGCTTTCCTAAAAAAGTATGTCTATATATATGTTTTCTCAGATACTGATTCTACAGTACTGACCAGTTAAGTAGTATTTTTATGCTGTTAAAAAAATGTTTCTAATAATTGTCTACAACATATTTCATGTTAAAAATGAAATAGAAAAAGAAAATAATGTTGACTAAAGGAGTAAAAATAAATGGGAACATTTTTCACAAATACAAGAAAAATGATAACTGAACACTAGTCTATTTGCCATGGAAGGAGTATAATTCCTAAAGAGGCTTTTTAAGATGACTTTTTTTAATCCCAGTAAGGAAAATCAAGAAATAATACAGTATTGGAAGAGAATGTTGCAGATAAGGTTGACCAGTGATAGTGAAGGTACATAAAATAAACTTAGATGATTGTTGAGCTGCTTCAGATATTACCCAGCAGGAAGCTGAAAGGGAGATATTAAATGCTTCTTATAATGGAAGAAACATACTGAGTATGATAAAAGGTATTCATACACACAATTGATTGAATAGCTTCCAGTCCTTTCTTCCTATATACTATAAATTAGGAAAGCTGTGTGGTTTTTTGGTACACTCTCACAATCAAGCTCAGGAACATGGCTGAGATGAAACTAGGACCTAGTGGAGAGCTGATTGGTAGCCATAATCATAGAATAATTATTAATAATTCCTTGCCATTCTTCATTAATACCTGGATAATGGAACGTGCTTATTAAATTAAATTTTCAGTCTCCATGAAGCTGAAAGTATCTGCAGGTGCATTAAAGGACTGGGTAGAATTCAGAAAGATCTTGAGAAATTGGAGAAACAGCCTTAGAAAATAGGGTGAATTTTAAAAGCAGCAGAGGGACAGGGCACTAATGCAGGAGCAGTCAGCAGTGGCCACGCAGAAGAAAGAGTGGCTGGTTGGGAGTACTTCAGAAAGGAACGTCTGATAGTAGCAGTAGCTCATAAAGTAATCATGAAGCAGCATTGACATGCTGATGTGAGAAAAGCAGAGATCACCCTGGGATGTGTAACAGGAATAGGCTCTCAGAGAAGTGTAATTTTCTGCAGCAGCCTATAACTCAACCTTCCTGAGTTCAGCTTTTGTTCTGGCAGCGTGCCACTGTAACTGAGTTTAAACAGGCTTGGGGGTGTTTACTGTTGCCAGCAGCACTGCTGCTGTAACCTGGTGCATCAAAGGGAAAAGGGAGCCAAGCTTCCCTCTATCTAATCACAGCCTGCTTTTCACAAGGCAAGCCAAGGGGGAGGAATTCTCCCAGATCTATGGGCTGGGAGGAAGTTGAGCTCTATTTGTCATAACCACAACATAGACAAGTGATTGAAAATACAGCCATCATATCCTCTTCCTCCCACTTTTGTGAGGTGATGTTGGAAGTTACAACCAAATCAAAGAGTGGATTCAAGTTTGGGGGTCCCAAATTCTGCAAAGAGGTGCAATGTAATAAATGCTTCCTCTTAACACTGCTTTTTCTTAGCTTGTTCTCACTCTGTGCATCGGCTTCTGTTGGTCACATCAATAAGTACACAGATATTTTTTGTGCATTTGTTAGGGTTTGAGATTCAGCAAGCATCCAGGTGGAATTCTGTGTACCTAACATAAAAGATACTGTGGAATTAATGAGCAGAGAATACATAAGTTAATTTTTGTTTTGCAAACTGTCTTGCACTTATAGTGTATATATATGTATGCATTTGAGGCTCAACAGAATTTCAGGCATTCCATGAAAATCTGTTAACTCATTGCATAAGTTGTAGTAGAATTTAATACAATTTATTACTTAAAGTGTAAATTATAAAGAAATGACCATCAGTTGCAAGATTTCTCAAAGTACAGTCAGACAAGAGTTCAAGCATGTATGCAAATATATTTTATTTTTTAAATGATCTGAAGAGAATACTAAGCTAACACTGATAAAATTTAACAGCAATATTTAACTGAAGATAACAAGGAAACAGAGGCAGAAAATTAAAAAATCATCTGCGAAAGGCAGTCAAATGCAATAAGAAATTCAGTAGCAAAGTAAGGTTGTATTTCTAGGAACATTAGGTACAGACATAGGAAAATATAAATAAAAAATGGCTTGTGACCAAGAATGCTGCCTTCTGGAGGTTAGTGGAATTAAAAAGAACCCCTTGAAACTCTGACTCTGATCAACCAAATGCACATCTCCTGTTGGGGTCCCTCCTGCATTGGGTGTGTGGGGGAGGCAATGAGCTGCTCAGTCCTTGGCAGCTCAGTTGATGCCTCTTGCCTTTTTGAGCAGTGGATGTGAAGCTCAGTATAATATGATGGAGAAGGAGGAGGAAGAAAGGTATGTGACTCTTCATCTCTGCCACACTCATACAAGAGAGGGCAGTATTGTTATTCAGAAAGACTAGTAAGAAAGGGATTAACTCATGAAAAAGAAATCAATACAAGATAATCAGTTTGTACTAAAGATGTTTACTGAATTTTTACTCAAATAGTATTTGTGTGAGATATGCCTAAAATTAATCTTTAAAACCCAAAGTATCTCTTGTAGGCACAAAATAGAGTAATATTATAACATTACTATCACATTGATGAGAAGCTTGCATAAAATGTATGTTTCTATTGTTTAAAAAAAAGTGATTGGATGAAATTTTATAGAATTTGTCAAACATGTAATACGGATCTTTCTATATGTTATGGTTGGTTAGATACTGCCTATTTTACATTTACATGGCTGTTTTTACATTCTGTTACTTTGTTATTTAATCATCTCTTTTTTTCTTCTTTTTTTTTTTCCCTGGGTATCAGGTTGACAATACAAAACAAGTTTCCACCTTTCAGGAAGTGATTCGTGGAGAGGGAATATTACCTGATGGTGGAGAATACAAGCCACCTTCCGACACACTGAAAAGCAGAGACTATTACTCGGATTTCCTAATTACACTGGCAGTGCCCTCGGCAATAGCACTGGTGCTTTTTCTAATACTTGCCTATATCATGTGCTGCCGACGGGAAGGAGTGTGAGTACTTTAACACAATAATAAGTAACTGTAGATTTTTCTAAGATTATAATGCGTAGAAGACTATTTGTTAGAATAGTTCCATTCAGTTCATTATAGACATTTAAAACAGGCCAAAAGATATCTGCTTGAAATACTGAATTATTTCTCACCTAAGCACATGCATTAATTTCCAAGCCAGCAGACAGAGGGCCTGTAGTTGTTCTAGTGGAAAGGGTTAAAATACTTAACGTATGCACAAAACTCCTCAGAATCTCCACATGTGCACAGCTCTCAAAAATGCCCCCTAGCAAATAAAATACTAATAAAGGAACATTTGTTCAGGAGGATAGTAATTTCTAAAATTCTAACTTTCATAACGTAAGCCTGGTTGAGGAGATTAACTGAATTTAGACATATTATAAAAGAAAAACGCATAAAAGGAAAGCAGCAAGTAACGTGATTTCTGCCATTTCTTACACAAACTACAATTTCATTTTGTCATGGAATTTATTTTAGCCAGAAGCTTGTTCTTTAACCTGCATTTTCATTTCCCTGTGTGTGTGTCTGTGTGTATGTCTGTCACCATTATCACATCTCTCTACGTGCGTTCATCAAGGCCTCATCATAAACCCTGTTGCAAATGCTGCCAAGTTGCGTTTAGCAATAACCTTGTCAGCATTTCTACATCATGTACTGTTTTCATCATCAGGTAGATTTAATGTTCCAACTATCAATGCTATTATTTAATTCATAAATTTTGTTTTGTTTTTAGGGAAAAGAGAAACATGCAAACACCAGAGTAAGTGTCTTCTTTCCTGTTATTTTTCTTTTACCATTTAATTTTCATTCTCAGTAGCTTGTCATGCTTCATACATGTGTGTCATAATCTTCTTTCATTCTCTCTAAACCATGGTTTAATTCATGAATGTGAAAGCTGCTTTTAAATCAGAGTCGTGGCAAGGATAGAAGATCAGAATAAAAAGGGTTTGAAATTAATGACTGTTAATTCAAAATAAAATAGAGCTGTTAGAATAAGTATGTTAATATGCAATTTATACTCCTGGTTATTGGACTTCCCAGCCTGTCTCTTAAAGGCAGTGAACAGAAGAAATATCCTGGAAGGTATCCAGTGCTAATACTACGGAGTGTTTTAAAATGAATTTATGAACTTTTATGAATCTACCACAAGAATCAGGAGTTAACCAAAACTTTCATTTTAACTGCAGCAAATAAATGGAACATTAGCCATAAATGGCACAGTCTGGGATCCTATGAAAAATATCCATTCAGACAGAAAAATCTAATAGAATAATTACTGCCTTAAATAAATCCAATATTTATTAATTTAACTATGTAAAGGTTTACTGCATTTACTGCACTATAGAGTCTGTAACATGTGTCAAAGTCCTCCTATTTTTAAGAGCAATAAAAATTGTAAAAATCTATCCGTTTTGGTAGAGCACTTAAAATATGCATTCACTGTTTTATTTCCTTTTGACATAGCATCCAGTTGGTCCACCACAGTGCTATACAGAAATCAACCAAAGAGCTCCGTGACATGTCTAAAAACAGAGAGATCGCATGGCCTCTTTCAACGCTTCCCGTGTTTCACCCTGTGACTGGGGAGATTGTCCCGCCCCTTCACACGGACAGCTACGACAATACCAGCATGCCACTGATGCAAACACAGCAGTAAGGGTTTAGATTTTATTTCTTAATGCTCACTGTGTTGCACGATTTAACTATAGATTCCAGTGCTTGCCATCTGAAATGTGCTTCAAGTGGAGGTTTCAGTAATGACTCTCTAGTTCAAGATTGCTCTGATGTTTGCATTTCCAGCAGGAAGAAAGGTCTTCTGTAATGAAACAGGCTGGCATTCAGTCTGCAGGCTCAGCAAGAAGCTTTGCATGGAGCAGCTAGATTTGTGAATATTTTGGAGGAAAACTACTTTTGACAGAGGAATCAGTTAAAACTGTTCTATTTTAGATACCCTGTCTTTCAACCAGTATCTTTGGAGTTCTGGTATAAAACTACCACTGGGCTGGTGGTAGTTTCATACCAGAAAATCCAGACTCTGTAAGTGGTTAGTCATGTACTTGTCACATATGGTTTGTGTTTGAAATGTTGATGCTGAGCAGAAGAAGATATTCCATTATGCAGATAATAAATACAGACTTCAGCCATTTTCATTGTTGCCACCCTCTCTCCAGCACAGAAACGAGAAAAATACTCCTTCCTGTTCCTTAGAGTTCACTTATTAGTAACTTAATGAAACTACTGAGACAGACCCAGCCAATGCTTTGTGCGTGTTCTAATTTAGACAAGTCCATAGCGCTGTACCAAAAAGGCATTTTTGGTAAGATTTGTTCGAGGTGCCTGGGGCTGAGCAGATTTGAGGCAGTGGTCTCAGAAGGGGCTGACATTTTTCAGTTCTGTGCTGTTACACCATCTCTAGCTGGTGGCTCTTCTGCTGGCAGGCCTGCATGGTCCACTAGCAGCACTAACTCAGTCCTAATTTACACATGCTTGCCCTGAATTCCTGTCATAGTGTAGTTCCACGTTTTCTCTCTGCCCGAAAGCAAATTCTCAAGAAAGTACAGCTGTATAAATTATTTCTTGTACAACTACTTCAAAGTGCTCTGTCCTGTCTTTTGCAGCTTCTCAGCTTCTCCTCTATTCAGAATAACAGCTTTTTATCACTGCGGTGCCAAATCCTGTACCAAAGGTTTTCTTGAGTTGTACATAAAGTATTTATCTGCTTCACCTACATTCCAACCCTCAAGTCCTTTCTGTAAAAACCCCTTAATACCTGGTAGCTGTTAAAATAGACACTTAAGCAGGGCACAAAAATGTAACTTTGCTGTGATAAGTGGACTGGTCCAACCTGTAAAACTGGCTGACCATTCATTCATTCCAGTGTCAATCACTAAGTGGCAAATGCTGTCACCTTTGCTGTATTCATCACTTACGTTACCTCTAGCATTTCACCAAGTCTGAGCCTTTGAACCTAGTTGACAAGTGAAATAATAGGAACTACTTCAGTTTCTTTGTTTGTTTCATGAACTTGGCTAACCTTTCAACAACTGTATCTGCGTAGTCAAAATGGATTATTGCTTCATAAGCAAAAAAATGAAGTGTAAATACTGAACTTTCATCGTAATACACTTCAGACTTTGTATGGAAGCATTAAAGATATTAAATGTTTTTTTATAGGAACCTGCCACATCAGACTCGGATTCCACAGCAGCAGAGTGCAGGTCAGTACTCAGAAAATACTGTAACTATTAAGTGACCAGTGTGGAGGAATCACTAGTCAAAATGTTTACAGTGGAAATAATTTCCAAATATAGTCAAGTATTTCAGCATTGTCATTCCAGATTTTTTTTTTCACATCTGTGAAAATTTTGGGATGGGATTGATGGAACAAGTGGGAGAAATGCTACATCAGGACTCTGCATGAGACACTGGAATTGGGTACAGCTAAGTTAGAAATCTCATGTAAATAATTTTCTGTTAAAACAAGAAGCTACAGCCAGAGTCCCAAATGCGGTTACATGGTTTGGGTTCTCTGACACTTGATAGGAAATCGGAATTTCTAATTCCCACCAGTACTAGTTAAGCTCTGAAGAAGGAGCTCTTTATTGGTGTTACTAGACATAAAGAGTTGATACTGGGGAATCTGTGGTGGGGCAAATATCCATGCTTCAGGTTTCCTGTGTATTAGTCATCACTTTTGTACCTTTTCCCAAATGGCCATGTACTGCTTGAGGTCAGGAATGACCTGTCAGACTAAGGCTGACTGTTCTCTCTGCTTGGCATCTCAGGTTTGAGAAAAAGTTACGGGCATAGCCACATGAAACGGGGTAAGGATCACACAAGAAAAAGGTAGAGGCCAAAGCATGATTTTTAAATATTCAGAGAGGTATTTAAGCAAAACTCTGGAGAGATACATGTGTTTTGAACATAATATGGGAACTACAGCTCCAAGCAGAAGATTCCTTTTAACTTAGGAGTTACATAAGCAACTCTTTCTTTTCATTGAAAATCCTTCTTCTTCATTACTGCTTTCGGGGATTAAAGGAGAATTTCGTATGACAACATTTCAAAGATTTGAGGCAAGTATATAATAGATTTTTCTGCCGACATGGGTTGTTTTGTTATTTGAAAATTAAAAACAAAGTTATAAAAAGCCTGACTGCAGTTCTGCTAGCTTTGCTATTTGTTTGCTTTTTTGCACATGTGCTTGGAAATGGTGGATGACCCTTGCAGTCAAAGTCTTGACCCAAAGCCTCCAGCAGTGGTTTGGGTTGACATTTAGCACAGCTCTTCACACTGACTACTGCAGACATTTAGAAGGCAGAACGAAAATGTCACACAGTGCCGCTCTTCTGCTGTGACTGTTTTGTTACAAGAATTCCAGTCTGTCTTGCAGTAAAAAAGATGCAGGATCACCTTCATGGTGACAGCAGACAGGAATTTTTGAAAAGGTATGGAACATGAGCTAGCATGGGTTTGTCACTTGTGAGTCGCACTGAAAAGCTGCCCTAAAACAGATCTTAAAAAATCCTTCTGTGTCTGTATTTTCTGTAGTACATTATTTTTGTAGAATACAACTATTCTTTCATATTCATCACAGACACTGCCTGTGACAAGCTCTCAGAAATCCGTGGGGGCAGGCGGTGGAATGTATTTTGGACAGACTGTTTCCTCCTCTTCTCTTAGTTTATAATGGCATCTTGCTTTGTAACTCAGATGTGCAGGTGGTCCTGCAAGCACTTCCATGACATGATGGCACCTGCTTCTTGCAGTTTATCTTTTAAAGGGTGTCTATGACTCCTGTTGTCAGGTTAGATTTTTAGAAAGTTAAGATTTAAGACAATATTCAGGCACTACTAAGAGTCTTCTAGCAGCACGAGTACAAACTTAGCAGTCGATTTTATTCATCTATTCAAGTAAGAAATTTACAGAAATGAAACACCTAAGGCCAAAAAACCCTATAGAACTAGATGTCCATTGTTAAATTTTCTTCCTTTTGTGCAGAAAATTCCCAGTAATATATTCAGGATTATTAACATACTATCAGTCACCACTATGAATAAGAAATTTCTATTTTAAATCTTCAGTAGACCGTATTTAGTAATTTGAAAAGCAGACCATGGCTAATATCCATTGTCCTCTTCAGGAACTATCTGAATGCCTAATAAGGAGTGGTTTTATTTTAACCTTATATTAAAAAGCAGACTTAATAACTGACATAATGCTTGGCTATTTCACAAGGTTAAAAGCTAACTGGAAAAGAATTGTGTGAATAGTGACCACTCATATCTAATGTTTATATTACACTGATGAAAATTACTACTGGTCTCCAGTATCAAAAGATATATTAAGTTTTGTAATTGTCTCTCTGTCAATAGGCAGAATTGATGAGGACTGTTTTAGGTTCTTAGATGAAGAAGTTCATATGGTATAGTGCAAAAGACTAACTTGCATGTACACCATGTACTCTTTTTTCCATTTTGTGCTTCAGTCTCCCTCTGAAGCCTGTTAGATCCTAAAGATAAAATTCCCAGTTAAACAATCTCTTGCCAGTGTTCTCCCTTCCCAGGAGACAGCCAGCAAAGCTCTGTCATGTGTATGTTGTCTTTTGGTCCAGGTTGTACTTGCAATATTTCTCCAATGTGGTTGTTGATAAAGGACTAATAAATACTATTTATGTGCTGTGCTCCCAGTTGCCAGTTCAATATTGTTGAAGCATCATGTGCCACTGATGGATTATATAAATTCTCATCTATTTGCAGGTAAATGGTATTCCTGAGGAAAGAAAACTAACAGAAGCAATGCATTTGTAAACAGAGAAGGCAGCAAATTGTCTTATTTCCCTATTGTTCTGGTCGATGCATGAGTTTTTCTGGTGTATATTGTGCATGCCCACAGTATTACAATGCTTTCAGTGCCAGAGAGTACAATCACTTCCATATAACTAATGTACTGTATTCTTTTGTACTTTGGACATTTTTGACAATTTGTAAACACTGATAACTTTTTATATTTGTTACATTCAGAAAATAATCTTTCATATATATATATCTATATCTATATGTATTAATAAATATCAAGCTTTATTCTGTCTTGTGATCTCTCCTGAAAGTTTTAACAGGGAAATCAAAACTTCAAAAGGTTTCAAACTGTTCAATAGGATGATACAATTGCCTTATATTTGCACAGGAAAAGCAGTACTGTATAAGCACGAAAACTTGTGCAATATGATGAGGCTCAGAAATAGTATTGCAGATTTATTAGGCATTAATTTTTTAGAGATTACCAAATATAGTAAGCAAAGTTATTTTTGGAAAAAAAAATAAACCCCAAACAAAAGAACTAAAAGTGCTCCTGATGAAAATTGGATTTCTGTTCTTTTAACAGGTATTTACCCTATTTGAACACTTGTAAGCAATAAAACGTTTAAAATCTGTCCATTCATTCATTTGGTTATGCTAGAAGAAACTGTTAAAAACTACTGTAGGCAGAAATTAAATGTCTGCAAATAAAAAATGGTTAATTTTGTTACAGTATATGTGGACTAACTCTTAAACTCTTAAAAAAATTTTTTGTGATATTCCCAATGCAGTTTATTTTTTTGTATCCTACACATTCTTTGTTCTCTTTGGAGCACAGAGTTGTGGGAGAACAAGCTATCTAATAAACCATAAAAAGATGCTGATTAAAGATGTACTTTCCTGGGAGGTGGTTACTTTGAGAAGCATTTATCCATGCAGCTGAAAGCTTAATAATAAGGACTTTGTTAAAAGGATCTGAACTGGGGTTTCCATATTTTTCAATAGACAGTGATAATTTATCTCCTCACAGTTTTTACCAGATTTAAAATTAATTTCTGATGCTTCTTTAAATCTTCAAATACAGCGTAACACAGGACTTCAGGGTCTGCAGCTGTAACAGCTCACACCAACAGTTCTTGGGGTTTTACCTCAAAGCATTGTATTGTTTTAAGCTGACACTTACGCTTTGTCTTTTTTTCTGTAATATTTTCTCTTTCAGAAGCTGTATGCTCATGAGGACATTGCATTGTAAGCAGAAAACTGCGTCTGCTTTAAAATTACTAAATGCTGGCTACATTTCCTTAGCTGAGGTTTCTGAGGTCTCTGCTAAGAGAAATTTGAGTAGTTTTGGAATTTAAGATTGAGGATAAAAGAAATGTGTAAAATGAGTTTATTAGAGTTTGTAAAAAGACCAAAGTAGTCACTTCCGGAGTTGTTCTTTTTTCCCTTTTTAGAATTATGACTATGTTCTGTCAGAATGAAAACTTAGTTTATGTTAATTTTTAAGCAAACAATGACATGTTTATAGGCTTGGACCTGAATGCACCATCTCAGCAGATAGTTAGAGCAAGTCTTGAGCTGCTTTTTAGACAAAGTATGTGCAACAAGTATGATAACTGTTGCAGCGAAGTATATAATCAGTGGTACATACTTGTGTATTGTCAACATGTCAGTTTGCAAAGCTGCCCTGAACACTCAGCACAGCCCACAGAACGTGGTAGGAAATGTATCTTGCCATAGGAATCCTGCTGGTGATTGGTAGACCAGGAGAGGTAACTCAAATTACAGGCATTCAAGTTGAAAAATTAAGGCAGTTTCTGAAACAATTGGACTAAACAGCCATTCCTATTCACTTTCAAAGTGGCATCCCTCACACCTTCCTACCTCATCCAAAGGGTACCAGGGAAGACTTCACCAGTCAATCAGCCTCCTCAGAGACACGCCCCTCTTCTTTCCGGCAGCTTGGATGGTTGTCAGTGAAAAGTGAATCACAAAACTGCACACTGTGGTTTACAGTAAATTAAACATTTACATCTTTTACCCAAGCTGTGAAAAAATTTGAGTACAATCAGCATTTGGTTTCTATTAGTTTATACTACTGTTTTGAAATGTATAACCTGTCAGTGTTTTGAAACCAAAATGAATGGAATGGATTTTAAATAATGATTTTTAATGCAACATAAGACTAAACTTTGTAAGTAGTATTGGGTTTGGATCATAATTTCTGGTAACTCGAGGATGACATGACAATCAATGAACTACCAGTTGAGCTGCTCCCAAATTATTTGTATTAATGTAACAGTGCCAGTATATTTAAGGAAATTACTTAAAACTATTATGTACATGCATAAAGAACTAGTTTGTAGCAGTGGAGGCTCCACCTATTTTGAAAAGAATCTGATGATGTAGGTGACTCGGGTATTAAGCATACCTGACCTATTTTATGATTAAAAGCTTCTTTTATCTGAGGTAAGTTTAATAACAAATTATTTATTTTTACTTATTAAAATAATTGAAAGCATAGATTTATAAAGCTGGTTAAAGACACTTAGTGGGTGAAGTTAACCATTAAATTCACAGCCTGTTTTAATATTGTATGATGGCAGTATGAACTGATATTGTATTGATTAAGTTGCAGCCAAATTAAACAGAAAGCCCTACAGCTATCCTTGTACTTATATGAAATGTAAAATCTAATAAACACAAAAACACCAAGTAGTGAAGTTGTTGCCTACTTAATTTACAAAATGGTGCCTAAACAACACTGTGTTACAGCTGTTAACATTACTGAAACCATACAGGATGGTTGGTGTCTGAGAAAGGAGTGGAGCTGATTGTGCAGGGTTTGTTTAACTGGGGCAATCCTAAACAGGTGTCATAACTGGAAAGGATAGAGAGTGGTTGCAGCACTTAGCTCAGGTGCCCATGTTAGATACTATCTCCCTGATTATACATGGAGCTTTGGAGATAGGAACTAGCACTCTGAATCCTTTGCTTAAGGACCCCCTTCTGTTTAGTGTGGGATTTCAGTAGCTCAATTAGAAATTCCTAACCCAAACAAATCTTAAAGATGGGTTTGGTTTCTTGATGTAGCCAAAGAAAGCCCAAGTCAGTTCCTCTGCTTTCCTGCAGAGCTCTGCCTCAGAGTTCCTGCCTTGTAACCGGGGGAAAAGTATTCAAGGCCTCTGCTGTGGAATTCCACTGAGGACTCCTGAGCTCCAGCATGGTTTTGGTTACTGGAGCTGTAATTTCATCAGAGCAGGGACAGTGTGATTTACTGCAGAAGAATCTTTCTTCCTGCATTGCATCTGACATAATTTGTGATACAGTGAATACCTGCCCCTCATTCAAAGTAACAGTATCCAGAAGTACAGGGCTCTGGAGAAACCGCAGTACTAATCTGTGATTTCAGGCAGGCTGAACAGTGAACCGAAGCGCACCTCAAGTCAAGGAATAAAAAGATTTTACTTAATTGATGTTGCTCCCATTACAAAAATAAGCATCCACAGCACATTTATTTAATGTTTAAATTACTTAATATTTTTACATAACCTGAAAAGAAAATATATTTATCCAACATACAATAATAGTAAACAAGTGCATTATTTCAAACATTAAAAATAAATCTTTTAACCAAGTCTGTACAACAGATAAATAGCATTATATCTACAATACTTAAGTTGTGAAGAACAAAACAAAAATTATCCCTCAAAGTCACAGTTCCCTGTTGCTCAAAATACTGGCATAGATGAAGGTTATGCATGCTATCTCTGCCTATGGTGTTCACCTACACTATTTCCTTCAGTCATTCACAGGTATTGATCGAGGAGGTTAACTTCCCAGGTACAGGGAGTCAGGCACACACAGAACAAACATCTTTCCAATAGCTTTAAAATAGCTGGCAGGCTTAGTAAAATGGCTGAATTTGGGGCAAGTGAATGACTTCTTTTTAGTCTTTTTTATGATGAATGACTGGTCGTTCTTTAAAAGAAAACTGTTCTTCACCACCAAAAAAAAAGTTGAAGCCATTCTTACAAATTTTTTTTTGCACTCATTCATGGCTGCAAGTTTGAATTCAATATTTCACCTGGGCTAAGATCAAAAACATGCACATGACAGTACATAAAGTACAAATTAGGATTCATGTTGTTTATAATCATACACATGCTTGGAAAATATTTTTTTCGTGTTTTTGACTGCTAACAAATAATCAGGAGAAGAATAAAATGAAAAAGCAATGACTTAAACCCACAAACAGAAAGAAATGTCCGTAACTTCACTGGTAAGAAGAATGTAAATGGTAGCATGTCACTGCCACACTGAAGGATTATTTCTTTCAATTTTAGTTTTTTTGCTAAAAGAAAGAGTTAATAAGAAAGTGGGCACTGCTAAAAAGGATGGGAAAGAAAGGTTCCTCCAAACAGCTCCAATCTCATGTCACTTATAGTTGGGAGACTCAGCTATCTGCATGCAACAAAGATGACCACTCAGTCCCTCCTCCTCATGATACCAACAGACTGGCTTGCATCCTTGACTCACATCCTTTTAAATTAAAATAATACTGGATTGAATATGGCACCAGTTCCCTAACGAGACCTAATTCAAGGTCACCTACAAACTCAGGGAAAGGTTCAATGATCACAGGCTCACTGTTCTCCCATTTCCTTAAGATCTGATGGAGTGGATATGATGTGATTTCGCCTGAAAAGGTCTTCCAGAAATTCTCCATCTTGAACTCAGTCTCTGAAAATTAGTCATCTGTTTGTTCATGGGGATTATACAGAGTACTACACTCAGATGAATTAGTGAAAAATTTAAGAATAATCAGTTTTAGGGAAAAAAGTCAAATTTTCTTTATAAAAAAATTCCATCTCAGAATTCACTGAAAATGCTGAAAACATCTTAAATTTCTAAAAAAACCTCCCATAAAATATGTAAACTTGTATCATCTTCAATCACTGAACTGATGATTACTTTTTATTTCCATATATAAAGGGTTTCATATAACGTAGTATTTCCACCCAAAACACTGATTTCTAGACCAAAAAATTACCCTTTTGTTCAGAAAAACACCGTGGTTTCACATCAGCTCAGGGTGTCCTTTCCGAAGGATCACAGGTTTGCTCAGTTTTGTTCCTCCTGGGAATGGTGGCAGCATGTTACGCGTGGGCCGTGTGCTCGTAACACCCGCTCTTCATTCGGCTCCCCCAGTGCCAGGTCAGTTCTGTGATACGCCCAAGATATTGCTAAACCACTTCACCTCTTCGTGTCACTTTTAAACAGATATGTAAACAGAAATATACATCCAGTAGAAAAGACTCATTTTCACATGCAATTCTGTACAGTGCACTCTTGTTTCTCAGATTATTTGAGAAGGCTGTTTCCACACAAAATATGTACATTTGCGCTATATACATTTCCCACACGCTTAATTTAAATGTCTTCTTGTACCTCCAGTTGAGAATTTTTGTTCAGGCAGACACAAAGTAAACCTGAAGAAAGTCTCCAAGTTAATGCCTCGACTGATCTTGCATTGCTGAGAAGAGGTGTAGTCCAGAAAAAAATCCAGCTATGCAGAGCAACCTTTTCAGCAGAGTTGAGTTATCTTTAGGAACCACAATCTGTGCTAGGTCGTTAGTGATCTGAGAAATTTCATGTGCCACACACACAAATATAAAAGTGCTGACAAGGACATTAAACATTGGATATCCAGGAATGAGCACCAAGATCCCCTTTGTGTCTGCTGCCAGCCAAATATGGTATTGGCAAATGAAAAGCTAAAAGAAAAAAGAATGTGTTTAATTATATATAAATATTTTTATTTATTTAAAAATATATAATTATTACTATTGCATCAACTGACACACTTCTGTTTAAAACAGAAGCTGCTTTCCACATGTTTTCACTGTAAGACAAAACTATGAGCTTGTTAGAACACAAAGTGAAATGGGTTTGTTTGGCCCCTAAGCAAATATGGCTCTGGGAGCATGGGATTCATTCCATCAGAGCAGAGGAGGAATCCCCCCCTGCTCAGTTACTGTCTCTCTGGTGAGGCTCTGAACTAACATGCTTGCAAATAAGAGATAATGCTTCAGCTGTTGATGAGTGCAGAAGTCCCTGGAGTTGACCAGCAATTTAAAGTTCATCAGGAATTGGAAGAGTGGAACATGATACTTTAAAAAACCAACTAAATCACACACTACATATACACTGTATTAGAATGACTTTCTCCTATAAATACATTCTAGTAATACAATAAAACAATATTTAATATCACCAACAGCAAATAAAATGGGAAGCAAGATAATTCCTAGTTTCACAATATAAACTTAATGGAATATGATAACATTTGCTCTAACAAGGGTTTTGTTTGTGAGGTTACATTTATTAATTATTCACAAAAAGCTTTCGAGGGCAAACACATTTATGAGTGTACTTACAGGAGTAAGTATAATTCATGCTGATTCCTCACAGCACACTCCAGCATTAAATCCCCACTCTCACAACCTTAAATTACCCCATCCCCCAAAACAGCACAAGAATTAACTTGCTACTGTGAGACTGCTATTTCAGCTGTGATTTTGAAGTGTAATAGAAGCTATAATGCTAAAAGAGGTAAAACACCACAGTATGGTATTGAGTAAGCCAATAAATGTTTTCACTATTTATGTGTTATATGACAATTTAGATAATAAAACCATTATATTTCTAAGTTTCAGTTCACTACTTCTGGTCACTCTACTTACCTCTAAAGAAATTTTGCCAAACCAGGCAAAGAACGAGCTATACACAGATCGGACATATCCAGGAATGTTCCTGATGAGGATGAAAGCTAAAATCTTTTTTTTTAAAAAAAAAAGTAAAATAAAAAAAATAACCAACTGTGGACGACAAGCCAATTACAAACACATGAAAGGTTTATTCATATTCACTGCCTTAAGTGAACTGCATCATGCATTAAAATTTCTTTAACACCTATATAAACCAAACCAAAATCCATGCAGTTTATACTTAACAAAGTAGGCATTGAAATTGAAAATCTCTTACACACATTCTTACAGCATTGCAGGTCACATTTACATCTCCAGTAAATGGCCTTGATATTGACAGGTGTTACTATATAGTTACTAGGCACGGTCACAAAACATGTTACACCATGCTAGCCTAAAATGAAGGTGGCCACAAATCTGAGTTAACTCTCAATTTTTAAAGACAAGGGATCAAGACAGACAAATTAATATCAAAAAACTAAGTCACACACGCTGCCCTTCAGGAGAGCAACACAAACTGTTAAGAAACAGAGGGCACAGAATCAGACAGCTAGTGTATCTTGAGGCTGGGGAGACAGCAAGTGGAAAATATAAATTTAAGAAAACCACATGTATGCCTCTGTGGCTCACCTCTTCTCTGCCTTAAAGTGACCACAGGGTCCCATAGGTTGCTTCCCACACTAAAACCTCCCAAACACTTTTGCTTTCCTACAGCTTTCTTCTTTGCCACTAATATGCAAATAGTCAAAAGTTGCATCTGGACTGAAAGGGTGCATATGAAATGTACACCAGGGACATGCACGTTAATCAAAAGCACATTCACAGTGTCCAATTTCAGGGCTTTAAAGGCAATGAAAAACCCAGCAATGTCATTAAACCCTTTTTCACTTTCAGACACGAAAATGAAGCGCAATATCTGACATTCCACACTAAGGCACAAATATATTTAAAAACAATTTTTAAAAAAGACCAAATAAGAACAGACTAGATTCTATCACTCTACTGAAACGGACTATAATTACAATTACCTGCACCACAGAAACAGAAGGATGTAGCTCATTGCACTCTGTCTTGTTTTTACAGCTACTAGCCCAAATAGAGTAGGTCTAAAAGATAAAAAAAATCAGTCTATGTACCAATTATATGTAACATTTAAAAATTAAACAAGAGTATTCTATTTTGGATTGCTTTTAGCAGTAGTTGGTTCACTAAGATGTGGGACACTAGTAGAAAAAACTTATATTTGGCTTAGTTTTGTGTTTCAAATTTTTTTGAACTGGTGAATACTAACACAATTTTTTTCATCACAAATGCTCAAGCAATCAAGAGTGGAGATCAGAGCTACATTATCCACCATGTTATTTTTATGATCCAATTTTCTTGTAACCTTTGCAATAAACTGAAAGAGTGATGATGTTTTCATCTACAGATGACTGAACAGAAAAATATTGCAGTGAGTAGATAGGTAGGGCTGTACAGAAAAAACACAGCTGAAATATCTCCAGATCAAGATTTCATTTTTTAAATCAATGCGTTTTCTAAACAAGAACTTCAGAAAACTTACTCTTTAGGTATTTACAAACCTGGTTCTACTAGGTTATAGTAGATACGTACCAAAAAGGAGACAATCGAAATAAATAATAAAACATTTGAAACTCTGTTGGAGAAAAGAGGATCTCCTTTTCCTTCTGATATCATTTGACGTTTCTGCAATGCCAGATAAATAAAAGCAAACAGCATCCCATAAAAAACCACCTGTAAAAGACAAACAGAATGCAATGAGTATTTCATGGCTTTTACAAGTACTTCAGGTACAAACTCTTAATAGAAATGCCAGTCTTTTAAAGCTACATTTCAAAAACTTCTTCCTCAGATTTACTGGTTTTGTTTACAAACAAAAACAGACTTTCTGCACTAGGTAGTCATAAACTGCAATTTTAACTCAACTCAAAAACTATAATACTTTAGAGAGCATTAAAGACAGGACAATGAAATTTCAAGAAGCTTTCAAGTACCTACTATGCCCTCTGCAATCTATGTCAGCACTGAAAAAGGCTTTCTCTGGGGAAAAACCACGAGTCTCTGGCTTTCCCCCAAGTTGGTAAGTGAAAACATTCAAGAAGCAGGACAAGTGTTTCCCTCTCTCACAGACAGGATTCTTCAACGGAGTGTTTTGCGCTCTTACACCAAGTTCTCATTGACTGCCAATGCGAGGCTGTTTCAGGCCCACGTGGTGCTTCTCCTCTGTATTTGTTCTGAGTCCTTCTCTTCAGCAGCACCACAGAACACACACTGTTCACAGCACGAAAGCCCCGAGCCCAAAACGTCGTCACACACGTGCTGCTGCTGGGGGCAGCCCAGGGGGTGACAACGGTGTGCTCCCCAAATCTCAGTTACTGAACAGCCCCAGAGGGAGAAGAATGCGAGCGATCCCATTAAGAGTACCTTCAGCAGACAAATGCTCGCATCTTAGAAACTGCACTTACCTTTACCAAGAAGGCAAAAGAACAAACCAATGTCTCCCTGTTCTATTCCCCCACACTGTAGGGTCAGTAACTGGGAAAAAAAGCACTTTACCACTGATAAACTGTTTAAAAATATGTGCAAGAATAGTCTGGTTTGGGCATCAAGATCCTGATTTTAATGTTTTAAAGATTATCTTAAAAAAACATAGCCTTAATTGATACAACTTTCAAAACATATTATTAAGAAAGCTACCACAATAATTTGTCTTGTATTTCAACAGCCTGAAGTGCTACAGGTGTTACATTTTCACAGTAAAACTTCTAAGAGAAGACACATCTAGAATACTTTCTGAGTTCATTTGCAGAAATAAGATGAATGCAGCTTAGTATTTTATTAAACACTGGAGCAAGCTCCTATTTTCTCTGGAGAAAAGGAAAACAACCGTGTCCCACCCCCCAGCCCCAGTTAAAAAATACACTTAAAAGACCAGTAAAAGTTTGTGCAAATGTTACATACATAGCGATCCAGCTTCCACCTAAACCACCATTCATAGACATTCCCATTCAGTTCAAAACACTTGGACAACGGCCAAAATGAAAATATCTTCTCAAATGTACCCTGTAAAAGATGAGCATGGCAAAAACATTAACACTGATGTCAACTGTATCTACTAAATTTAAATCAATATGCTGTCTTTAATATTATTCTATCCCTATTTCACTGGCTATGTGGCATTAGCAAAATAACAGGGTTCCTTGGAAGTCTCTTCAACAAAGAACAAAAGAAAAGAAAAAAACTTCCTCACGTGAGAAAGGGTTTCAGTTTTGCTTCCCCTAAAGATATTGGCATGCCTTCCATTTTGTACTGCTGCCTTATAGGGAGAGATCCACTGACATGCTGCAATAACGAATATGCGCTCTACAGAAGACACAGTGCAATCAATGAGGGATTAAAACCACACAAACTCCCCTGTAAGAACCCAGAGTGACAAACCCTGCCCTGACTTCTGTCAGCTGTACTTACTGCATGCAGTTAAGTATTTTGATGAGGTATCAAAGCCAACACTAGGCCTCTAAGAGACACAGATCTTCATTATCACCATATGTATCACCATATGCTGGCAAACCCCAGGAACTTTAAGCACATCAAAAAGCCCCACTCCAAACCCAAAGCATAGACTTCTACATTTATTACATTTGTAGTAGTAGTAGTACACAGGAAACGTGTCAAGATAACAAACCAAGATAAGAATACAGATACAGAATTGTGGTTTTTTCAGCATCCACGGCAATTCAATTATGAAAAGAAACCAAAAGGTTCTTTTTTTTTTTCTTTTTTTGATGCTGTATTATGATACTGGAAAAAATACACAAGTTATGAGCACATTAAAAAGTAGAGACAGGTAATAATACATTCTTAGGTCATTAAGGATAAAAATAGTCAAGATTTACAAACCTGAGAATATGACAGAAAATATATACATGTCAGTAAGCAAATCAGTTTCAGCAGTAAACCAAAGTGCCATAGGCAGTTCCCTAAGGAAGAAATAAATTAATCATTATACTGTCATTAATTTTTCAATAGCAAAGCCCAAGACACATTAAATAATAATTGCCAATTATTTACTGTAGCTATGCTTCGTAATAGATCCATTAATAAAAAAATGTTCTAACATTACTAGCAATATTTTATCACTATCTACATTTAGATTTTACTTTAAGCAATTAAAATAAACGTTCAGAGCAATTAACAACCTATTAATCCTAAATTAAGCTTCATGTCTAAGGCAGGGACCACATACATACAGAAAGATGAGAATTTAGGTATTCAAATAAAAACTGTATTTTAAAACCTCTGCTTTCCCAACCACTCTGCACAGGCAGTCCTTACTCTAGGTGAATGTAAATAAATAAATATATAAAAATGCCCACCAGCTTTTGTCATGTGAAACACGTAGAAAAAATACTGTTAAACTTTGGGGTACCAGTTTGTACTCCAAAGCTCAATTGCAGGTTATTAAAGACAAGTATCTTGTTAAAAGAAGCCTGAGAAACTACTCCTCAAAGCTGTCAACTGATATTAAGCTCTACTCAAGCCTCAACATTGCAACAGAGAGCATCTCTCTCTCCTGCCATATAAATTGGTAGCTGTAAACAGGGACATAAACAACTGAAAGCTGACATTAAAAGATTTTCTAGTTTCACAGTAACTATTGCTCTGAAGTAAACAAGAGTAATTTCTGTTTCTGGAATAGAAGCGCCTTTGTAGAAAAAAAAAAAAGCTACTGCCCTTGAGATATCTTGTAAAACTTCTCTTTAAGTGTGTTTTTGCAGCATCTATTCCTAGCATATATTTGGTATATTTCATCATCATATCTGCAGAATAGCAAATGGGGATGGGATATTCCTCCATCAATAGGGAAAGAGGATTTAAGACTTTCAATGTTTTAGTTCTAATTTAGGCGAATTAAATAAGAAGCATTTAAGACATGATGACAGCTTTCTAATGAATAGCAATGCATAAAATAAACTGGGATTTCACTTTTTGTTTAAAATATTTGTATCAAAAGACATACTTTTGACAGCTCATTTAGTCTAAGATACTAAGATAACAAACCCCATGTTCTTATTTGGCCAGATATGGCGGAATTGGTGCTCAGAATGGATGAGGCACATTGGCAATGCAGAGCGGCAAAGTCTAAACACTCCCTTATCACTCCATACCCATTAGCACATGACAGACACAGTCTCACCAAGCACAGACAGTGCAATCTATGGGTTTAATTTGCATTCAGTAATATTTCAATTCTTAATAAAACATATTTCTGATGATCAAAACCTATTAAAAAGTATTTTAATATGACTGTAACCAGAGCCAGAGTTTAGCTATCACCTGCTAACTTTTTCAACTGACACAATTTATCTATGACAAACTGTATTTCTGTGAACACCTATTCTGTGCTTCAAAGAGACTGAGATCTACTAACAATACCATTTTCTGTATTATTACCATTGTAGTAAGATGCAAATGTTTTATAGCAGAACGAAAAACAACCTTACCATTTGCTTTCTTCTGGACAATCTGAGGCCATATAGCTAAGGTGGCATAAATGATCATAAACCAAACAGTGACTAATGGCACAAAGTAGTAGAACTGGTAAGGTCGGTCCATCACTATGCACAGTACCACAACCAAGAAGTTGAGACGAAATAAAACCTGGAGGGTGTCAGAGGAGAGACCACAGAATATATAAACTGGGAGGCAAAGCTGAAAGATGTGGGGGACATGTTTCTTTAACACTATACAAAAATATCTACGTATTTTACATCTCACATGCTGATTATATTTCAGTTGAAACAGGGAACCTCAACAATGCACTGCAAGACTGCAGGCTGATTATGTGGTTCTGGACCTGTCCTACACTGGCCTGCTTGGGTAGAGATTGCAACAAAAATAAGGTTAACCAGACCTGACTATTTCCCAGGCTGAGGACCAAGTATTCCAGTTGCTGGATGCTGTTAATGTCTCTGTTTTCATTCCCATAGCTACCTAGGCTAGCTCAGTTAAAGCGAGGTAATGCCATTACCAGCACTGCAATTAGGCTGTAGACATAGGTTCAATAAGCACAATGACCTGAGTCACAAGACAATATAACATTTAACACAAATAAAAGATGCATACTAAAAAAAAATAAACTGCTATAGTACATGCTGCAACATCTGGGAGGGAAGCCACAAAACCAAGTATGTTCCCCAATATTGTTATGGTGTGAAAATCAATTTTCTTTACTAATAAATGTAGGCTCCAATACACAATCTTTGGAAGCTTGCCTGGATAATTACTTACATATTACTATATATTGTAAATTGCTATTGCAATGGAAACTCCACGCTATTTATTAGAAAATATTTGTCTTGATATTTTAGAGTGTACATACTTACATTTTTTACATTTTAAGTATCATTTATATGCTTTAGATTTGTATTAGTTGCACACTACCAATTAAACAGATCAGATTACACAGACACAACAGCCATTTTTAATGGGCAAACCTTGGTTAAGTTATCTGATATCACATTATTTAGAGAGGATGGATATATTATGGATATTTTGCTATCTGAACAAATTTATTTCTAAAAACAGTAAGTCAATATTCTTACCTGACACACTCTGTATACACCAAAGTCCCCTTTTATCCAAAAATAGGAGAAGTGCCCATAACCTGTTTGGAACAGATACGCAGCAACCAGAACTCGAATGTGCATGTACACAGGCAAAAACTGTTAAGAAAAATAAAGTACCTTTTATAAACAGCCACTTAAATGTTTTTGGATTTCCTTTCCTCACCCCACCCCTATTTTACGTTTTTTTCTCCAGAGTAGTGAAACAGATTTAACTAAGAAAAGAAACATTATGGTACATTTCCCTGTTTCTTACTAAGCTCTTCTGGTACCCTAACCTCTTTGATGTTAGAATCAATTTCTTCTATTTATTGCACTACACTTTCCATATTCTAACTACCAGTGAAGAAAGACTAAAGAAGGGTTCTTTGAAAGCTCACCTTCAGCAGTTTCAATTTCAGAACACACAAAAGAATGTTGCTAGCAAATAAAAATAAATTCTACACAGGGGAAACAAGTACATTTTTTCACTGGTCAAGTAATGTATATAATGTTTTTATCAATCAAATCTACACTTAAATAGAAAGAAAAACTAATTCCGCTAATACCATGCTTAAAACTACAGGAATTCAATTTTAATGCACATTTATACTATCTTTCTTTGGAAGTAACATGCCCAAATTGCATTCCCACTAAAGAAAGCAAAAAACCCCAAGCAATAAAAAAAAATTCAAATCACTTACAGTGCTTGCTCCAGAGATATGATAAATCAAAATAACAAGTTGCATCCAGCCCTTCCATTCATCAGTCTGTTCTCTATTTAACACTTTAGTCTAATGCAAAACAAAACAAGAATGTTGCTATTCCAAAAAGAACAATGAACAAAGTGAGGAGCAAAAGTTCAAAGCAATAAACCACCTTATGGGTAAATGGGTCTCAACTGTAAAAGTCTTCTGCCAAGTGGACACACCTCTACCAGATTTTAACAAGATCTACACTCTCTTATAGCTGAGTTTCCAATTTCACCGTGTGAGAATGGCTAAAGTGCTCACAGCCATATGGTTTCCAAAAGCTTTTGTATCCAATTCCATGCAAACATTACATTGCTTGCAAAGGCATTTTTGCAGATGAGTTATACTGGCTTAATTAACTTTCAATATTCAGCAATTGGTTATTTGCACACAAATTAGGAAAGAACATTATTAGTTGGATGTCAACATGATCATTACCTCTTTGGTATTTTCAGTATAAAATACCCCCAAAACCAAGATATAGACGATTGGTATGAAGAAAGATGAATGTGTGTAAAATTTATTTTCCTTCATGAAAAGATTTGCTCTGTCACATAGATAAAAATAGGTCATGATTAGACCAAGTTTGCAAAAGGAGTGTAAAAGCATCTCTAAAGTAGAAACATTAGACGTGCTGATGGCAGGTTTCTTCTCCTCTCCACTTTCCAGATCAGCGCATGATTTGTTCTTCCGATAATTATTCCGATGAATTAAACTGATAATTAAATACCCAATAATGGACAAAGTAAAGAAACAGAAGGCTATCTTCTGTATCAAAGTGAGAGGAGGCTGAGGCTGGCAGCAGGAGCCATCAATGGGCTTCATTATCTTATTGCAGTAGACATTCATAAGAATCATTGCGTTCTGTCAAAAAACAAGCAGTTTTCTTAATTAGTCTCTAATAAAAAAGTTAACATTTCCATAGTAAGAAATTTTCTTCTAGATCATGCACAGACATAAAATATATGCACCTGTGGTGAGATGACACTTAGTTTATTAAGTACTTTAAAGCAAATGAAACCAGCAAAGGAGTGGAACCAAAAGTGACACAGCTGGAGAGCTCTTTCGCAAGAAGGGCACACTGACAATGCTCAGAGGGGCTCAGTGCATGCATGTACATATTGGTAAGTTAAAGAGCAGAAATCAAGTCAGAGGCACTCCATGCAACCAGGAAGGTGTATATTGTGTGTTTTCTTATCTTTTTCATCTCCCTTAGCAATCATAGTTTTCTGGACAGAGAGGGGAAAATTTAAGACTTATTTCTTCACAATGCTTTACAAGTCATTATTACCTTAAGTCATTCATGCCCAAGAAGGCATACAGTTTGCAGTCAGAATCTAAAAAATCTAGTGGATTAACAGTGTTTTAAAACAGCTACACACTAATGTTACCTTTTTTTAAAATTCCTGTAATACTGACTGCACTCCCACATACTGGGATTTTCTGAACAAAATTTCCTGATGAAGGCAGTCCTCATTATATTTTTACTGCCTGCCATTTCAGAACATTCACTTCAAATCTTGTTTTACCTAGTATTACTTTTTAGTGTCAACCAGTGATAAAAACACTTACTGTATCTCTGCTTGATTCAGGGAGATGCAGGCCATCTGCAGACTTCATGATAGTTTCTTGTGCTATCAATTTTGATACACTGAACACTTTAACTTTAGCTTTGGAATTTCGGGAGCTGCTGTTCAGAATACGAACAGCTGCTTCATTATACGCATCTATTTTCTCATTAGTGATCATTTTCCGACTTTCACTCAGCATATCTTCATAAACAGGATCTGAATTTCAAAGAACAAAGAATGAGTACATTAATCTTCTGCTTGTCAAAGACATTTGCTCAGCTCAAGTTGTACAGGCTACTTTCATTTAGGTGGCCACAATGGTTTAATGGTACAAAAAAGGTACAGCAAGGAATAAGTGACTGCTACAGTTATTAGAGCTATTTATGATGAAATGTTCTTATCATCATGCATATATATTTATAGATTAGAAAGCTCTGGCCAGACAAGAATGCCTGTTAAATTTCCCCAAACACATGAAAAGCATATAATGCTGGAGTGCAGAGCTGCTTATGCCTTCTCTCAGTAATGGAATCCCACAAGAAAAGCCTCCAAAGGAAGAGGACAGAAGACAAGCAGCAGAATAGACACATGGTAAAAAAATTAAAAAACACTCTCAAACCTTCTAGTTTCTGTGGGTAAAAAAACAGCTTCTCATTTCTCTAAGTCAATGTCCATAAGCATATTCTACTTGCTCCTGTTGATTCCAGTTTAACTGATGGCAGAATCTCAGTTTTACAGAAAAATAGACAACTTAATTGCCTATAGGCTTCAGAAATTATGTAAAGCTTAACACCAAAGCTATACAGGTTCTAGATCAAACGGTCAGCTGGAGATCAATAAGCTGCTTTAGCAACAGAATGGTGGAATGTCTCTGACAGCTAATTGCTTCTGTTATAAACATGGTTTTGAAAGGAATGTGAGATTAATTTGTTTATTCAGATTTACCTCTTGAACCATCTTTTATAGGAACTTGTAAAGGTACAGCTGGGTATATTACTATCAGGGCTCAAAATCTGCCTATGTTTCTAACTGAGGCGATGATAATCTAAAATGCTGCGTTCTATGGCAGAGAAACCAGGAACACATTCTACCTATGAGCTCACTGTTCAGTGTCAGGGACATAATTTAGTTCTATTGAAGAAAAGCAAAAGAAACCATGACAAAAATCTCACAGACTCATTGTGAACCATGACTGCTGATCTCAGTGCAAGTTTCATTCTACACACTTAAATTCTCTGTATTCTCAAGAGTATGCCTGTTCATTCTAGACACACACAGAGGACGCACATGTTGAACCTCTCCTATTATTAATGTACTTTGAAAATTTATTAGAACAAAATCAGAGGAATACTGCTATTTCACATGCTCATATTCTTGAGTCCCAAGAGGCATGTATGGAGCACAGCATAGGGAGAATAGACCAGGCATGTTGAGTCTACGAGTAAGCTAACAAGGAACTAAGAGTTGATAAGGCAAAAGATTGTCCTGAGAGAGCTTTGAGATCTCCATCACTAATAGCAGCTAGTTAGGTATCAGCTAGTTAAGACTGCAAGGAAAGGCAGACTGAAATTCAAACAACACGCTTTTAAATCTGTAAGTAAGCAGTATGGACTAAGCTTTCCATATCCAACAAGATAATGATTCAACAGACAGTGATGGTACAAATTGTTACCTACTGTTCATTACTTTACCTTGTAAGACCCAGTAAACATCACTACTTTTTGCTAATTTTTCCAAAAGAGGAGCAATTGAAGTGATATTGATTTTATATTGTGCAAGGGCTTCGTTGCTGCCATTGTGAATCTTGATAGACCACTGAAGAAACAAAGAAATAAGTTCAAAACCTGTATGTCTGATTCCCTTGCTCTGTTAGTAGCTATTTTTCATTATTTCTATATAGCTGGATTTCTTTAGTTTTCTATTCAAAAGTGCTAAAAAAATTCTTTTGGACCAAGCAGCTGTTTAGACAGGCAATTGCATTCAAATAGATTATTTAAATGCAGAGTATATAACATTCAACTTGGCATATATTTGACTTTTCATAAATAAAATGACACGAGATGTTTTAATTCAAAGTCTCCTGATTTTAATCAATGATGAAGTAGCAAAGCCAGTCTCATAATCTAAAAAGCATGTCCAATTTGGTCAATTCTACTCTAGGAAAACTGACCACAACAAGAGATGGATGCAAACAAAACTTGATGGTGGTATCAAGTTCCAATATTTCCATCTGTTTTGTAGATACCCACAGAGGAAAAAAAAAACCCAAACAAAAAGAGCCATTTTAATTTGTGGCTTAATCTTCTAAAGGAAATGACTGGGAGAATGCTATAGCCACACAAGAATTCCTCCTAACTTCTTACAAGAATTTCCCACACTGTAGGAAAAATGGATTTAGCATTTTTTAAGTATTACTGCATCTATACTGATTTAGTAAAAAACTGAAAAAAACCCAAACAAAACAGTCAGCCAGAATGTAGTGAACTTGTAGTTATTTCTAAATATCTACATAAAAATTTTGATGTAAGCCAAGTATACTGAGTAATGCACTTCCTCAGAATATTACTGAATATAAATGAATACTTCATGAAATCAAGTAACATGCAGCTGCACTGAGAACTCACACACTGAAAAAAAGAAAAAGTTTCTTTCTCTCAGTAGCTAAATCTTTACTTGTGAAACACCTACAGTATTTAACAGACATTTAAAACAGCATATTTTATTGATTTTTACTTATTTATTATTCCATTCAACAGGAAGTCGGGAACTAAGAAGCAGGGCACTGTAGTGACACTGCCACAGTGGCTTCTTTTCCCCAAATAAGCAAGCAACTGAGTTTTGTATGAGCTGGAGTTTCTCCAGCTTATAAGACCTTACTTCTATTTATAAACTGTTACGCAGTGGACATCTTAAGACAGACATGTCCAGCCCAAAGCAGCGTGACCAAACTGAGAGCTAAGTTAAAAGATAAAAGGAAGTTTCAAAATGCTGACAAGTCCAAGAGCACACATCAGGTTCATCTAGGGCAGGTTACCACACCAGTGTCAGCCATGGTGAGGTTGCTGATGTCTCTGGTTTTCAAATCCTTTATTTTTTTTGCAAGTTCCTTAAAATAGGGGATGTTTATCTTTGTCCTCCTCTAGATACCACTATTCATGCTTGGTGTAAATATACCGGTGTTAAGAGCCGAGCCTCACATGCATGTTTTTGGTTTGTATCTCACGCTGTCCACAAAGGAGAACCTACGGCTAATGTATTAAACGTGAGTGAAGGAAATTATTTAGCTAAAATTTCTGTAGTTTTGCAATGTGATCTTCTGCATGCCAGAACACTACTCATGTATCATGGCATTTTCTGTGTGAAATACAATGACTCATTCTAGTAATACATGCTATATTCTCAGATTGAGAAAAGATATTCTAGGCTTAGCACGATTCCTAAAGTTCAAATATTTACGTGGATCCTATAGAAGATGGGAATTTAGGGGTTCACCTAAAGGAAAAAGAGAATTTCTGATCCATCAGGAAATGTGTGGTACACATGACCTTCCCTTAAAGCTGAGCAAATTCACCCTTAGACTGGCATGCCCAGAAGCTTCCAGATTGGTAGAATGCCTGAACTGTCTCTTAAACAAAACTGCTTTCAAAGGATTTTATTTATAATAGAACATGTTTTTCCCCCTTTACATTTCAGCTGGTATGAAAACATAACAGCTAATTTCTTTCAAATTACAATTTCCAAATATTTGGAAGTCAGGGATATTAAACATGGAAATAATGAGATAAGCATTTGTTCAACTGTTGATTCCCAGTACCAGCAAACTATCAGAATAGAATACTTAGGAGAGGCTCTTAAATTCCATCTCTGAAAGTTTTAAAGAACTGGTTGACTCTTGGAAAGTGCAACACAAGTATAACTGATCCTGCCTTGTGGAAAACTGATGGGTTAGGACACCTCTTCTGGTCCTTGTCGGCCTTGTTTTCTGTGACACTGAAGCACATAGCAGTGGTGGAAACTTCCAATGGAACAAGATTCAGGAACCGCAATCTCTCTGGTTGTTGAATTATTCATGTAAAATTCAGATTTTTACCCATATAAATCTAAAGGAAACGTGTGGTCAAAAAGACCATTCCAGATTGGAACATGCTCAAAAAAAGTATTTTGTGACTGAAAACAGTTCATTAAAAATGTATCTTAGTTAGCATGCAAGTACTTTCATTTAAATTTTTAAATTAATAATCTGCTTTTAATTAAAGCTTCTTTATTAGCTAAGTTAAAGCTAATCAGTGCCTATTAACCAGTATTGTTGACAAAAAGCATGTACTGTACCTCACACAGCTATAGCATAATATACCTTGTATTTTAAAACTGTTGCAACAGCAAATTCACCGAAATTAGACTTTTTGTTAAAACAAATTGGGTTTAACAACTAATCCTGTAACTGACTTGAGAGCATTAATCCTACAAGAACTTCTCTCTTTACTAAAATATGCCATATATGTATAACTTACCGTGGCAGCTCCTACTACAATTATATGAGGTTTTGCCACAGAACCCTAAGACACAAAATTAAAAAGTAATTAGTTTTAAAATACTTGTAAATTATACTTATTATTAAGATTCATATATTAATTAACTGTGACTTACTTATTCATCAGCTAATGGTTACAAAAGAGTAAGACTGCAGATATATTACAGAGAACATCGGCTTGTGATATACCTGAATTTTCACATAATAGCATCCGTAAAAGTGTGAAGTATCAATAAGCACCGACAATCATTAACAATTTAGTTCTCTTTAAAAGCTATTTAAACTTCTTCTCCAAAGGGCAAGTAAACTGTAGATCACACTGCTGAAGTGCTTTTTATCTTAGTCTCTCTCAGCATTGTCAAACATCTGTTTTATGACTGAGGTGACCAGTTGTTGCCACAGAGGTCTGACAGTTCTGTCTAGGACAAGGACCAGCATGTGTACTCCAACAGAAGAGCACAAGGAAACTTTCCAGATCCACTCAGTATGAATTTTGCCCTGGCACTGCAACAGTTTGGCAACACTCATTTTTTGCAGTAATCACAGAAAAAGAAAACCAAATGGTAATTTCGACTATCCTGATGGAAGGTGTTGTGCAAGAATGATTAAAAGTAGCAAAAGAATCACTGGGGACTACAACTAAATAACTCCAGGCTATTTAAAGGTCAACAAAGGAAGAAAGGAGAAAAATTTAGTTGCCAATCTGTAAACATAGTACTTGTTATCAGAATTACATACAGAATAATATGACAACCTGCATCACAATTGAAACATCTAAAATAATTAGTATGCTAACTGAGGGAAATATTCAAAACAAATCAAGACAATCTTGACTTTGCAAATTACCTTTGTCTTTCAGTCTGAAACACTCAAATTAGCATAAATAAAAACCTCATAGAATCATAGTATATCTGAAGTTGGAATGGACCAAAGGATCAAAGTATTTGGTCCCATTAAAGTGGAGCCATTGCAGACAAAGAGATAGTCATATACCAGTTCAGAGTGGAATCCTTTCAACTCTTAATAGGGTGAATTAACCTGCTCCTAGGAAGTAGGGTTTTTCTAGTCTGCTTTGGGTTTTTTTTGGTCCAAGTGAAGTCATCCTCGGGAGATCATGAAATATTCAGAGGCATATAAATCAGTAAACATCTCCTTTTCACTACTTAGATATCTGTCAAATTTCAGATCTCTTTAGACAAACCTCAGTCCAAGATTTGATACGTTGCCTCATAGAGCCATTAACTTCTGGATACCATAGAAAATCCTGTAAAACAAAGGCAGAGTTACCCTGTAAGGCAATCCAGTAGACTAAAAAATTAAAATTTAAAAATGAAACAAAACAAAAAAAAAAAAAAACACAAAAAAAAAAAAACAAAAACCCCCAAAACAAAAACCCCCACAAAACAAACAAA
>JAWWTY010000077.1:23790380-23919868 GCA_035222235.1 Margarornis squamiger | reverse complement strand
CGCGGCCGCCCCGGGCGGGGGACCGGGCGCTCTCCCCGCACGGCCGCGGTCCCGGGGCTCCGCCTCCCCCGCCGGCAGCCGCGGCCCCCGCGGAGCGCCCGCGGCCGCCCCCTCACCTCGGTAGCGGCGGGAGGCGGCGTGGCAGGCGGTGAGCAGCAGGACGGCGCCCAGCGCCAGCGCCTTGGCGCTCCTCACGCTGAAGTAGTAGTTGATCTCCCGCTTGCCCCCGGTGTAGGCCAGCGCCGCCATCTTGGCTCCTCCATGACAACAGCGTGCGATGGGGCGGGCGGGCGCGGCGGGGCAGCACTGGGTCCCCGCCGGCCGACAGCGCCGACCCCGCCGGCTGCCGCCGTGCCCGCCGCCCAGGCACACACCGACCGACACGAACACTGACACCGACACCGGCACCGCGCCCGCTGCCGCCGGGGCGGAGCCACCGCCGCCGCCGCCGCCTCCCCGCGGCCGCCAGCGGGCGGCCCCAGCGCTCGGCTCCCCGCCCCGCCGCCACAGCCACCGCCACCGCCCGGGCGTCCCGAGGGCTCCGTCCGAGCCCCGCGGCTGAGGGCACCTCCGTGAGGGAGGGTCTGGGCCAGGGGCTGTGCTGGGGCTGGGCCCCGAGGGCTTCTTGCCAAATAACGCGGTTTTTAAACACTTGTCACTCTTCTGTTGACAAGGAAGTGGTCGTTCTAGGCTGGGAGACGCTTAGTCCCTCTGAACGCGAGTAGCTGTACAAGGAAACGGACACGTTCACAGAATCAATAAGGTTGGAGAATGTTGGAGACTTTTGGGCTGTAGACACCTTCGGCCTGGGAAGGATGCAGCTGTGAGCATGGGAAAGTGGAGAAAAACAAGTCTATGGCCTTGCAGTGGCATGGGAAAGTAGAAGAAAGAAGGACAACAACTGAGAAAAAGAAGATATGTTTTGAGTCTTGCCAGCATGAGGAGAGGTGTGAACTACCTATCAGAAGATGGTCTAAGACTCGTGGAGAGAAGTGCTTGGCTAATAGAGTGTGACATATGTAAGCACAGACAAATAAGAAAAAGTATAAAAGAGAAGCTTTCTGTTAATAAAATGGTCGTCGTTGATGGTTCATGCTGTTGGTGTGTCTGTGTGTGTGCGTGTGTGCTCGCCGCTGCCGCAGGAGAAGACCTCTGAGATCATCGAGTCCAGCCTCTGACCGAGCACCACCTTGTCAACTAGGGACAGCACTCAGTGCCACATCCAGCCTTTCCTTTAACGCCTCCAGGCACAGTGACTCCAACTCCGACTCCCTGGGCAGCCCATTTCAATATCTAATCACCCTTTCGGTGAAGAAATTCTTCCTAATATCCAACCTAAACCTCCCCAGGTGTAGTTTAAGAGTAAGTGCTCGTGTCCTATCACTAGTTGCCTGGTAGAGGAGGTCAATCCTCATGGATTTACCTGGGCTTGATGGACTGCATGAAATGATTGCTAAAATCTTACAAAAAGGGAAATCCTGTTCCTCCACAAGCAGGTACCTCAGTTGTACCTGGGCAAAGATGCAGGGCAGCAAATCCAGGCTCTGAGTCCAGTTCCTCATCTGCAGTGGGATTGGGAAGCTGCCACTAAACCCAACCAGGCCTGGAGCAGGCAGGCTGTCACAGAAAAGACATTTCCACAAAATAAAGTAACCATCTATAAACCATATAAACAAATGTAGAACTTAGTAAAATGTGTGCAGTATGTAGTCAGATACATATGGGAAACAAATATGGGAAATAAACAGTGAGCAGTTATCAAGCCTTGGGTGTATAATGAAGTACATACTGCGCTAGACAGAGTCCCTCAAGTCCAGCAGAACTCTTCTCATTAGGACTGGCCAAAAAAAATGAACAGAAAAAGTGGTGATTTTGTTTGGTTGGTTGGTTGTTTTTTCTTAACTGAATGAGTAAATAATAATAATGAATTATCTGGGTCTTGAACACACAAAAAGTCCAGTTTTCATTTCACCAACCTTCCATTTCCCTGTCACCCAAAAACCAGTAATCTTGAAGTTCTGAAAATAATTGAACTTGATTATTCATTTAATAATATATGAAAAAATGACTACATGGGAATAAAAAAACCCAAAAAACATTTGAAAGAAGAAATGGGAAGTCTACATACTGCAAGCAAAGTTTTATTTTGAAATATTACCTGAAAAACAGAAGAACTTAAAGCATTATGCAAACACAGTGTAATCTACATAAAAAATTTGAGTTTGAAGTATTCTTCTGGTATACCCTGTTGTTATATAGTCAATGTATATCCCATTTCCATCCAACCAATGTCTTTAGTATCTGCCAGCATATGATCTATTTTTTTTTCTATTCAGGCCTGTCTGTTAAGTACTTTACTATATGAAAGTGCTCAGGTTCATTTTCTCAGAGTGAGAGAAAAGGTATTAGTTAAACTCCCAAATATACAGATGGGTGGTAACCAAGTTATGTTTTTCTAAAAAAAACCCCAAACAACAAAACCAAACCAAAACAACAACAATAAAAATCCAAACAAATGCCCCAATTCAAAACAACCATGCTTCTGTTTATAGGTATTTCAGAAAATTACAACCCCTAGAAATAGTAACTCTGTCCTGCAGCCTTTGGAGGGCTCTTTCATAGCTGCTGCCTGCCACTGCAAGTCCTTGGGCTGGCCTCATTTGCTGTGAAACCGTAATACCTTCAGCCTTCAGTGATGCCTGAAAACTCCATGTGTGGATTTGATCTCTGTTATTCTAGGGCTGTACAAATGCATACTGATACTGTTGCAGGTTGAGTGTTAACATAATCTCCCCGTGTATATTAAATATAGATGTAAGCAAGACATCTGCTTTTGGTTTCTTGCTTCTTTGGAGATGTTGCTTAGGTGTTTGATAAGAGACATCTCCCTCATTTAGTCAGAATCTTTTGGCTGAAACGCCATGAGTTAGGAAGTGGTTTGCGTGAATGTGGTCTCATTTCTTACAGGTACCTCCTCGTTTTTCACAAGCAAATTGAATTTGGCATCATTACATATATACCTAAGTAGTTCACAACAAAACCACTATATATAATGGACTGATATAAAAGGATAATTAGGGATTGCTAAGTACCCTATAAAACCAACTCCAGGCATGAACTATTATTAGCTAGAAGCAGCTTTGTAAATTGTATAACTACTTTACTTTTCCTGTCTGCTGATGTACTTAGTGTGTTGGAAATAAACCAGAAGTCTCTTCTGATCGGTCAGACCTCAGCTTTTGGTTTGCAAATGCTACAGCTTCACACTGGCTTTCTGCTTCCTCTGCTGGAAGCACCAAGGGCCGTCAGTGGGAGGGGAACACCTGGGCCAGCCACAGAGAGAAGAGAGAAGCATTTCTCTTGAGAGGTGGAGATGAGACACTGCTGTGCACATGGGACAACGTTGATAATGACAGGAGTAAAATGCCTCTGGAGGGATTTCACATTTCTATTTTCTACAGGTATAGCCTTGGCTTAGCTGAACTCATTGTTTTCATGAAAGACTGTAGTGTTTTGTATGGTCACTAATGACTGACACCATGATTATTGTGGGTTTTGGCTGCACTATTTCCCGTATGAGTCAATGTAATAAAAGTCAGGAATGATGGCGTTCATCTCACCTAATTTCACTAACTCATAGTAAACCAATCTATTTTAAACTAATCATCACCCCCACCACCATCTGTAGAACTGGTGCAAGTAAGGTGCTGTTAATTTACTTTTAGGTTAGAATAAGGTGAATGAGGGGGAATGGCGACTTTCTGTCAATTTAGGAAAAAAGTTTCAATTGAACAGATGTCTTTTGCACAGGTATCATTTAGTTGAGATAATTCTTCCTTTAATGCTTCCTGACTTTGCTCAGCAGGCTGCATAAATAGAAGAACTTTCTGCCATGGGTCAAACCTGGAATGCATTTACAAGTTTGCTGATAAGCTTAGTTGACTGTCGATCTCCTTTCTCCTGTTTTCAGCATTACATCATTACTCTGTGTTCTGGAGTTGGAGCTGCTGTCCTCAGTTACAGGCACAAGGCAATCACAAGGACTGGAAACATGTAAGAAGATAAAGTGGCTACTACAGTATAAAGTCAGCTATTAAAGAGAGCTGATATTTTAACATTCTCAGTCAGGGGAATAGTAGGGCATTCTCACGTGATGTTTTCCCTTTAGAGTTTTTATATATTTATAAGAGTGTAATTAATTTTTCACAAGTATATATAGTGAGGAATATAAACACCAGAGTGGAAGAAAAATTATTACTTACCTATAATTTGTAAGTTTCATAAAGAAATTAGTCATATGTTCATAAGGAACATACTGTGTATTATATACTATAACTGGAATATTCCCTACATTAACTTACAGGTTAAGTGTTGAATAATTAATTAGTAGGATCTGCCATACCCCAAACCATATTACTTCTCAATTTAAAAGGTCCAGCACTGCCAGATTGCTCTAGTCATACTGTAATTTCAGAAATACAGCTGCATTTTCAACAGATTCCTGGACAATGTAGTATTTTCAGTAGTGCAGCTTTTGCTTCGGCAGCTTTTGTGTACTTGCCAAATGATGGCATCGTACATTTTAACTGCTGAGTTTTCAGCCTTATAATGGCACTCAATTTTTCCCTAAGCATCAAGTTTCCATGTGGCATGTGCATGCATGGTAGCCACCTCTTGCAAATATTTGATTGAATTAATGAAGAGGTTACATAGAGAGTAGTAAGTTTTTTCTGTGACCTTGTTCGATCAAGCAGTGTAGCCTGAGCATTGTCACAGCCAAATGCTAAAACTATTATGCCCCCAATCCTGTAAGATCTTGGAAATTCTATCTTTTTTTTCAGATTTTACTGCTTTTACAGATTTCTAATTTTGTAACAGTTATAAAAATGGTTTCTCAACAGTCTGCACTAAAATCAAGCTATTATGTGAAGTAGTTATGAAATCACATGTACAAAGACTCTACTTAGCTTTATCACTGAGAGATAAATACATCTGCAGTTCTATAATGTTAGGGTTAATAGTGTTTTCATTTCAGGTTTGTGTGGGTCTGAAATAAGTCATCTGTCACATTTCATTAAGGACAGTCAAGGAGCTGCACCTTTCTGCATCATGGTGTGTATCATCACTGTGTAGTCCTGAGTCCAGGCTGGGACTCTGCTTGGCTCACTAATGTAAACCTATTTTTCATTCAGCTGCTTAGAGTCTTATCTACAAAGCTTTGTATCCGTCAAGGTAATGGGTTAAGAATTTTTGATTTAGATGAGTTTTTTGATATTCAGGTACAATTTTTTTTCTATTTTCCCCCTCTCTTTTCTTGACTCCTGGTTGAGGGAAAATGGCAGTCACTGTTAGTTCCTTATCAAATTGAGTTATTCTTTTTTTCGTCATCACTTTGTTTTCACACTCTTCCTCTTCCTGGTTCAGAATTTTTTATATTTATGGGGCAGCCTTTGGAAAGCCTCTGTCCAAGCTGTGTTGCATTTGTGGAGCATTGGAAGCCTTTTCTTCTTGCTGCCAGCAGTACAGATCCAATGGAATTACCGTGTTCTCTTTTCGCACCTCTGCACTAAATCCCTGCTACTTGAAATCAGTGGTTTTATGGAGGTAAATTTATTTTGGGAAGGAAAATTATATTTCACCATGAAGATTAGAATGACAAGAGGGTCTCTGTGGCGCAATTGGTAAGCGCGTTCGGCTGTTAACCGAAAGGTTGGTGGTTCGAGCCCACCCAGGGACGTGTTCTCCCCTTTCCTCTGCCATGGCGGAGGGGTTGGAAACAGATAACCTTAAGGTCCTTTCCAAGCCTAACCGTTCTGTGAAATTTTGAAAATTTGGAATTCTCTCTTAACCTCAGGTTCACTGAAAGCAGTTTGCTGAAGTAACACCAATGGGTGAACAGGCGAAAATATTTCCATGCATCGTTACTTAAAGATGAAATTGCACAGAAATACCTTAATTTAAGCAGATTATTGCAGTGTTGCCTGTTCTGGCATATTGATTTGTCTGTATGGTGTTCTGTTGTGTTGCTCTGAGCACTAAAGGATCGGTGTTATTGTATTACGTTCAAATGTAAACATTTATATACAAAATATCAACATGGGCTACTGTGCCCCTCAGGCTTAGCAAAGATCTGTCTACTGCATGGTAGCCACCTATTGCAAATATTTGATTGCAGTAATGAAGAGGGGGCACAGAGAGTAAGAAGTTTTTTCTCAGTGGACTTGTTCAATCAAGCAGTGTAGCCTGAGTACTGTCACAGCCACATATTAAAACTAACATGCCCCCAGTCCTATAAGATCTTGGAAATTCTATCACAGACCACTGCTTTTACAGATTTCTAATTTTGTAACAATTACAAAAATAGTTCCTCAGCAGTCTGTACTAAAATCAAGTTGATCTTATGTGAAGTAGGCTGGAGGGACTGGGGTGTGTGAGGGTCAGGGGTAATATTGGGGTCTGGGGGACTTATAGGGATCTGGGAATACACAGGGATCTGGGGGTCCTGCATTGCTGGGGGTCTCTGGGGTGCATTTTGGGGTCCCTGTGGTGTGTTTGGGGTCTTGCAGTGTGTCTGGGGGTCCCTGGGGTGCATTGGAGGTTCTCTTGAACCTGAGCAGGGTCCCTGGGGTGTATTCGGGGATCCCTAGGCCCAGCAGGGTGTCCCTGGGATGTGTTTGGGGGTATCTATAGTTTTATATAATTTATACTTTCTATTATCATTTTTTAAAATAAAATGAAAAAATTAAAATAAAACATACAATATAAAGAAAACAAAAAGAAAAACAAAATTAAAAAATGAAATGAAAAATAAAGTAATACAAAAAACCCCAAACCAGAATAAAATAAAAAACAAGATAAAAATGAAAATAAAAGTAAAAAATAAAATAAAAGTAATATAAAAATAACCATAAATAATAAAAAGAAAAATAAATAATAAAATAACCCCCAAACTAAAACTAAAATTAAAATAAAAATAAATTAAAAGTTAAAATATAATTAAAATAAAAAGAAAATAAAAATTGAAAATAAAATAAAAATGCAATAAAAACAAATTCAAAACTAAATATATACATAAAATAAAAATAAATCCCCACTGGGCCTAGGGATTCCCCCCAGAGGCCCCACTCAGGCTCAAGAGACCCTCCTATGCACCCCAGAAACCCCAAACTCAGACCAGGGACCCCCAAACTCACCCCAGGGACCACCACACACACTCCAGGAACCCCCAAATGCACCCCAGGGACTCCTCAGCAACCCAGGGACCCCAGATGCCTGTGTACTCCCAGTCCCCATCTACACCCCAATATTCACCCAGACCCTGACACACCCTGGTCCCTCCAACTCCCCCAAAGGAATGAGCAGATAACTGAGTAGTGGTGCCATTTCCACACTTTTGTGTAAAAGCCTGGTGGATCTAATAGATCTAATTCTTTTAAGTGATGTTTTTGCTTATGCTTTAAAAACACTTGTACCAAAAGGCTTAACTAACAGTATAAGACTCCCTCTAAAAAGCCTAACCCCAGAACAAATCCATATGTAGTGAAGCCACTGAAGCTCATTATCATTCAGCAACTCTCTTGTGGACTCTATGTAGGAACTGTAGCGATAGGACAAGGAGTAATGAGTACAAAATGAAAGAGGGGAAATTTAGGTTAGATATTAGGAGTAAATTTTTTACTGTGAGGGTGGTTATACACTGGAACAGGTTGCCCAGGAAGGCTGTGGATGGCCCAACACTTTCAACACTGCCCCCAGTGCAAGTGTGCAAAGCCAGGTTGGACAAGGCCAAGAGCAACCTGGTCTCGTGGGAGTTGTCCCTGTGCATGGCAGGAGGGTTTGAACTAGATGACCTTTAAGGTCCATTCCAACCCCTTCACATTCTATGATTCTGTGATTCTATTTTCTGAGGAAGGCTTTCTCTCACAGAGCTCTCTTCACAGTCTTGTTTTCATGGTATGTGCAAGAATTTAAACTTTTTGAGAAGTCTTCCTTTCTATAGAGCTGGAGCATAAGGAGCTAAATACTAAAAAAGAGACAATCAAAATGCTGCTTTCAAAGCTGAAGGCAAAAACTTCAGCATACTATTGATTTGGGAACAGGAAGCTGACAATTATCTGGTGAAGAGGTGAGCCAATAGCCACGAAAAAATTCTGACCTTGACCTAGGTGCAATAGAGCTGCTAGCAAAACCAGATGAGATCTTTGGTCTTGTCTTTGCTTTGACAGAGTGCTGCTACTCCACAAATAACATGCCAGAAAAACAGCTTCTAGTTCTCCAAAGGTGGCTCTGTGCCCTCCAGGTGGCAGAAGAGTGTAAAGCAACTTGGAAATTTATTATGGAGGAGAGATTTCAAATCTCAGTTTGGTTCAGTTGCTTAGAGCGTGGTGCAAACAACAGAAAGGTCATGGGTTTGATCCTTGTATGGGCCATTCACTTAAGAATTGGACTTGATGATCCTTCTGGGTCCCTTCCAACTCCAAAGATTCTGTGATTCCATGAAGAAAAAACCCTGTCCTTTAGACCAGTACACAGAGAAGATAATTTCAGATTCATAAAACCTGACAACTAAAAGACTCAATTATTATTGTGTTTTTTCTGCCCTGAGTGAGCCTGCAGTTTACTACCAGAAGCTTTCCTGTTTTGGATGGGTGTTCTTCTGATATGTTAATATATATTAAACATGAGTTCTGGTGCTGATGTTTTGGAGAAATAGTCACAGGCAGCTCAGATTTGGACAGTAACAAGGCAGTGAGTTCAGGAAAAAAATCCTGGAAAAATACCCTTCAGTAATTAGCATGTGAGTCAGTAGGTGGTGCACAGTGCCTGTGGAAATGCTGAAGAACTGCTCTGGTTTTTCACTAAGGATCTTCAGAATTGGCATTTGGTAAAAGTTGTTTCATTTTACCCAAAGAACCAATTTCAGTGTATTCAAATGTATTTGTTTGTTTTGATAGTTATATTTGCCTTGATGAGAACCATTATTTCATTAATAGTTGGAGAGTACATAAGCATGGAATCATGTTTAGGAAATTTTGTTCATGTAATATCTGCATTCAACCATCCATTTTCCAGGAAAAGACAAATTTATTACATCCTTAGAATACAGACACATGGTTTTTCTTTGTTTACACACTGTAGATTGCATTCATTACACATCTGAGATTCATGGGGTACCACTATAGAAATTTAGTGGATTTTTAACAAGCTCAGAATGAGTTGTGATTAAAGCTTGATGAATTAGGGATTACTTCTGTTTTCACATCCAAGAATTGCTTTATTTCATCTTACTAGTATCTCATGGTTTGGAATTGTATACACGATACTAATACTGTAAACACTGCATCAAGTGGATGGTAGGAAAGCAGGTTCTAGGAGATCCTGTTTGAAACCACTACAGGAAAACTAATCAAAAGTCATGTCAAAAGCTGTATCTTAGACCTGTGTGGTGGAAGTGTAGATCTATTAGTCTGTTAATGCTGTTTTGTGACTCACTTGTATTAAAGGAAATTTGACTCTTCATAGCCTTTAACACAGTATTCATATTGTAAACTGACAAACACAGATTCTTAAGATAATTGTCAGTGGTTCCCGATTCTCTTCCCAGTGAAGTAGGCTGCACAGTTACAACTGTCCCTTCTACAACCACTTTCTGGATTTTGAATTTCTTTTCACTCTGTGATAGTCAGATTTATGGTGTTTTCATTGCCTCTGGTTTTTGCCTACTTAGTCCATATTCATGCAAAGCACCTGCTAATGGTCCAGATGTATTGCTGCTTATAATTAAATTCTCCAGACAATCCTTATAGGGAGGCAGACCACTCTCAAAGATAATTAAGATCACTTTACCAGAAATTTATTCAGTATTTTATATTCTTAAAATTAGAAATATGGAGGTTCCCTGCCTTGTCTGGAATTAAGCTCACTTATTTTCAGCTATGATCCTTGAAAAACAGTTTCTTCAATACTGAATGTAGCATAAGCAAAATACTCGATCATGCAGTAAGTTCTGAGAAGCATAAAACCTGCAGGCCAAACTGAGCATCTTCTCAGTGCTAATGAGGCTGGAATTTGTGAGGTAGGCACTATGTATTTTTTTATTTAATCCAAATGAGGCTGCTTTTGTGGTGAAGGTCTGAAAACAGGAGAATTTGGATATTATCAATGAGCTGATAGAAAGGGAGTGTTCTCTGCCTATCAGAACATGCCATGGAATAGAAGAGGGAGTAAAGGAGAAATCATAAGATGAAAAAAGAGAGAGTGTTTGCCCTTTGTAGTCTCCTTTCTAAGCCTCAAATGTCCCTATGGTTTGGATTTTTTAACTCCCCAGGTAGCAAGGATCCACCTCCCAGTCCTAGCAATAACCTTTGCATACATCCTAGCAGATTACATAGACCGAGAGATGAAATTTCATGTTTTCAGTCCTTGTGGGAACTTCCTGGCTTGTAGTTAATCTACATGAGAAAAGAAACTCTTATAATTTTAAAGCATTGAGTTATTTTCTTTTTATAACAAGTTTATTTTGAAAATTAAAAACAATGTTTGAAATACTAACTCTCTAAGAATCATCATGGTCCAATGAGTAAATGCAGGTATTTACCTGCAGTATGTTTTACTCCATGAAGAAAAAATGGGCTATATTTTAGCGTAGAAATTCCCCTTTTTACTAATTCCACACACAGCTGCAGGCACATAGCAGGTGCACTTAAGGTTGTTTTGATATTTGCCCTTTTTTCCTTAATCAGTTCATTGCAACCAAGAAAAAAAATGTCTTTAGAAACAGTTTTTAGGGCTTATTCCTCCTTGCACCAGTTGGAGCTGCCTTCAGACTCTCAGCTGCTAACCTCTGGAATGGTGCTTTCTTCATGTCACAGGGACTTTATTCTGGGTATTTTCTCCACGCTTCCCTTTGGGGTTCCTGCTGACTCAGCCTGTCTCACCTCTCCCCTTACCTGCTTTTGCTGTTGTCTTCATTCTCCTCTGTGTGTTCTCCCAAGAACCTTCCCAATTCCAAAAACATGGCTGTTGAAATTGCAGTTCATTTCGGGTTTTCAGCACTCTCTTAAAAGGTCTCAGAGAAGTACAGTCTTTGCTTCTCGTGGTGTTTTTTGTGAAGGTAAATTTTTAAGGTTAGCAACAGCAGATAGTTCTGTGTCTCATACAGAACTGAACAAACTGTAAGGGCCTAACAAACCCTGAGCTTCCTGACAAGAAACTAAATTTGAGATTCCTTGCACTGACTTCTGCACATCCTTTCTAAAGCACAGAGGCACAGTTCTGCTGATTACAGCACAGCATCAACCAGCACAGATCTCTCAACTGCCAGGAGCTTTCTGCCTTCAAATGTAAGACAGAGGCTTCATTTTCCTTCTGCCTTTAAGCAAGATGACAATCCTTTTTTCAGCCATTAATCCTGCTTAACATTTGGAGAAAAGGAAGGAATTATTTCTGCTGCTGGACTTCTCATGCTATGAGGCACAGAATTACTGAGTGAGTTTCTTGGGGATGTTTCAAAAGGTGGTGTTGAAATGAAGAGTCAAGTAGACAATCACACCCTTAAGAAAGTTGTAGACAGCCTTCCAAGGCTTTAAACAAATGCTTTACAGCAATGGGCTAACATTTGCAGCAATGCAAATGTATTGTAAAATCTGGGTGTGAGTATCTGCCAATGCATCTAAGCAAGTAATTTAACTCATTAAATAGTTTCTTTTGGAACACTGGACATGCTTTATTTCATTATTTTTTTTCACAATTTATTTAAACATCTCACATATACAAAATACATTTTCTTTCTTTTTTGAGAAATGATGATTTTTTTTTTTTTAACCCATTGTAGAAGATGGAAATGAGATTTGAAAGCAGAAGCACCTGATTTTGGAGGAAGAGGACAAAGATGAGAAAAATGATCCACATGCTTAAGCTGTGGGTGAGACAGGATATTCTAAGTTTTAAGACAGACTTCAAAGAACAAGAAGCAATACTTTAAATGTCATTAGCACCATCAAAGTTCAAGTATTGGAAAGATACTCTGTAATTATGCAATTAGCACCACTGTATTTTGAGTGGAACTGAAAGTACCCCAGATTGTATGGAGAAGTTCCTATAAAAGATGTGGATCACACTTGATTTAGTGTATGAGGTAGTTTAAACCTTTGGAAGTTGTGGATTTAAACTTCCTCTGTGGAAGATATTCAAAGGCCACAAATGGTGCAAACTTTCATGACTTTTTATTTTGTTTTTTTGTTTTTTTCTTTACAAAGGTTGACATTTCCCAAAACAAGGTGTTAAATCTTGAAAGACTTCCAAGTCCATTTGGGGCTGTATTAAATTTCATTGCACAATGCTCCAATCAATTCTTCTCCTTCTCTTTCGCCCAGAGTTTAAGCAAGTAGATGAACAGAAGAAATGGAAGGAGTCAGCTTTCATTATAAAAAGAAATGACAAGAGAGTAATTTGGGAGAGGCTTTAAGTTAATTTTAGTTCATTCATTTAAAACAGACTGGGCCAATGTCCAAACCGAATTCTTGGTCAGCACTGCCAATATCCAAAGGTGCAATGTCAAGGATGGGCAAGCGGGATGGCTTATTTGTTCTGTATTCAATGATCGTTTTGCCCCATTCATTGTTCTTTCTCTGCAAGAGAAGATTCATTATAATTGTTATTGCATTGTTCATAGTACTAAGAATTGTTTCACCTGAGTGGATAATTTCTGAAAGAGTTTTGTATTAATTTTGCTTCTGTTGTTTGCAAATCAGATACCCATAGCCAACTATTTAGATCTCTGATACAGATGAAATATTTTCTTGAATCTTGTGAAGTTGTCTCTGTGATGCTCTACATAAATGACCATATTATTTATACTGATGTTAAATCCTCAGAGAGACCTGCCTGAATGTTTCAGGACTTGAAGACTGTGCTCCTGCTACAGCTTGTGCACTGTTTCCTCATCAGTCTTCTGCTCACATAGAATTTTTCCCTCTGAAAAGCTTTATTACTTTTTTGCCACACTGCACAGTACAAGATAGGATTTGTTTGTACCCCAGTCCTTCCCATTTGTTAAGGATCTGGACTAGCTGGGTTTGTAGGCTGTTTATCCTCACTGAGTAAAATTTTGCTGGTCTAACTGATAATCTAATTCTGAATCAAAGCACGACTCTGTCCCCAGTCACATGCTTAAGCATGGGCAATCACTGTGCTCATGGTTTCTGCGTTACTTACAGAGCATCCATCCTCAAGAACACTGAAAGTGAATCTGCTGTTGCCTTCAGCTCGTAGTTCAACATCGTTGGATCCCTGCAGCATAACAGCCTTTTTAAGGTTGCCAGTTTCTGCATCCATATAGGCAATGCTGTTCTTGCAGTGGTAGGTGATGTTCTGGGAGGCATGGTTGGCCAGCAGACGCATGAAGGCAAGTTGGGTGGCCATATCCTTTGAGGTCACTCCTTCACTATTGTATTCAAACTGAAAAACAGAGAGGAACCTAGTCAGTTGTATTTCTGGGAAAAGAAGGATGTTTGTAATGGAAGTGTGTGATAGTTGCTCTAGGAACATTAAAAAAAAGAATCACATAAGTCTGCAATCACTTGCCTATTGAAATTTCAGAACTAGAGTATCAAATAAAACTAGTAGGAGATAGACTAACAACAAGACATAAGTGGATGTATTTACATTGCTTAACTCTGTTCCAAGATATGGTGCTAACTGTTTATGTGGATTCAGAGGCAAGATCAGGTAAGTTCAAGAAGACAATTTACTGTTTCCACAGATACACAGAAACATTGCCCGTCTCAAGAAACTCTAATTTTTTTTTTAATCTAGTAGTATAGTGTCTGTGGATATTACAAATGTTTACTTAATTCTTAAATTCTTTTTACAGCATCTACTTTTAGCCACTGTAAGAAACAGTACCGTAGACTATTTTGACCCAGTGGGATCAATCTTACCTTCTAATATTAAAGATCTTGGACACTTTGATTTCATCACAAGATCAATTCAATTTCATTTAAGAATTATGTAATTAGACCTCCTTAGCTGTAAAAAAGTGATTTATTTGGAATTGCCTGGGACAGTGCCTTATGTGCAAGAAGACATATTTCTTGTTTTTCCTTACACTGACAATTCTTAATGTTACGGTGGCATACACACAAGATCTGTGATATGTAATATAAATATCTTTCCAGGAATAGTGTCATATGTAAAAAAAATCTCCATTAAAAGAATAAGCAAATCTGTTTTTCTTACTTTTTCAGACAGTTTCTGGATTGTCTTTATAATAATGTGCCATATTCCAGTATAGGCTTCCCTTAGCCATAGCCATTAGTCATGCTGAATTGTTCATTAGCAGACATCAAGAAATATTAGAAGACTACTGAGAAATACTTTTAGCAAACTGTGATCTAAACCAGAACCAGAGTTCTGTGCTCTTGAGATAAAGAGTAGTTCCCTTTTCCATATTTCTCCCCTAAGAGAGTTTAATTTACCTGTTTGCTTGATTGCTGAGAGTCAGTGAATTGGGAACTCTTCAGACAGCACTGTAGAAAACAATTATCCTCCCATACATACATCACTTACCTGGCTGCCACCATTGATTGTTTCACCAAACCATACGTGCTTCTTGTCCTTGGGATTCTTGTTGATATACCAGTTCTTAGCGGGAATATTGTCAGGGTTAGCATGGATGCAAGTCTCACCAGTGGAAAAGTCACAGTATACTCTAATGGCATCTGCAGAGCAGCCTTGGTTGGGATCAATCCAGTAGTAGCCTGCCATTGAGGAAAGAATGTGGACTCAGCTTAACCTTTGCACTCAGTTCATATTCACTTGTCTAATATAGGAAGTCAGAGAGAGGCCATAAATATCATAGCTAGGTACAATATTAAGGTGGTAAGTGGAATACATAGATATTTTTGATTGTTAATGTATAAAAGACTGTATTTGAAAGCTAAGGTTAAATATTTTTGCATTATTTTTGAAATTTATTGCAATAATGTGCAACAATAGCTACAAAGAGCTTTTCGGAATGTCCTTGTATCTCTTTTCAGTGGAGGCAGCAATTAACTTCTTCATTGGTCATTTAGTATTTTTGCCAGGTGGCCAAGGATACCATTCATCAAAGAAAGTTAATGAGCTGGAAGTACTCCCTGAGACAGAAAGGCAAATATCTGGCACCAACATACCGCTGCTCCATTCTGGGTGGCTAAGTCTTAGGTCACGACAGGTGCGAGCTGGGTTCTTTTTGGAGCCTTCTGGGGTCAGCAGGGTCTCAATTTGGTTGTTCAGTGTTTTCAGAGTGGCATCAACTTCATAGTCCTTGGGTCTGAGAGAAGGCTGGTCAGCCCGGTAGTATTCTGCATCAAAACCAACTTCATATCCACCACCATTGGGACCAGGGGGACCAGGGGGACCAGGAGGACCAGGAGGACCCTAAAGTTTTTCAAAAGCAAAAGACAAGAAGCATTCTGGTTGGACATCTGGTTCTTTCAATTAAATGCTTCCACCCATGCACAGTCCTACTTAACTCCTGGCACCCTTAGCTCTGATCAGAGGCAGCACATATGGACTTGCCCTGTGGTGACTACTATGGGCTGAAGCAGTGGAAGATGCACATCTCCTTTGTGTATTTGCTGTCTGGCTGTAAAGAGTAAACAAGGACTTTAAGTTTAGACTTATTAGGGAAATGTTTAATGCTAAATATTTTTTTAAATAAATAAAACCACATATATTCCTACACTGCTAGGCTGCTAGTGTGACATAAATGTGTTAAATCAACAACAACAAAAAAGTTATACTCACAGCAGGACCTTGGCTACCATGAGAGCCACGCACACCAGCAGGGCCAATGGGTCCAGGGAGACCATTGCGACCATCTTTACCAGGAGGACCAGAGGGACCAGGTGGACCCTAAAAGGAAATTTGAACAGTTTAATGACAGTAAAAACACTACAAATAGAGATTCATACAAATGGGAGTGTACATACATATTAGACAAAAGGAATGGGAGAATTATTTTAATATGCTCTGAAATTCACATACCCTTGGGCCAGCAGGGCCATTGTTACCAGGAGGACCTTGATCACCATGTTGTCCCTATTGAGAAAGACACATGCATAGTCACTAAAAAACGTAGGGGCACACGTTTGTGTTTGCATGATTCAATAAGGAGCTATAGTCAGGGAATAGTATTCTAGGGCTAATGACTTTTATTAGTGGAGTTGGGATATAGAATGCCTGTTTTGGGGAGGAAGGAGAGAGGGCACAAAGAGGTATTTAGTGGGATAACCTATAAAATTCTGTATATTGTTTCTTCAGGTTTTCAGAGAAGGCTTTAAAATAAAAGTCAGAATTCCTAAAGGCAATATCTCAATTTAAAAAGTAAGAAAATCCACAAATTACTTCTCTGTGATACAGGAGATTTACAATTTTTGGCTATGCAAAAAAATAATACTGTAACAAAGACAGAGGTTTTCTAATTCTGTGCTAGCCAAATGCAGTTGAGTTTCAAGGCAACTAATAGTACTCATTGTTCTAAAGCCAATAACAAAATTTGCCATTTTATACGAAGAGCGCTGAATGTTAAAGAGACTCTTAATGGCCTTTGAAAGATGATGCAAAGTGGAGTAAGTGATATCAACCTGTTGGGTTGTGCATATGTAATTCCACAGTAGGGTGACCTTATTTCCTTTCTTTTTTTTCCTCCCCTCTTTATATACAAAATCCTGAAAATCATTTACTTACAGCCAGACCAGGAAGACCCTGCAATCCATTGTGTCCCTTCAAGCCAGGCAGACCTCTAGGCCCCTTATCACCAGGTAGACCTTTCTCACCACGTGGGCCTTGTGGGCCCTAGGAAGAAATATAGTTGTCAGAGGAATAAGCATAAGCATTCCACATTATGCCATCAGTTGCCCCAGTATATATATAAGGGATTTATACATCTTGTTAACTCAACCAGGAAGAGTGCCAATCCCAAAAGTTTCACAACCAGTCCCATATAAGAGAATGCTGACTGAGATTCTAGGTCCATAAATATTTATGGGTCTTTAAGCAATACTTTTTGGACCAGTATCTCGAGCACAATCATGAGTCCTATTTTCTCTTCTTGAATCAGTGTGGGAATGTATTTAAAAATCAGACTTACAGCAAGACCTCTTGGACCAAAAGCACCAGCAGGACCAACAACACCAGCAGGACCCTGGAACAAGAATAGAAAATGCATGTCACTGCTCTATATTATTCTAATGAAGGTTCCATGTTCAACATATGTCTGCAGAAAGTGAAGTAATTATCTACACATTGTAGAGGTTTGAGGTATTTTTTATATTTATGAATTAAGGTCACATGAACTTACGGGTTCACCACGGTTTCCAGGCTTTCCAGAAGGACCAACTTGGCCATGAGGACCAGGAGCACCCAGAGCACCACTGGGACCAGGATTACCAGGAGCACCACGCTCACCCTGGGAACAAAGGAATGCAACACGAGAGACAGTGTGTTACTACTGACTTACACATATTGGGATATTTCTTCCATGACAATGAAATAAAAGGGAAAAAAAACAAGTTACCTTGAAACCAGGAGCACCATCACGGCCTGGAGGACCATCATTTCCAGGATTGCCCTGTTAAAATACCACGAAAAAAAATAATAAATTCCATCACCTTTTGTCTCACATGGAACAGTTTAATTGCTTCCAATGAGAGTAAGAAGACAACGATACAGGATAGCATAAAACTTGAAGACAAAGCCCTCTTCCTTATAGATGCCATTCTCAAATCCCTCAAATATACTAATGGTCTCAGAAAACTAAATTACTTTGTTGTAGTACTTCACAAGGTTAAATGGTTTCCTTTGTGAGTGTTAATTTCACTTCACCTCTTTCACTGTGTACAAAAGCAAACCTTTTCCTTCAGAAAATTTCCATGGAACAGAAAGTTTGTTCCTTTTTAGTTACTATTCTCTGTTCTGTTTGAAATCCTGCAAGTCTCAGGACTTGCAGGTGCCCTGTACTAATAATGCTTCAGGTTATCAAATAAACTTCCCTGATAAGGCTCAGGGAAAGCTTTATATAGTTCTCTTAACAGGAAACAAGACACCATGTTAGTATTTTACTTGATCTGTTCTCAAAGTGTAGGTCACGTATAGCCACTGTATGAACACCCTACTTTAAGGTGAACTACTAACTTGGATGGTTAAATTGAATGGATAAATTTATTTGCTGCTCTATGAAAATGTTGGAGCAGGGCTCTGTCCTTCAAATAATCCTGTGCGAGGCAGGACATTAGAGGGAGCAAGTAGTTCCACTCTGGTGTTCCCACATTCCCCCTTCTGCACAGGGCTCATGTCCTCCATTGTGCCTTAACCTGCAGTTCAGCACTACCTGTCACACAGGGCAGAGTTGGCCCTGTAGTGTTTTTATCCTGCAAACATACTTTACATTTTGTGGAGAGGGAATGCACATTGGGAATCATCATGTAGCTCAGCCATATTGTTAAAGTGTATCTGTTTCGTTAGGGCTCCAAAACAGCGTGAGTGTTCCACAACTCCAATAACCGAATTCCAACAGTTTGTGTAATGTGCTTCATAGGCCTTCTGAGTGGGTCTTAATTTAAAAAAAGCCTTGTCTTTGATAATATGAATCACTAGATACCTCAAGTAAAAGTGACCGCAATTTTAATACTTCCCAGAAACATATGTATAATGCATCTTACATGACGTTTAAGAAAATTTGTTGATAAACAAGACTACTGTGATATATTCTTCTCTATAGTCAAAACCTTATCCCCGGAATGTACTATTTGTTCTCAGCTCCAACAATGAAGTAATCTTTTTCCCACTCCATCTTTCTTGGCAATTAAGTAAGAAGTCAAAAGATTCTGATAGTGACTCCAGAATGTATTTCAGATATATCTTGTGCCTTGAAGAATTTGTCACCTAATTGGGGATGGGAATCCATGTCTATAAAAATCCCGACACAGTTTTCTCTGAAGACATTGGAAGGTGCAAGTTTGCTAGCAGAAGAGCCTCCACTTCCATCCACTTTTTCTGTGTATTTGTCTTTGTCTCAGAATATAGAAAAGCAACCTGAAGAGGAAGTAAGACAGCTTACATCACGCCCAGCTTCACCAGGAGCACCATTTGGACCAGGAGAACCCACAGGACCAGAGGGACCACGGGCACCAGGAGGACCAGAAACACCGAGGGGACCAGGTTCACCCTAATACAGGAACAGTGATAACAAAATGTGACATTATAATACAAGACAAACCAGTCTTAGAGAACTTTTGGCCTTTATCTAAGAGAAACATTTCTCTGTAACCAGTTTGGGAAGTGAAAAAGAATCAGGACACATGAAACATACCTAACGATATCAAATATTATCTTCAGTCTAAATTTTACTATCAGAAACCTCTGATAACATTCAGAAATAAGCTCACTTGCAGACACAAGTCTTGATTGCCTGTAACAAGCCATAATTTCTTTCATCGCTCTAAGTCTGTTAGGTCCACATCTTCTGTTTCCAGCAGCAATGGAAACAGAAGAATCTACATCTCCTTTTCCCTGGCTTCCCATAAGAGGGGACCTCAAGTGTTTGGGTTTTTTTTTTGTATTTTTTGTTTGTTTGTGGTTTTTTGTTTGTTGTTGGTTGGTTGGTTGGTTGGGGTTTTTTTACACATTATCTGTTTAAAGCAGTTAACTTGTCATATACTCACTGTTGCTCCAGAAATGCCTGGAAGACCACGTTCTCCCCGAGATCCAGGCAGACCAAGGATACCAGGAGCACCAAGAATACCCTGAGGGCCTGGGGTACCAGGAGGACCCTATGATGTGAAGAAAAGTAATATTTATATTACAAGACAAAAATAAATTTAACATACATATCTATCAATGATACCAAAGACTTCATTCTCAGCTTCAACTTCTGCAGACCACAGAATAAATTTCTATAATTTTTGTTGAGGAACAATGGTGGTATTTCTCACAACTGCTCACTTCAATAAGACAGAAATGTGTATGACAGTAAAAAAGCCAGTAATTCTGGATGTGCAAGTTTAAAGATACTCAAAATTAATGGATTTCTTTCTGTAGTTCTAAGTCAGCCTGGGGGCAGATAACTTTAACCTTGTGGTCCCCATAAATCAGAGTTTCTGATGCAGATATGAACTGAGATTGTTCTAAATGGATGTTCACATGTTCCCTTTTCCATCCGTGATGATCAATTTCAGAGCAGGATGCTCTGCTTCCCTTTCTCAGATTAAGTATAAATTTCTTCTGTAATTAATCTTGTTGCTTTCATTTGCTCTACTTACAGAGAAAGATACAAGTCACCACAAGAAAAACAAAGAGCAAAAAAAAGCTGACCCAGGAATCACGTTCACTTTTTAATGGCATGTTTGTCAAACATGCCTATAAACAATTTTTTGTATCTCAGTGGAACTTCTATTTAAAAGCTTTGCTAAATTTATGGGTAAAACAGAAAAGCCCTTAACAAACACCAAAATTATCTTAGAAGCCCTAACATTAACATAAGAGAAACACCTTTAATGAGATGTGATACTCATTAACTTACAGCAGCACCAGCCTCTCCGGATGGACCTTTCTCACCAGCAAAGCCAGGTGGGCCAGCAATACCTTGTTCACCAGTACGGCCAACTGGTCCAACATCACCACGTAGACCTCTAGGACCATCTTTGCCAGCTGGGCCAGGAGGACCAGGGGGACCAGTGATGCCCTAGAATTGAGTATGAATATACCACCATCACAATATAGACCTATTAACCAGGGATATCAGAGATAAATTTGCTTTATGTCTGTGTAAAGAAATTGTGCTTTGCAATAAACAGGTTATCAGCTACTCTGAAGCAGCATCTTCTAACTGTTTTGTTAGCAGGGATAGTGGGAATCTGTAGAATTCTTGAACTGAGATTTCTTTTTGAAAATTGGGGCAGGTGCAAGTGGCAAAATTTGGTGGGAAAATATAGATTTAGCTCTCTCTGGAGACATTAATTGCAACTATAAAATCTATGAGAAAAAAACCCAACCTCTTCCAATTCAACAGGATTATCAGGATTATTTCCTTTGGATACTGGGATTTAAAATTTATTTAAATCTAGGGTATCTAAGGAAAGAAGTGTCTTTTAGTAAAGGTTGGAAACACTTTTGAAAAGAAAAATTACAAATGCTAATCTGGAAAGAGATTTTCTGGCTGTAAAATAAATAAGCAGGGATTCACATTCTAAAACACAATGCAAGGTTTCCCTGCTCAAGACGGGCTGGAACTGCAGATACTTTAGTAAGCATGGATACAAGATTAACCTTTACATTCTTTTGCAGAATGAACATGATGTTCTTATTCCACTCATCATGAATAACTGTGTAGCCATAGATTTGAACAAAAACAAAAGAACACAGATTTTTGCAAGTGGTTGGGTACTTCAAGATGCATAAGGATTGCTTGGTGGACTGTAAAAAATCCCACAAAATCAATGCATAGCTCTTACTCTGGGAGTTTGAACAGTTAGATTTTTTTCTTATCCAATGAGGTGATTCAAATTCAATTAGAATTTGTGTCAATAAAACTAAAATTAGGATTATCCCTAACCAAAGCAACTTTTTATTTATCTTCCATTAGAACCTCTTCATTAGTTACTTACAGCAGGGCCAGGAGGACCAACTCTTCCAGCAGCACCAGGGAAACCAGTCATGCCCTAAAAATAAAAGTGAAAAAGAAGATTAATTTCAGAGCCAATAATAACTTCATGAAAAGCAACAATGTCAGTACCAAAAGCTGGAAGACTTACAGGTGGACCAGCATCACCACGAGGGCCAGCGGGACCAGCAGCACCAACAGGACCCTATGTATGAAGGATTGAAAAAGAGATATGGATTAAGCAAAGACAGTTAATGTTCCCTATTTAGAATAAGGGCTCAGTCTCTCTCTTGTGACAGCTGAGGGTGATCTTTACTCCAGTAGGAGGATAACTGCACACAAAATCACACTGTCTATCCTGGTACTAGGGTATTAAATTCTCGCCGACATTTAAAATCAGTATCATAAGGCCTGAGAAGAGTTGCATAAAGCATTGAGGATTCAAATTAATTTCCTTGCAAGTGTTTCATGCATCTAAACACACCTGGAAATCAAAAAGTGAAAGTAAGGTGCAACCAGTAACTCCCCTGTTTGCACTGTGTGACTAACACAGCCACATAGTGCAAAAGCCTAGTATTTGTCTATTGAAATCATACCGTAAGTACCCCAAGCCATGTCATTTTGCAACCCTTTATGGAATTTGAAGTATCTGGGTCTGACTTGCTGCATGATTTCAACCAGTTCCCCAATAATGGGCTGCATGCATGTGAAGAAGTATACAGCTTTGGGCTATAAAGCTGTTAGCACATGAAAAGCCTGTGTGCAAATGGGTGCAGGGACAAATTTCCACATATGCTTCTGGATGACTGAGTCTGAAAACTAGATTGCAACACCACATAGTGACTTTGAGAGAAAGGTATCAACATCCTCAACTCAAAACTTACCCACAACCACCCCCCTGAATGGTCCAAGATAGACTGATATTGCTGATCTTCAGGGCAAGTTGAAAAAAAGTTTGGGTTTTTTTTTCTCTTCATTTCAGTTCCAGACTCACAATCTGAGCCCACATAAATAGACTGACAAAGTCTATATAATGTGTGGAAAATCACTATGGTGACTTTCTTCATAGCCTAGTTTGTTTAGAAGTTTTGCTTCTTTTTTTAATTTCCTTTCCAGAAGTCAAGGCCTTCAGGCTCGTGTATTGTTTGCATATCACAGTTAAGAATTAGGCATTTTAAAAAGACACAGTTCACTTACTGGTGGTCCAGAAGCACCGACTGGGCCAATAGCACCTGTTGGTCCACTTTCACCCTTCGGTCCTTTGGGCCCACGCTCACCTTTAGCACCAGGCTGACCAGCTGCACCCTGAGGGCAGAAAAACCGACAGAATGAGGAGCTGGAAATCTTGCAAAGGAAATAGAGGAATGGCATGGCATCAATATGAGGAAAGCACAAACAGAACTCACAGGAGGTCCGGCAAATCCACTTGGACCTACAGGACCAGGCTCACCACGTTCACCCTAGAAAGAGGACAAAGAAGAGATGATTGGTTGGAATGGCCTTTAAGAGGTCAGCTTTCTGAACATCATGTCTTTGACACAGCAATAGTTGTAGAAATTGCTACTCACAGGGATACCACGGGCACCAGCAGGACCAGCAGGACCAGCAGGACCTCCTTCACCCTAAAAGAAATAGTAGAAAACATTATGACACTGCAGGGAAATGCATTGCTGTAGTCAGAACAGGGGTGAACCTGTGGTACTGGTACATATAGCAAATCTTTCAGTGTCTCCAGTGGAGGGATGTTACTGAAAATAGTTTCTGGTTTTGACCCACACTGTGGGTAAATTCTAATGATTTTCAGACAGGATAAAGAATAATTCTGAGATAACGTGTTGTTATTCATCACTATATCAAAAACTCTTCTCATAGTGTGAGGAGGATTGTGGAGTTTAACTGGGAAGAATTTAGCCAAAGCCTGAATCAGAATCTTCTCCACATATAACCCATGGCCATATAGATATGCATCACTTCCCTGCCCTTTTAGGAAAAGGTTTGGGGTCCTATGGCAAACTTCTCTGAATAGTCCCAAGAACCCTCGTCTCCTGAATCTGAAAAATGTACAAAACTTGTGCACAACAGAAAGAAGGAATTGGTTTTTATGACGCTCATCTTTAATATTCACGTGTGGGTAAACTGCAAACAAACAAGGCGCTTTCTCATTCAAAGAGCAGACTTACCCGATCACCAGCACCACCAGCAGGACCAGGAGCACCAATAGCACCAGGGAGACCCTATAGGTCAAGAGACAGACTCCGTTTGTAACAAAATGTAAATAGGAGCAATTACTTTAAATAATTTTCTCTTTCCTCCTAGAGAAAGGTGCATAACTTTCGTCTAGCTGTTTTCAATATAAAGGACACATGATATTATAAACCGAAATCTATTCTGTTATTTTCCTTCCCAAAGTATTAATTCTAGGGCAGGCACCAGAAATCTCAAATTAATGATAATTTTTGTGTACCTTGGAAGGCTGTCTTTAGAATTAGCTGTTTGGGCTGAGCCCATGAAGTTCAAGAGGGTAATGTCACACTGAACAGCTGCCTGTGCAACACAAGGTTCTCTGCTCATGTCATTTCCCTGCTTGGATGCATGAGAAGTGAACACTTTTCTCTCTTTCTCCCCCTAAATTCAAACATCCCTGGACAAGGGGCAACAAAATCATATTGACTTGTATTAAAATAAGCAGATAGCAGCACTAACTCAATACAGTGGGAAACATAAGTCCTTTTCAGTCACTTAAGTTCAGAGGTGCAGCAAGGTAATCTTAATAGAACCAAAAGATACTTACACGAGCACCATCTCTTCCTGTTGCACCCATATCACCTCTCAGACCTGGGGCACCCTAGAATACACAGAGGGGAGAAAAGCATTATACTGGTAACAAACACAATAGTTTGTAAGAAAGAAGTCTTGAACTGTGTGCTGAGTATCTGTGTATTACTTGGACATCATACAAGACGGTCACAACACTATTTTTTTGGGGTAGTGGACTTTGACTGTTGTTTCATTCTTATTGCTAAGTATGTACTGACTTGCAAAGTGAAAATCTGCAAAGAGGACTGACATCCTTTTCAGAATTATAAGCCTGCTTCTTTCATGGGAAACCTACTTAGTTTCTCCAAGATGCCAAGAATTTTGAATGGAACTAAAAATTCAAAACCAAGTTGATGTATATTATAAATTATGAATATAAATCCCCTGTCAAAATCCCTTTTCTCTGGATCAAGAAATAGCTATCTGTAAAAATTCTTCTGGGTATTCCTGTTATACTTTCTATTTGAAGCAGGAAAACAGCTGTTAAAAACAATGATGTCATATGGGTGGTCACATAAAATGCCATACGTTTCATACAACAAAAAGTTATGTCCAGGCCACCATTAGAGTCAAGAAATCAGACCCAGCACTGTGTTCTATGTATTTTTTATTCTAAATACAGCCTAGTCTTCTGCATTAATTTGCATGCCAATCCATAGTATATTTTTAAAAGTTTACAAGCAATAAATAACTAACTACAGATTTTTAACTCAAATAAAGCAGTTCTAAAAATCTCAGTTTAGTTTTTAAATAATGAACAGGAGAGAAAATGGAATGAAATGTATACAGCACGATAAAAATCAATTCTATATATAATTATACGGTAAAAGCAGAAGTAGCAACAGGACTTGCAACCAGATTTTACAGCTCTGTAAAAGGGTTTAAATTGGCTAAAATATTTTCTGATTTTATAGAAAACTGATACAGTCCAAAAATTTTTGCAACTGATTTACTTATAGTCACTGCACCTAGATCAGTCATAGATTGGTAGGCCCATTCCTACTATAAAGTCTCAAAGACAGCTTTAGTATTTCTACAGTAAAGTTCATTGCTACTCAATCCTGTGAAGCACCAACTGCCACTTAAGCCAATGCCAAATGCTGAGCTAAGATCAGAATAGGACCTTAGAAAAGACCGTCAGCCTATTAGACCAACAAAACCTCTACTTGCTTACTAAATAATACAGTTTCACAGTAAATAAAAGTCGCATTGAGGTAACCTACAGGCTTTTCCAAGTTAATGAACTTCAGGCATCTCCCAAACCTGTCCACACAGCAAGAGTTGTCCACCTTACCTTTTCACCCTTGCCTCCTGGCACACCAGCAACACCTCTCTCTCCCGGGATTCCACCAGAGCCAGCAGGACCAGGAGCACCAGCAGCACCAACATTGCCAGGCTCACCCTAACAGCAATAGCATATCATATAAGTCAGGGACAAATCATTCGCACATTTAGGAACAAAATCATCATTGGTACTTTGCTCATCGTTCTGCTTGGTTGTAAACAGTGAGAGTAGTAGCATTTTGTCATAAGTTATTGAACATATTTTACTTCTTCAGCTAGTGAAGATGCTACATGTGAACACTCTCTCTGATTCTGTGGGCTCCTGAGGTTTTAGGGTGTCCCATGTTACAAACTAAACTTCTGTGGAAAGACTACCCATGAAAATTCTAAAAACTTAAGACCCAGATTCCGTTATCACCAAGCCAACATAATTTGTTAGATAACCACTTATTATTGCCCTAATGTTTAGGGGAAAATATTCCTCACTAGACACAAGAGCTCCCTGTGTACAAGTAGATATGGGTATAAGTAGAAGTCAGCATGGTTTTCAGTCAAAATTTCAGATCCTGTCTCAAGACACAATAATAGCATACCCAGCTGACAAGCTGAGTTCCCCTCCCATCCTCTATAGAACTACACATAAACCCATTTAATATTAGCATGGACTAGCTGGAATGGAGCTTTACAACTTGAAGGGATGACCCAGGGGCTATTATGTATTAGTAACTACCTGCCACCAGTTATCACTTATGCTCTCAGGAAAGCAGGCTTAGGATTATGTCTATCAGGAATTCAACAGTAAGGCAATGGCAGCTGGGAAATGCATACCTTGTTCCCATCGGGGCCTGGTGGGCCAGATGGACCACGGCTTCCAATGGGACCAGCGGGACCAACAGCACCGCTTTCACCAGGAGGACCACGTTCACCCTACAGGAGACAGGCCAATTTAAATTTTCCCTTGAATTGCTCCGTAGCCAAGAGGTTTAAAAGCACTGGCTAGTAGTACTTTTATCTGAATAAGCCACTAAGAATTGTTTAAGAATTGTGCAGCTATTAACTAAACCAGTCATAGGAACTCGCTCTAGCTTTTGACACAAATACAGCGAAATGAAGCAATAAAATCTTGCATCAGGGTAACAGCTGACAAATTGCAAATACTTCTTGAACATGAATTTTGGCTACTGTGTTCATTCTGGTAACAGTGTCTTACATTCTACTGCCAAAAGGAGATTATACTTTAGGACAAACTATGGATTCTGGTTTGCCATAGTAATTGGCAATTATTTTTACAGTGTCAAATGCCTGGTGAATATCAGAGAATAAAGGTGACAGCTAAAGCCTACTCATGTGACCTGTACATTATAACAGATGTAAGGGTAAATTCTGAACAGAAGGTCATCTGAAGATGTGAAAGTAGCCAGAAAGTGGGTTTATATGCACAACAGATCTATCAGAGATCTTTAATAAAACTAATATTTCTATATCTCAAATTATCTGTGTGATCAAGATGAACATCAGTGAATAATCTGGTAAGATACAATGGAGATATTGTAATGCTGGATTATGTATAATATTATGCTGTATTTTTTATAATAACATTATAGTTATTATACAAAATCTGAGATTTTGTATGACAACTATAATGTGGTCAAAGAACTAACTCAAGGAGACATAGCTTACTGCTAGAAGGCACAATAATGTGGGAGACTATATTATATTTTAGAAATGTTCCTCAATTAATATGTCTTTTATCTACATTTTGTTAATGACAGAGAGGCAGAATAGGAAGATAGATATTTATAAGATATTCATATATCACAAAGGTGGAAGGTTTTGTCAACAGAAAGAAGAGTTGGAATATTACACAGGAAGAAGTGATTAACCTGCTGGATGGCTGTCACAGCAAAAGTTGATAAAATTCAAGAGTGCAAAGTATCAGGCCATTTATTTAGGCATTTAAAATGAGAATTTCTGCTGTAAATAAAGGTTTCATTGGGAAAGGTGATAGCCAGTAGGAAATATGATGCAGACATGAAAAAGGCAAATGTGATCTGGCACAAGCAGTGAGGTATTTTTAATTAGTGTTAGTTTTGTGTACAAAGCATCGGTAAGACATAATTTTGAATACTGAATGAAATACACCCATACCTGGGCTGGGTGTGAGATGCTTAAGGCAAGGTGGAGCACAAGCAAATAACTGCTACTACTATGACAAAGGGAACTGGCTTGGATAGATTGGCAAAATGAAAATTTAGAGAGGACAGGGTTACTGACACACTCTCAGGGCACTAAATATAGGGATGGAAAGTGCTGTTTAAACTGATCAACATAACTTATAAGAGTGAATGGGAATATTTGTCACCGGACACATTTAGTATGGAAGTCAGAAGCAAAGAAGAAGCAAGAGAAGTAGGTTAAATATCAATCTATTTATAGGTGAATTTGAAAAGCAACTAATTAATCAAGCATTTTATAAACTACCTATTGTTCTACATAAATGGGATCTTCCTGCCACGCAGGAAGGTCTCCACATAAAGCTCCGTAAAGATATTTACTGACAGTGCAGGAATAAAAGGAAGTGGAAGACAATACCTTCCAATCACTATTCCAGGCTCTGAAGTCAGCCCACTGTTTGTTTAGGAGCTGGCTAGCAAGGGATAGTATAACTGAAATGGTCAGACTAAGAAGCTCTGTGAACAGGCCAGATGAAAATTCTCATATGCATCAGGCCCCAGTGTAACACAGTAGGATGAGTCTTTTGTCATCTACAGTCTCTTTGTGAGGTTAATACAGGGTATCTACTTGGGTAATAGTCATACTGCTTATCCAGAAGTTTACTAACACTGGCAACTGCTGTGTTATACAATCATATACCCTGACAAGTTCAAAGAGCAGAGAAAATTCTCCTTCATTCTGGGGAGTCTGCTGCAATACACTGCATTCTGTAACAAAGAAGAGCTTTTTGCCTTGAGGGACGTGGAAATGTGTATAGCTACTACTATTATTGAACACATTATTAAGACAGTCTGGGCCAGATTTCAAATGAGTTACTCACTCTTGGGCCAGCAGGACCAGGGACACCAAATTCACCATGAAGACCCTAGAAGAGAGTAGATACACCAGTAAAGCTTATTTCTAAAGCAAACTTGTTTGCTTAAATTGTACTTTGTTTCTTAGCAGTAAATAGAAACGCTTTTCAAATTGCAACAGCATATTGAAAATTTTCAGATAAATAGCTGTCTTTGAGATACATGGAAATAAGCTTTTCATCTAGCTGCACACTATCTCATGACACACATGAGATAATTTTTCATCTGAAGAGTTAGCTACTGAATTACAAGCTCTTTTTCTCAGATATATGCACTGTAAACTTTTTTTACGGGGACATAGATGTAACTATAAATGCTAAAGGTGGTTATGACACATTGGTTGCACAATTTTCAGATTTCATCACACACTAACTATGCAGCAGCTAGAGAATGAATTATGACTAAGCTACAGTTGTATGTCATTGTAAATTCATTGAAATCAACAGAGGTGCAAAAATTAGAGTAATGTTAGATTAAGCCTTGAAGATTTCAAAAGAAATGTGAAGTAAAATATTTTTCATGTATGGTCTCCTCTTCTGGAGGAGGAGTTATATTTTATTGCTGCTTAAGGCACAAAAAGCAAAGGACTGTCTTTGCTGAGTTTCGTAACAAAACTTAGAAGTATGATGCAGGTTCCAATGGACCTTCTTCATTTGTGGCTAGCTTTAACAGAAGGGACTACTAAACTTTGCATATAACACAGATTGCTTTGTTTTGGCAAATAGATCCAAAAGGCTCTTTCTTCACCACATGTGCAATTGCAAACAGTGTTTATGCAATGCCTGCCCCTACTCATGGAGTACCGAATCCATCACTCACCCTTTCGCCTGGTTTACCAGCTTCACCAGCTGGACCCGAGGGACCTGGCAGACCCTAAATATAAAGAAACAAGAATGCATATAACATTAAGGCAGAAGCACTTCATGCTTTGGAAACCATAGATAATATTGAGCAGAGCACGCAGTTACTTACCTGGAAGCCAGGAGGGCCAGCAGGACCTGTTTCACCCTTTCCACCTTGGTTACCCTGGATGGAATAAAAAACAACTGATTAACTTGGAAGGAGAAATACAGGAAAATTGACTTAAAAATGGGAAATCCCATTAATGAAAGTAAATCACAAATTAGATCTGTGTGGAAGCTGTTACTTACAGTGACTCCAGGAGGACCCTGAGCACCGTTGTTTCCCTCTGGACCAGGAGCACCCTATATATGTTCAAGTAGAAAGCTGTTATCAAAGTTTTGATTTGTTATGAATAATATCTCTAAATTATTATGTCCCAAAACCAAAGGTCTCTTGCTGTGTATTTTGAACTTAACTGCACACTTAGTTGCCAAAGTGTACTAAGGATGCTTACAATTTTGAATTCTGGTGATTGTTTTGGCTATTGCAGCACATTCATCCTTAAGAAAATTATTTTGGAATTACAGAATATAGGAACCTTGGTGATAGCATTTTTCCCACAACAGACTTATGTGGAAGAATTCATAAGTTGGTCCCTTTTGTGGAAGAATTAGTAAGTTTCAACTATCAGTAAGAAGTTGGAAATTTACAGGATAAATTAGAAACCATGCACTGTCCTCAAAGAACTGAGGCCAGGGAGTGCTATTTTTTTCTTCTTCATAAGATGATAATACCCCATAATTAATTACCCAATTAATACCCAAAAAGAGGAGTTTTTACTTATCCCTTATGTAACAGCCCCCACTGACATGAGGCCAGATGAATGTATTCCCAATTGTTTTTGTAGTTCATCGTCTATTAATGCTTGCACATGCCAATACTATCTTATTACAGAGGTTTGAGAATCTACTTCCTTTACTCTGGAGGTAGGTAAAAAAAAATATATCCACATACCCGTGGGCCAGCAAGACCAACATTGCCTTTTTCACCAGGTTTGCCAGGTTCACCCTGAAGTTGAAAGAAAAAAGATACAGGAGTTAACCAAGACTTCATATTAGACTCACTACTAAGCAGACTTCTACTCTCCTTGACAGCAGATTTATTATAATAGTTCTTTAACCCAAATTAAAACACCCACAAGCTCCATCTGACTTTTTGAATCACTTAGAATATCTCAAAAATAAATGTCTTGCCTTTCAAAACTCCATTTCTTTATTTTTTGAGATCATAATTCATGACACTCTGCATAGGATCCTATGCAATATGCTCTCCCTATATATATGCATGTGTGTGTATCTATAGCAGCACCCAAATCCAGGAGATGATTATTATCTGTGGCCTCTGTGGAACATTTCAAGAGCCCCACTGAAGTCACTGGTAGCTTTTCTTCTAAACCGAGTGGGCTTTGGGTAGTACTCTGGAACTGAACCTTAGGTTTAATGGCCAACTTTTACAGAACTTTTACTGAAGTGTATATACAGAAATGATGAAATGGACATGCAGAAGTTATAAAACAGACATATATTATTTTAATTACTTCAGTGTTTAAATATTCCTAAGCTAATTAAATTGCTTTTCAGTTGTTTAATTATATTTAATTATATATATATAACTGAAAAATAATTTAAAACAGAAATCCTGAAGGTAAGTGGATGCTTCAATAAGTAGTACAGGAGGATACATTAATGTTAGAGCTGGGGACCTACAGATTGGAAATACCTTCATAGTAATAGAAAGCTTCTGTACTGTACTTACAGTGGGACCTTTTGGTCCAGGGAATCCAATGTTGCCAGGCTCACCTCTATTACCAGCTGGACCAATTGGCCCAACCCTACCATCTGCTCCAGGGAAACCCTAGAAAAAGAAATCATACTATTAAATGGCTGGGGCAACTTAATTACAGTTCAGCTTTAGGAGAAATATGTACTGACAGGAAGCAAATGCCATTTAACTTTTAAACGTTGTTGATACATTGCTCATGCATTCCTCCATTTTTCTCTTTTTTGTAGAACTGTGTGTTCCTTCTTCCCCTTCCAGGATGGGCCTGATCTGAGACCCACAGAAATGAATGGAAAGTTTCACACTGATCTGAGTAATACGGTGGTGAAATCTTGCTGGTTCTATGCAGTTGTGTTAGGGCTCAGTGCTGAGATCTCTGCTTTTAAAAATCTCACTTTATACGTGTGTGTTTCTCATGCAATGGGGGAACAAAATAAAAAGCAAAGTACTTACAACAGGACCTTCCTTGCCAGCAGGGCCCGGGCTTCCGGGCTGACCTGGAAGACCCTGAGAAAGAAAAGTGCCATGTTTTTAGAAGGAAACCAACTCATCCAACCATTAGTCAACAATTTTTTTCTACATGCATGCATAAACACACAGAGATGCCAAATTATCAATATACATGGAGGAAACAGGACTGTATGTCTTATCAAATTTACATCTAAAGCACACTGAAGTTTAATTTGATAGTGTGTGCTCCCTTGCCAGTTGAAAATCAGTATAGGTAAGTACCTGTTTCACTCAGACAAACTTATTTAGGCTCTGCTTTGGAGGAGAGTGTGTTTCAATGTTTGCGGATGCCTAACAGTTCACATGTACATTGAAAACTCTTTCACTTCATAGGGTAGGGTAGGAAGAGAAAGAGTAAGGAGCATAAAAGACAATGGTATGGACATAATCTGACTGCAGCCAACACCACTAAAAGTGAATGGCTGTTTTCAGTGAAGTAATTTGCAAAATAAAATAGAAATAATTGAAATCAGCCATCTCATCATTTTAGTAGGGTTTGCTTTTCTTTTAGTTCATTAAAGAGCACATGGACACCACAGCTGTGGTCTTAATAATCATATTTTGTCAATAATCACAAGTAGAAAGCCCTTTCAGAAGTCAATGCTGTATCCAGTACAAGGCAACAGTGCTTCATGACAAGGCAATCAAATGCTACCAATAACAAAAGGAACTCATTTCAATAAACATTTTGATGCTTCTTAATCATTCCTCAAGTATTTTTTTCCAATAGAGTGGTGGGAGTGGTTAGAACACGCTGGATTTTTGCATTTGGATTACTGAATAATTTTGTCCCTCAATTAAATGTCATTTTCTTTTTGCACAGTTCAAACTTACACCACAGACATTGAACTTACTCTTGGACCCATAAGACCAGGCTCACCAGGACGGCCAGCATCACCATGAGGACCCTTAGCACCAACAGGACCACTAGGACCACGATTACCAGCAGGTCCCTACCAAAAGAAATAAAATTAGGCAGAGGTAGGAAAAAGCATCACAGGTCTGTATATAAAAGAAGGTGGTTCAGAAATAGTGACCCAGACAAAAGTCTTACCATGACACCAGCTCTGCCATCAGCTCCAGGGAGACCACGAGATCCAGGCACACCCTGCAAGTCAATACAAAACAAATCAAGAAAGAGAAAGAAATAAATCTGTTCCTGCTTGCTAAATTTCAGCCTTCCAAACAGGTCTGTGGAATTTGAGGTAAGTGCAGCTCCAAGCATGCACACCTCAGTGTAAATGGATATTGTGAAAGAAATCTCTCTCACTTCCTAAAGATTTCTTTAAATTCTAATCTGCTGCTATCACAGTGTTTTCAGTGATCATTTTAACAAATACTGGCTCTAGCCAGTAGCTAGGATCCCCCAGTCTGGCCCATGCAGTTCCATATTTCCTTCTCTGTAGAGAGTTACTGATTTCTCTATGACTCTGTACACCCTACCCAAGGGGCAACACTACACCTTCATCTCTGCCAAAAAACACACATCTGGTCGAAATGCTGCCATTTTTCTTATTATTTTCCTGTGAACTGTTTCCCTGCATGAAGCTACACGCCTCCTGAAGTCCATGGAGTGGTTTCTCACCCAGTGAAAAGGGTATCAGGCATTCTTGAAGACACTGAATTGAAAGTTTTGGTTCCTATTATGTGTGAGCCAATTATTGGTTTTAAGCAGTTAAATCCCATCACTAAGCTTTAAGAGTAATTAAAAGATAATTCACTAAATATTACACAATAGATAAATCAAAGCAATCTCTAAATACTTCAGGGATAAGATAATAAACAAGAATTAATGAAAAGCAAAAATAGGTTTGGTCACAACTAATCAAAAGTCTCAGAATCAGAAATTATCTTTGTTTGGAAGCATTAATGTAAATTTAATTACTCATAATTATTTAATTTGCCTTTGTGACTCTAGATTGATTTTCTCTTTCCCTTTTGCTTCTACTTCTGGAACATGAAAAAAACCTACTCTCAGACCAGCAGGGCCTGGGGGACCAGCAGAGCCAGGTTCACCAGTGCTTCCTCTCTTGCCTTCCTCACCACTGGGACCAGGAGGGCCAGCAGGTCCAGCAGCACCCTATTTCAGACAAACAGAGAAAAAGAAAAAATCAGGTGCTGTGTTACAGGTATTATCATGCTTTTGATTGAAAAAGCCTTCACATTTTGTCATACTTACAGGCTCACCCTTGGCACCACTTTCTCCCTTGGCACCAGCAGGGCCTGGTTCACCCTAGAGTCCAAAACAAAAAGAGATCACAGAATTAAGCATCATGCCAAAAATCTCTCTTCTACCTGGAGAGTTTTCTCATGAATCAAAAACCCCTTTAATCATCTAATGCCGTGCCTACTTCTGTTGTGAATAATGGTCAGTGAGTACAACTGTATTTTTGGCATAACAGCTGTGAAAACAAACATGCTAAAGGTGCTTAGAAATTACATTAATTGAGCTGTGACACATTCAGGGCTGGTTCCTCTACTGAGGATACCACTGAGGGCCTAGTTGTGAGATTGTTGCTGCATCTCTCTTGATACTATCAACATGGACAGAGCTTAATAGCCCTTGCACTCGAAGGGAGTGCAAAGTGAACCTCTTGAGTCTTGGGATGTGAAGCAAGTAGTGAGACACAGAAATGAACTACAGTGTCAAATTATAGTTCAGCAAGAAAAAATGCCTGCATTATAAAAAAAATATATCCAGAGGAAATCTTTCACAACTGTGGACACTGTGTCCAGTTTTCAAATGAGGATATACAATATACAAGGTCACTTACAACAAGTCCTCTAGCACCACTAGGACCAGCAGGGCCAGGAGGACCAAGAATACCACGGGGACCGGGCAGACCAGGAGCACCAGCAACACCAGGAAGACCCTGTCCATCAGAGGGGAAAAAAGGTATTATGAACCCATTATCTTTTCTGCTACATTAACTGAATTTGGGGTTTTTTAGAGCAAATGTGTATAGTTGTACTTACAGCTGCACCTTTAGCCCCTGGAAGACCATTAGCACCAGGGTTGCCCTGTTAAGAAAGATAACAATACTGGTTAATTCAGAATCAACAGTACACCCATCCAACAATAGATTAAGTCTGGCAAGCTACTTACTGGAGGGCCAACAGGACCACTAGAACCAGGAAGTCCAATCTCTCCTCTTGGACCAGCAGGACCACTAGGACCAACATTACCAGCAGGTCCGATTTCACCCTGTTTGAGAGGAGGACAGAACCCTTATCAGTGTACACAGTGTTACAGCAATAGTGAAACAATCCTGTATTAGCCTGGCAATAAGAAGACAATCATATCTATATACGTATATATACATATATATATTTCTGGTTCAGAGGCCAGGAAACCAAGCAGCTGAGAACTTTTAATGGATTTTAAAGGCCGTGAAGTTGGGATGTCTAATTAGGGTCCATCCAAACTGATAGCAAAGACAGGAACAACAGATGCTCAGCTTGTCTGAAAAGTTACATCATCATCATCATCTAGGGTTACCCCGAAGGCTGATTTAAAAAAGAAATAAAAATCAGAATTACAATTTCAATCATATCTGCAGCCATGTGCCTCCAGCACTGGCCTGAGGTGCCACAGTGTATGAGACCTATTTGACCATTATCTTGCACTTTCAGATGCCATTTCCACTGATGCAAAATGCAAAACAATGTCTAATCAGAATGCTGTGGGATAGTATTCAGAGTGGAGTGAATGACAGTCTAAAAGGTTCTTGCTTTTACTTTCAAAAGCTTGTATTCAGTAAGTCCACTACAAAAAAGTGAATATAATGATGATTTCTCTTCAGCAATTCTCTAAGCATTCAGCATTCACCCTGAACATGTAGACAGTTTTCTCTTGAAATTATGTGCTGTAACCACACTCATATCTGCACCAGAGAAGACTTAATGGTTTTCAAAAGTCTTGCCTTTTGATAAGAATAACCAGAATGGGATGTCAATTTTTTCCTCATCTTCCCTGCAGTTAATATTAAAGGGTATAGAAACAAGACTCTATTTTCTTCTAAAGGTGGATTAAGATAAGTTCTGTCTGTGATATGGATTTTATGGCAAATGGTCAGCAAAATTAGTAAATGCAGTATATGAGATAGTCTTGCCTCAAATCCTCTGTTTTATCTTAGTTACTCAAAATATTGAGACTGTTACCTAGGTAAAAATGGTAAGATCTGAGCAGTAAAGCAAATCAATTAAGTTAGAGTCTGCAAGAGCAAAATGGTAGTGTCCTAAACTGAAAAGTTTAAATGCAATTTCTGCATTGTAATTTCAAGGTTAGAAGAAGCCTAATACTCAACTGCAGCTTCTTGGTCCTCCACTACTTCTGTAAAGTGATGTTAACTGCTGCTTTGCTTGTTTATCATGATCCATGTCACCCTTCAAAGGTGCGTACAGCTGCATCACACAGGAAGCAGTGAAAAGGTTATGTGTCTTCCTGAACCTGCCCAGCATCAATCTTCAGCTGTGAAGTAACTGCTGTATTTTAAATTAGCATTCATATCTGATGTTCTTCAAATACCCTAGGAATTCATCCTCATCCTGATCTGTAACTGATAAGAAAGAACTCTATTTCATAGACAGTGGGGGTTTTTTTGCTACTTAACAACCCTAGTTAGTATATTTCATCTTCACTATCAAATGTACCAGTAGAAGCAGATGTTCATACCTTAGCACCAGGAGCACCTGGGAAGCCTGGAGGACCAGCAGCACCAATAGGGCCCTGGAAAATGAAAGGGAAGCAGTTGTATAAAGGTATTCAGTGAAGACAGAAATATATTGCTTGCTGAAGTAAGCATCTTCAAAAAATGTACATTTACTTATTGCACACATTACCACCTCAGAATACGAGTTGCCTTTTGCAGCTCCAAAATGACAGATTTGGTTTATTACAAAGCGTTAAGACCAAAGTCAACGCTTAAAACACATTTGCAGTGCAAATTAAGCAAGAATTGCTAAAACCTTGCCTTGAGGCCAAACACCTGAGAAAGAACAAAGGATGGGTAGGGGCAAACATCTGCAAGGCAAGATGACTGATTCTACTACATCTCCTTATTGCTGTGAGATTTCTAATTACATTGGGACAAAATTCCCAGTGTACCCAGACACCACAAGAGAAGATACATTGACATATTCATAGGCTTTATTTTTTAATGCATGCAAATACAAAGGGGTAGTTTTTCTTTAATTATTAATAAAATATTCAACTCACTGCTATTTGGAACTGATATCCACCACTTTTTTGCTGAACTAATATCTTTCAATTACAAATACTTATTATAAAACTGCCTCACAAATCCAAGTGAATAAAATGGGTCAGCTTGTATGACAAAGAGAAATTGGCTTCCAACATTCTATACTCTACTGTAATAAACTGGGTACCTTGAATTCTCACTGGTTTTGCATAAACAAGGAAAAAAATACCAAATGCCCTCCAAGATACATTTGAAAATACACATTTTCAGAATTTTCATTGCAGTGACTTTTTTACATTTTAAATTCCAAGTGGCAAGAAAAATAAAATGTTATTTCTGTTTCAGTTTTAAAAAATGAGTGTTAATAATTGCTATGCAGAATATTTACAGCATCATAACCTAAGTATGTGTAAAATAACTTCAGCATGGCATAGACACTGGGATTCAATGGAATGTTGTGCTGCTGCCCATTCTGAGTAACATCTCTGACATCAGCAGCTTCAAAATATTTTTTATATAGTAACTCAATTGCCTTCATATAAAATGTCTTCAGCTAAAATGTTTTGGTTCTACTACATCAGATCTTAGCTGTAGGATCTCTATTTGCCTGCAATTTAAATGCCCAATCACAGATATTTGTTAAATACCCCACTTGGGAAAACTGAAGAGAAATTCACAGCTATACTAACATACTACTCTGTTAAAGCCCAAGAGGTGTTTGAAGTGACAAGGAGTATTAAAAACAACTTTAGCAAAACAGAACCAAGTACAGGTTCATCACTGACTCAAATTTTTAAGGCAGGAATTAAAAAAAAACCCTATTCTGGGCTATTCCTGATTTGTTTTACAGTTTCAAAACTATATCCTTGTACACATACTTATTTCGCTGAGATAAATGAGCTTTACTGAAGTCAGTGGTATGTTATGGCAACATTAACTCCTTTTAAGTGGGCAGATCTGCACTGGATTAGTTCTTATTAGAATAGTTATAATAGTTATAATTTACTAGTCAGATCAGGGCAGTTGGATCTTATTTGCCTTCCACACTAACTCACAACTCAGGTATCAGTGGTAAATGGGAAGGGTTAGTGCCTGTTAGCTGTCCTGGTGTGCATATATTATTTACTGTATGTATATAATTACAGTCATCTGCAACATGTGCATGGTATATATCTGCTAAAAAGTATAAAGTCTCTTTAGTTTTGGGATGACAACTATTCTGTTAGACTGTTGGAAGTGAGAATTCTGTTCATTGGGTGTTTTCCAGTGTAATCTGCTGGGAAACTTTCCCATGAAATCACAAGTGCAAACGAGAGAATATTTGGTTCCTTTGATACAGATGTGTTTAAAATAAATCCTGAGGCTCTCAGGATATTGTCTGCAAAGGCTTTATGTTTCCCTAACTCTTTTGGTGATGGTCTGATAAGCAACAAATAACTGTGTTAAAAACAGGAACACAAGCAGCTTCTCAGAAGCCCAAGAAATCCTATAAAAACAGGATAAGGAGCACAAGGCCTAATGGAACAAAATTGTCAAAAAGAAAGACAAACTTACAGCAGGTCCAGTGGGGCCAGCACTGCCATCACTTCCACGAGCACCCTGTGAAGAAACATAATAAATTGTTTGAAAAATGAACTGAATATCAGAGAAAGCCACAGTAAGCGGCTGGTCATGATAACAGAAAGATGGGAAAGCCACTTACAGCTGGTCCAGGGGCACCTACTCTTCCTCTCTCACCAGGGAGACCACGAGCACCCTGAAACGAAAAAGAAATAAATTAAATGATTTATATCTTTTCATAGAACACAGATATATAGATGTTTTTTTCCTCTCTTAAGTCACATTACTATTACATTAGAGTATCTAGCTAGTTGGAGTATCACTGATGACAAATGTTGAAGGAAATGCTGATTGAACTAAATCTATCAGATTATAATTTCGCACAGCAGCAGTGAATACTTACAGGTTGTCCTGGGGTACCATTTTCACCAGGGGCACCAGGTTCTCCCTATAAAGAAGAAAGTTTGGAGGCTTGATTTAATGAAAGGATGCTTTGAACAGATAGCACAAAACCATCAGAGAGATTTTCAGCTGCTGGATCCTACTGTCTGTCTTCTGTAGCATTGGCACTACACATCAGCACAAATCTTGAGGGTGCAGAGACTGCAATTGTCCCTGCATATACTGGAACACAGCCAAATGGAATCCTCGTAGAAGAGGAGGGCCAGAGAAAGTTGTTTGACTTACCTAGCTCAGCTTTCTTTACTCTCTTTCTTTATTCTGGTATTCACCCTGTAGTATGCACTAAAAAAGATGGGGCCTGGATAGTCTACTAATTCAGATCAATCAGCAGCTGTTTTTTAGCTAGAGCAGAAGCAAAATTATGCTTTCTTCTCCCTTAGGTGAAGGTGACAAGGTTCCTGTTAAGTGGCTGAAAATAAGGATCTGCCTCACTTATTTTTAAGTTAAGACCAATAATACTGCGTATTTGAGTAACAGCCGTTAAAACACACTCATCTCCCTCTAGTACTATGTTCTCAACAGCCCTGCAATTGGTCTAGGTTGATCTACAGTGACAAGATTTGTCCTACAGCCCTTGTATTGTGAATACACCTGAATGTACCTAGTTTTAAATGCTGCAAGGAGTGCAAGTTTTTGCCTTCATCACTGCTTTCAGCAGAGTTATATCATGACTGACCTTGATTTATTATGCTAGTGTTTTCCAGTTAGATTAGCACTCTTACTAGTAACTGTTCTGTCCTTTACCTGATTGCTTTATATGCTTTCAGTCTCCAGTGATGTCTCTTTACCATACTTTTTTCTGAAGGTAAACCTCTTGCAGTGATATTGGAGAAGGCTATGTTACAATTAGTAACTCTATAACCAAATATTGCTAAGCGCTTAGAAAGAAGCAAGAGGAAGAATTAGTATTTGAGTTTTTCATTGTTATATTAAAAGTTCTTGAATGATTCCTGAGAATCACTCAGCAGAATAGTGTTCAAATGTGTACTAATCTGAAGATGATAAAAAGGAAAAAGACTAGAGATCAAAATAGCCTTAAGTCAGAAAAGTATTTCATCTATCCGAGTTTTTAGCAGAAAGTCTTATATTGAGCATGTATCTCGCACAACAGAGTTTTGTAGAAAAATGAGACGTTTTCATTTTAGCATGCTTTAAAAAAACCTACCAAAATGCAAAAAAGCAATCCACAGAAGAGCAGAGAGAGCAAAAGTAGTCTTAAGTGCTGCTGAATAGTCAATCATCAGGAGAACAGTTCTTCAGCTCTTACTGTAAGTACTACCTTGACTGAGGGCTCAAGAATAAGGTCCCAGGAGTGTTTTCTTATGATAAGGTGCATGTATTTGTTTTACATGGATCCACTGACTTGTAGATTATTGCAGCCGGGCAATGTTTAATGGCAACATGGAAGACTGATTGGAGGGGAGAGCTATAAATGCATTGAATATTTTCAGATTTCATCTTTACCTTGTTGCCAGGAGTACCAGGTTGTCCCTTTTGACCATCCAGACCATTGTGTCCCTATATTGAGTAGAAAAATAAAAATTGATACATATTTTCTCACAAATGACTATACACAAGCTCTTAGTCTTGTAACATAAATCCCTCCTCCCACACAAAATTATTTCCTAATCTGATTTTTCAAAAATAATGTCTTTCATATAAGTGATATTAAAGACTTCAAGCAGGTTCATGCACTCTTGTCTTTCAGAGGATTTCCAGGGGTTTTCACTATGCTGCATTGTTATCAGTCTTAAATATTCAGAGAAAAGTATGTATATACTCACCCTAATTCCCTTAAAGCCAGGCAGACCAGGAGTTCCAGGGAAACCACGAGCACCCTAAAAAACACAGTGCATGAATGATTGTCTCTTATATTATACACTGAAGTTAAAAAGAAAGAAAATTAATATGTCTTTCGATAAAATTAGCAAGTGGATTTGGGTCACAATCTTTGAGGCGAGGAACACAGTCCAGATCCTAACTTCTCAGGCCCAGACTTGTTCAAATATTAACAGTGATCAACCTGATTATTCCAGATCTGAAATCTCAGAAATTTCTTGCATTACCACATGATAGCACAGCTGTTTTAGCTTTCTGTGCCAAGGTGCCTGCTCACTCTCTCCTGTGTAATTCCTCATTGTGTCATTCTGTTACTCATTACTTTTGCTTTACTGGGAATGGGGTGGAAAAACAAAAGAAAAAGGTAACTATATGATATCCCCGAAGGTATGGGCTGACATTGGATTAATCCATATAAGGAATATTACTAGACTTTTAATGCAATGAAATTCGGAAAGGTTATTAGGCTTCATTGATTAGTGAATTGTTTTGTATTGTATACAGTGGATCACTACATACCTGAGGGCCAGCAACACCTCTCTCACCAGGTCTTCCAGGTTTACCAGGGTGACCCTAAAAAATCCAGTAAAGATGCACTAAGAAGGAAAGCTCCTTCTATAAAATAACAGTAAAAACCATTAAAAAATAAAATACACTGGTTAAGCTTCTCTTTTTCAGTAGATACAGGGAGTCTGCTAGCTTTCAAGTTTTTTTCTCCCTGTATTCAGGAAGCTAAATAAGGTATTTGGAGACGTTTTGAAGTTATCCAATTTTCTGTATATTTCCACCATATTGTATCTCTTGCATTGTAAAATAATTATTTCAGAGGTTTATTTATTCTATGTATTATAGAAAAATGTAAAAAATTATGGCAAATAGAATGATTATCTTAACAATAACCTGATTGTTAGAGGTGAATCATCACCCTAAGAGATGAAAAACATTTAATAATCACTTACATCTTCACCAGCCTTTCCTGGAGGACCAGGGGGACCACGAGGACCCTGGGGACCCTGTGGAAAACAGATTGAGGATTACTTAAAGCATGATTCTTCATCTAAGTCTTTCCACTGCCTTCTGACTTGAGTTGGGGTGTAGTTGAAGCCTCATTGTCTTTTCATTTTATGATTTCAATTTGAAAGAGCCTGAATCTGAGTGTTCAGCTCTGTTTCTGTAACAGGATTAAGCAGGAGTATCCAAACATTCAAAGATGTGCATATGGATAGGAGAAATGGGCCTAAGCATTACAAGCTGACTTCGGTGTTCCATTTTTAATGCTAACAGTGTCTGTATGTGAAATCTGTACTTACTGTTTGACCAGGTTCACCAGGCTCACCAGGAACGCCTTGAAAACCGGGAGGACCCTAGAAGATGAGGGAAATACTGTTAGTTTTTAAACAAGCTAATTTATGTGTCAGTGTCAGTAGGAGAGATGAGACTGTACTTACAGGGGGTCCAGATGCTCCAGGGGGGCCTCTAGGTCCCATTAAACCCTAGGGGAGAAAAATTACAAAATCTTGTTTAAAAATCACCATTATATGAACTCTATAAGTTCATTATATGAACTATAAGAACAATTCCTGGTATTCCTAAAATATTGGTAAGAATTACAGTTTTCAGTGACCATGTCCAAATCAAATTAGAGGAAGTTAAGATCTGCATGAATTTGCACAGGCAGTTCAAGTGCAAACAGATCTTCTAAAGGTAACAAACCATCAGAGAATCCAGTTGGATGATTAGGAACGTATCCTTATGGCTGTGAACCTTGTGATTAGCCTCCTAATTATTCTGACTTGTTAGCAAAAGGTGCACTGGTTCATTCTTCTATGTACCCTCTACCTTCCCTGTGCAGGAACTTGCAGAGTTTAAAGATGAGGGTCGTAACAGCACATTGTGAAAGGCACCTATACATACTGGGTATACATCTACTTCAAATAATGACCTACTTATATTTAAATATGTAATCGTTTTCTGGTTTTGATTAAATTACCTTCATTTCCCTGCAAAATAAGTCACTAACTTACTTTTAAAGAGGACATTTCCACAGATTAGTGCACTTTCTTGTCTTATGCCCTATTAAGCAAGAAAACAATTGTGAACTAAATTTAACTTAGACTTCTGTTGTCCAAATGAATGATTTTGGAGATATTTCAATGGAAATCATTATGTTTAAAATTGGTTTTAAAACTTTCTTGGGAACTTTTGTAGATTTTCTCAGTACAAGATTGCCAACTTTTCAACGGCTTATGTAGCTTTCCTGTAAAACTGAATATCTTTCATTAAGAGCAATAAATGCACATTAATTACAGGCATTTACCTACAGAGTTAAAGCAATGTTGTGGATATAAAAACATGCATTTTTAATTCTAGGAAAAATAACTGTTTCTGGACACTCTCAATCATATATGCTGCATAAACCCTGCAGATTTCTTCACAAATTATATTTCATAATTATTTTCCCCTCCTTTTCTATCTTCCCAATCTTTTACATTTTCTTCATGAAACTTAAAACTTCCTCACAGTAGGTAGATTCTACTGCTGTTGGTGTCAGATGAACATTAAGCGACTCAAAAATTGGAACTTAGAAATTGTGACACCCCAAGTAAATCCTCATCTACATTTTCTGATTTATTGTCAGACATTGAGGACAGAACTTGATTAAAGATACTCCTATTTTCCTATCTTTAGTATCTAAATGGATGCCAAAATATTTTCCAGAATTCCATTAACATGACAGTATTTTTAGAAACAGAGACAAGCACTTGACCCAGATTAATCCTGGGCGGCCTTCATTCTGCTGCTCACCCATCAGATGCACTCTCTGTGACGTCAGTGTGTGTGGTGAATTTAACCCATACGTTACTATATGTGTACACTGAAAATATCTGCTAACATCAGGAAGGGTTAGAAATTCATGTGGAGTGGCAATAAATTCTTTAAATTACTGTGTACCTAGTACACAGTAAACTAAAAAGAGTCCTCAGAATAGCCTTGTAGTAGCAAGTACTAATGTTCAGCTGTTAAGAAGCAAATGTGGTGACCAATTTCCTAGAAACCCTGTGCAATCCAAGGATATCAAATGAGTCATACAGCCATGGGGGAAAAACAGTCACCAACTGGAGCTGAGATGCTGAGTTACTTTCTAGGCCTGTATCTTCTTTAGAGAACAGCTTTATAATCATTCTTCTTCCTAAAACACAATCTTCTGTCTCAATATGTGTAAATCAATGCTATATCAAAGTACACATGTTATCTAACATCAAATTATGAGATTCACTGATTCATAAAACTGTTAAACATATTCAAGATGAAATATGGTCTTGGGACTGTATATTTAAGTCCTAGGACTATTTCAAACACATAAATTTCAAACATATACATTGTCCTACACCAAGAGATCAGCTTACAGTCTGACTCAATATATGATCAAAACACTAATTTTACACTATGTTTTGCATTAATACAGCTGGATTAGACTCAAAAGAAAATGCTAAATACGTTATGCATGCCAGTTATCAAGTGCTCTATCATTTACCTACCATAGGTCCTGGGCCAAAATCGGCTGCTTTAGATGGATCATATTGAGCAGCGAAGTTCTGTAGGTGATAAAAAGTTTTAAATTAAAATACTAAAAATTTTACTTTAAAAAGTATTGCTAATCAACATTCTACATCTAAATGTCATATGACTTGTTATACTTGCTGTATGGTTTGGTTAAGCAACATACATACAACCCTGTAAACATGGCCCTATTATAATTACATTTCTTTTCACATATTTCCAAAAAGATTTTATTTTACTGTGGAGTCCCCTTCAAACAGTGGCTTCAAATACCCACGCAGAAGTGATAGAGAGGCATTGCAATAGCATGAACTGACAAGAATGCAAACTCACTGCTCATTTAAAATTGCAAACTTTCTTTAAACTCTCAAATTGCTCTGCCTAATTTTCAATAAGGGAACTTGTGCATATTTTTTCACTGCTTTGCTTAAGTAAAATTCATGTACCAGCCCTGACAGATGAGGTAGCCCCTTCAGCTTCAAAAAGATCTGAGGGGCACATGGTCTCAGAAACTGCAATGGGTTGTTAATATTTTGTCAAAATGGAAAAATGTTCTACATGACACAATTGAAAAATACTTTTCTTGCTTTTTTTTTTTCATTTGATTAGTTTATTAACATATTAAAATAAGAAAAATTAATTATGAAAGCAGTTTTAGATTTGCAAATAGGAAAATAAACTCCTGCTAACCCTATTGAAGGCGAGTATTTTTTCATGCAATAGAATTTATGAAACTTGATCAATACCACACTGTCTTTGTCTTCATGCTGCCTATGCAATCTAATGCCAAGCAAAGAGTTAAATTCTGCAGAGAATCTAGAACGGACATTTGTGCAGAAAGTGTGTATGCGACACAATCCATTTACGTTTTGCAGCATGAATACAGACAGAAATGAAAAATTCTAACAGAATATACTCTAAAATTCTACAGGACTTTCAAGTATTGATTTTTAGCCTAAGGGGTAGTCTTCTTCAGCTTATTCCAATACAGTTGCTGTCTCTCAAGTCCAACTGTGAAGGTTTCTTTTCCCCATCTGCTTAACAGAACTGATTTCATTAACTTGAATCCTAACTCATAGACATTATGACTGTGTAAATTTAATGCTAATTAACAGGGTTGCTTTGCTCCTCTGCATAAGTCCCTGTTGAATACAGAATCCAAATTTTCCATGGAACATATACACCCCAAGGAAAGTTTCACTGGAACTGGGACTATCAATTTCTTAAGGCTCACAAGAGAATATTTCTTCTACTCTCCAATGCAACATTACTGTTTGACAGCAGATACACATTTTGCCTTAGTCACAAAGCACAGATTATCAGTTTTGGTAATAGAAAGTTTGGATGCCTTACTCCGCCAAGACCTGGAGGACCAGGGGGCCCTGGAGGGCCTGGTACTCCATCTTCACCATCTCTGCCTGGTGGACCTGGTGGACCCTAGAGTCACAAAGGGGATTATAAAGTGAGTATTAGAAGTGGCTGAAGAAATTTCTGATGTGATAACTTCATTAACAACTAGGCACCTACAGCACACCCTACAACAGTGCTATATATGGAGTTTCAATACATGCCTAACCTGAGAAAATAAGTATAGTCTGATTTTATGTTGTCTCTCCATACCTCATGTACTGGAGCTTCATATCTGAGAAGACTTATGAGGGAGATATTGGATTTATGCTACCAAAGCATGATTTTCAAATTGGGAAATTTCATCTTTAGCAATCAGATTTTGGACCTATAAACAATGAGTGACCCTTGCGGACCCACAAGGGTGCTCAAGTTTTGCCATTGTGACAATTGGGGTGAGGTATTTAATTTGTTTACTAATTTGGAGCCAATTCAGTGCTAAATGAAATGCACAATAAATGGATCTCTAAAGCAGCAGGATTAGACTTCCCACCTTCAGGACAAAGCATGTATCTCATTTTATTAAATGAACTTAGTGGTAGCCTAAAGCAAATATCCAGTTGACCATACATTTATATAGTCTTCCTAATAGTTCTCTTTACATTTGTCAGCATGCTACAATCTCAAATCTTTAAGAGCTCCTTGTCAGTGCCATGGTATTTTCATTTTCAGAAGATACAAGAAAGACACATAACTACAAACTACCCAGATAAACATGTGAATTTCAGAATATCACTTTACAAAACACAGCAATGATGCAGAAACAAAACAGAAAATAAGGTATCAGCAATAAGAATGAACAGTACAATTAAATTACTCAACTGTCCTCATTTATGATTACTTTTACAGTAGCCTTTAACAGTACAATGTCTGCTTTGACTAGTAGAAGGTAGATGACAAATGCCTAGCTGCCAAGAAGAGGGCTTTACCAAAACATCTTTGGAGGCACAGATTATGAGTCTTGGCTTTGTCTATCCAGGTTTTATGTAAAAGGCTTATCCATGTACCATATGGTTCAAAGACCATATCTTTGTGTGTCAACTTTTCCCTCTCCATTTCCATGTACTATTTCCCTGGTGAGCAACTGGAAAACATTTTCCAAATCATCACTTGAAGTGCTAGGCTGCCTTATGATCTCAAACACATCTGCTCAGGAAAAATAACCATAATTAGGTTGATGAGGTACTGCCAGGACAGAATTTGGTACATACGGAAACTGGTCTCTTTTTTAATGAAATTGTACATGCAAGCTTCTACAGGTACATTTGTTTAATCTTACAATGACACCTAAACTTATTTTTTCCCTACTGTTCTTCCAACAACTGCTGTTCAAAGTTCACAAACAAAGGAATGTCAATCTAATTCCTTACCCTTTCTCCCTGTGGCCCTTTGTCTCCTCTAGGGCCCTGCCGGAAGAAAGTAACACTTAATGAGTTACAGTGGAAGTTTTCCAGGACAATACAGAGAAACAGATACAATAAGAATAATTAGCGTACATGAACAAGTGAAAGAAGACTGCACATACAGGTCCAATAGCTATTTTCCACAGACAGTATATTCTTTTTCCATAATACGCTACTGGAAATAGATTACTCCCTGTCACTACTGTGTGAATTGAAATTATCACTGCACAGACCACAGAAGAATTTGCAAAGTTGGTTTTCATCTCTACTGAATAACTAGTTCTTATTTAACAGGAGGGACTGTTATAAATAAAATAGAATCTATTTCACTTTTAAGACCTGTATAGATATTGCTGTACTATTCAATTCATGTAAATCTTTCCAAAGGAACTCTGTTTGACTGAGGGTGCTACTTTGATGCAGTTTAGTTCTTGGTAGATTTAGTTCTGCTCTTGGATGAAGCACCTTTAATTTGAATTATTTGAATTCACCCTGGTGTTAAGATGTTGCACTGACTGTTCCCTCTTTTTTACTACCTATTAATCTCAGTGCTTCTGCTATTTTTAGAGAGCACTGCAAATAATGAATGTAGTCAGTTTTACTTTCATCCAATGTTCAACAAAATATTAATCTGCTGAAGATTATCTGATACCACCTCCATTTCCACACAAGAAAAATAAAAATTCTTACCTTCCGCCCTGCAGGTGCCTGGAAAAATAAAGAAAACAATTTAAAAAGTTAAAATTTCTCCCAGTATTTTAAATTAAAATAATGTATAAACTTAGACTCTTCTTCTCAAATAACTATACTTTTTCTCAGTAAAGTATATTTAAGTACGCCCTATGGTTTTAATTTACTGTGAAGGCTAGGAGTTTATATATAGAAAAGATGCATGTAACTACATTAAAACATTCTGTTGAAGACAATTTTATAGCTATTACAGCCTAAAAAACTAGCTTAAAAAAAAATAGTCACACCTGAGCTCCTTCATAATCCTTCCGTGCAATGAAATTTAGACTGTAAAACTGGCTTTAAAGTAGACTCATCTCCAACCCAAAGTTCCAGGTACAATGTCCAAATGCCACTGCTCCGTTACTTTCTCCTCATGGGCTCTACACCTATGAAGGCAGTCTCTTAAAAAGGCCGTCCCACTTGTAAAATTGGGGTGGGTACCTTTCCAGGCAGTCCCTTCAGGATTTAATCACCATCTTTCCACGACCATCTTAAAATGAATGTTAGAAAATAATACCACCACAAGAAAAGAAGCCTAGCCTGTTAATTGGAGTGTTACACATTAGAGAAAAAAAATTATACTGACCTCTCTTACATCTGCAAAAAGAAGGGAAATTGAAAAAAAAAAAGAGAGATGATTAGAGTTGGGATTCAGTTATTTTACAAGTTTAACATTTCAATGCTTTTAATAGAAAATCCAATTCTCTTTTCTCAATGCAATAAACATTTTCTTACTGTCGTTTCTTATTTTTAAGATGATTGTCTCAGACTGGAAAGACTCACAGGTGAAACTGACATGTATTTCAAATTCAAAACAGACTTGTTAGTGAAATTAAAACAAGTAATATGATGAAGTAAAAAGGCAGATATCTATAAACCTTCTCTCAATATGCTTAAACATACCTCTCTAGAAGTAAAAGCACGTATGTATCTTCACATATGGTGTAAGGCTAATAAGCCGAGACCGGTTGATCCATGTGAAGATGTTAAAATGCAGGAGTAATCTTAAATTTTAATCTACATGGCCCCATCACACTTTTTATGGAGAACAGTTCTAGCCAAACATACCTAATTCCACAATTTCCTGTAAAAGTGTGCTTCGAAGCTATTAAACACCGAATGGCAAAGAACTTTCTCTCTGTATGTTATGTACTACTAAGTATCCTCGTATTCATTAGTTGGAGATACAAATTTTCTGAATTTCTTAATTTACAATAAAAAAATGTATTTTGGCTTAAACTCACCATAGTAAAAGTGTCTCGCATCACACTTGAGTGCCAGCAATTTGACATTATCCCTAACTAGCAGGTTGTTGGAGATTTTTTCCACAACGTGTCACTTTGGCAACGTATGATCACACTAAATTCAGATGATTCGTAAAGTCCAGGAAAAGGTAACACTGCTGAAGCGCTGAAAGCACTGAAATACCGCGATAGTACACACCGATTGCCTGTGCTAACCCAATATAAAATTAAAGCCATTACTGCCCCCAGGTGACGGTGGCACTGGCGAATACCCAAACTCATTGCGGGAAGCGCGGGGGCCGTCGGTTCGGGGTCCCCCACACGAACCGCTCCGTCTCCTCAGCGAAGGCGCTGCTACTGTCAGTCCCCGCCGTGGATGGGGCATGTCCCCAGAATGCCCCGCCACGACGGCTTCCTCGGGCGTTCCCCGGGCCACTGTCACAGCGCTGCCCACCGCCCCGGCCCCCTGGGGCATCCCTCGGGTCACAGTCGCCGCGCTGCCCACTGCCCCAGCCCCCTCGCGGGGGGGCAGCCGGGGCACCTTGCCGGGTGCTCCCAACGCGGGGAGTGGGCAGAGCACGTCTGCTCCGTCCCTCCTCCGCCCTGGGACGCGGCCAAAGCCCAGGTCAAAGACAGCCCTGCAGAGGCACGGTGGTGACAGCCCAGGGCGCTGCCCCGCAGAGAGGCGGGGGAGGGTTCAGCTTCGGCCCCAGCCTAGTGCGGGGGCCGTTCCTTTCCCCCAAGAGTGTGTGTGTATGTGTGGGTGCGCTTTTCCCTCTGCGACCGCGAGTAAATCCTCTCCCAGCGAGGCTGGGGATCCGCACTGCACCCTCGGCGAGCCGCGGTCCCTTTTCGCACTACAGCAGGGCAATATTGCTTCCCTGCCTCCCTCCTCCTGCCTCGTACGGTCCTCCCCTCCCCGGAGATGCCCCGGGGCGCGCTCAGCGTGCGGGGAGCGCCCGTGGCTCCGGCACGGCCCCGTCCGGTCCCGGCGCTGTGCTCGGGGGTGCCGGAGGGGCCGGGGGCGCCGCAGCCCCCCCAGCCGCCCGCAGGGGGCGCGGCTGCGCGGGGCGGCGGGTCCCGCACGGCGGAGGGAAGGGAAGGGAAGGGAAGGGCCGGGCCGGGGCTCTCCCGCTCCTCCCGCTTCGGAAGGCGCGCCTCAAGTCTCACAAAAGTGCAGCCCGGGTCCTCCCGCTAGCCGCAAGCCTCCCTCCCTCCTCCCAGCATCTGCGCTGGAGATAGGGCTTTGAGTTCTCCTTTAGGTACGAGCCCATCTAGGTTTTTTTTTTTTGTTTTTTTTTTCTTTTTTTCGTAGAGGAGGATCTCGTTGGACTTTTTCCATCTCTTTCTGAGGGAAAGAAAGAAGCTAGATTGTGATGTGGGACGGAGGTGGCAGTTCATGAGCTGGTCTCTATCGCCTGGCAAGCGGCAGCTCCCCGCACACTGCCGTCCGTGGGGAGGGCGTCGGGACAGAGCGCGGAGCGGGACAGCCACCCCTGCCACCACCCCGCCACAAACAAGCGGAAAGCACTTACGTTGGCCTGTTGTTAGGTATGAAGTTACTGCGAGCAGCAACCAAATCCGTGTATCCACAAAGCTGAGCATGTCTAGTTGCAAGACATGCAGACTCCTTGTGGTGCCGAGTCGGTTGGTTAGCTATCGCCTGTGGGACGCAGGCATACAGTCTCGAGGAGTAACTCCAACCTTAGCAAAAACCTGCTGCCCGGGACGCTAAATTAACCCAGCCCCGCTCCGTCCTACTTATACCGCAGGAGGGTCCCGGCGCCGCCCAGCCCGTCACGTGCCCGTGTCCCCGGCCCCGCGGCAGCCTTGGCAGCGGGAGCGGCGGGGGGCGGCGACGCTAAATTGGTTCCATGCTTTGAGGACGTGGACACTTTGAGGCTTTCGGGAGGAAAATCTGACTCGTCGTCTGATTTTTTTTTCCCTTTTCTTTCTTTCCTTCTTCTTTTTTTTTTTTTTCCCCCTCAGCCGTCCCCCGCCCCTCTCGCCCCGCTTTTGTGGGAGCGCGCCCAGGAGCCTTGCCGGGCAGCCGGCTGGCAGCGCCCCGACGGCGTTCAAAGCAGGAGCTGTCCAGGGCCTGCGGAGCCTCCCGACCTGCGGGGAAGCGGCCGGGGGAGCCGGGGGAAGGCTGGATCCCTCATTCAACCTCTCCCCGTCGTCCCACTGCAACCAAAGGCAAAAGGCGATGCTGCCCCCATCCCCGGACTCTCTAGCCCGACCCCTCTAGCACGGCCACCCCGGTTCCACGCCTCTCGCGTTTCCCCACGGACAGCGAGCAGCGAGGGCACCGACAGCTCCTCAACCCATTCGCATCGCGGTGGTTTACTCTCCCGGGCAAGAGTCTTGGGATAGGGCGCGGGCAGAGAGCCGCTGATCTCCTCTCCCAGCTTCGGGGCCGCTCGGTCAATGTGTGTGCGTGTGTGCGAAGGGAGTCCGGGGTGCCCTGCAGCCGCCGAGCTCTCCCGAGCGCTCCCCGCCTCCCGGCCCGCTGGACGGGGCTCTCCGGGCGCTGGGAGGAGGATGGGCACTCCCAGCAGCTTCCCTTCCCGACGGCCACCCGCCCACCCAGCTGAGGGAAAGCTGGCGGGGTTGTTTGCCACGTCTGCCCGGCAGCCAGCGTCTCCCTTCCCATGGGAGGGGGCCGAGGGGGGTGTGAGAGGACCTGCCAGCGCTGTGCCCCAGGGGCTGGCGGCGACGGGCAATGGAGCCCCATCGTCCCCCCCGGGCGCCTCTGCCCCGGGAGTGGGGTCGGGAGGCTGCAGTCACTTGGGGTTGCCCATCCCGGCCCCCGCGGCTGCGGGGAGCTGACGTGGTCCCTCCGGCCAGGCCAAGCGGTGACCGCGGCCAGCCCCTCCCTGCCCAGAGGCTCTTCCAAGACGGGCAGCCGGCCCACTCCCAAGTCCCCTCTGCTCCCCGAAGGGAGTCCCGGGCAGAGGTAACTGGCGAAGGCACACTGGGGGCGCGGGGGGCCTCTCCGGGGCGAAAAAGGCGAGGAGAGGTCCCGTCTCAGCTCCCCTTCCCTCCCCAGCCCGGGCTGTGGGTGGCTGAGCAGGCGGTCCTGCCCAGGCACACCACCGGGTCGCCGCAGCCCCCGCGCTGCGGGATTGCCGCGGCGGAGGGAGCGGGAGGGCTCCGGGCAGCACCGCCTCCTGCACACCCCGGAGCCAAGCGGCTCGGCCCCCTCTCAGCCTGTCCTAGAGGAGGTGCCGGGGGTGTATCCAGCCCCTATTTATCAGCTGCCTCCCGGAGGACGCGTACACAAAACATGAGAAAGGTGGGAGAAGGCTGTCCACCTGAGAGAGGACCCCATAGGAGTTGCCCAGGGGCACTGCCAGCACAGGGCACCGCCGAAAGCTGCATCCCATCCACGCGTGCCGGGAGAGCTCGCCGAACTCAGACGAACAGCCTGCCTGAAGCCGCCTCCGCGAACGGGACTGTTCCTCCCTGTCAAGAGTGCCGATGAAACGGAAAAGCCTGCAGTTTGGAGAGAAAAAAACCACAGCATTAGGAAAAGGTGGTCCGCAAAGTAGGACCACAAAGTAGGAGCACAACGAATGATGACAACTTGAAAGATTGTAATAAAATTATATGGCATAAACGGTATATGAGTAGTCTTTCAGATTATCTTTCATGTGAATGGTATCAATTTATATCAAGAAGGATTTTAAATTAATCTGGGCAGCAAAGATAACTACTTGAAGTTTATACCAACATAAACCTAAAGTAGCCCAGTGAGCATCAAACAAGGTGAAATAATAAATGAAATTAGACCAAAGCACTGACATCCAAGTATTTCCTGACACCACTTCTAGTGAACAGTGTTTTGTTTTTTTCAGACTTGTTCCTTGAAACGAGTCATTGACTCTAGTCAGAGTTTTTCTTCATTTTGACTCTGCTGTATCAGCAGAACAGTTATTGACTGTTTATAATAGTAATTAGACTCTTTTGAGACAAAATCTGTTCTAATTGCATATGTAATACTTACTTTATGCATGTTTTCAAGAAATTATAGCCCTTTTCTAGTAATGGAACACTCTGATAGTGCAGGAATGCAGACACATGCATCCTGACCAAATCAAACTAAACCACTATTCCCCTCCATCCTGCCTATGAAGTTCCCCATAGGAAAGACAAGCCCCCATCCTAAAGAAAGGGAAAGCCCTGCAAAGATGTGGACTTTCAACTACCATGTCTATCATAAAGCAGATGGCTGAGGGAGACACAGAGCCGAAATCTCAGCAACAACAAAAGCAATTGAGATGATACAAATCTCTTCAAGCTTCCAAACAGATGAAAAGGCAAAAAAGAGGATGACACAAGGCTGCTTAACCGAAACTGAGATGTCTAGTTACCCTTCTCAAAAGGGGTGAACTTAAGCAGCAGCAGTCAGTAAGCTTTCTAGGTGGTTTTTGTTTAAGTATATACCATTTCTACTTTTTTTTTTCTCATTCTTATTTGTTCCTGAAAGGTTAGGAATTGAGGAGGTCAAAACAAAGGCTTAGTTCATATATTGATAGAAGGCTCACTTGGTTGTTACTGGACCCAAACCAATTTATCACCTTTAAATAAATTCAGGACACACAGACCTCTTTTCAGGTCACTATTAACTCAATCTGTTGCTCATGACACTGGAAGTCATAATGCAGTTATTAATTATGCTAAGTTTATGTCTGAAAGCTATTTTTAAAACTATATTTTCTAAGACCATTTGGACTACACCTCCAATCCATTTAGTAAAGCTATAAGCCTGCATGGATGCTAGAAACAACCTTCTACACTGGCTCTGATTCTGTTCTCAGTCAGATAATATAATGGAAACTCACAATGACTTCAGTAATATCAGATCCAGGCCAGTATTCACAATAGTTATATATCTCTTAAGTATTTAAGCTTTATCACAGAATTTTTTTCCTTTTTTTCCCCTTAAATTTCTTCTTTAATTGCCTAATCATGGGTGTGTGTGTGTGTGTTCTATTTGCCAGCCATAGAATTTTGGCTTAAGACAATCAAAATTCTCAACAAAAACAGAAGGCAAGAAAAAATTAAAGCAGGTGGTCTTTTTAAGGTGATCATCAGACTCAGTAAATTCTAGTAAAAGCAAATTAATGCAATGCTGTTAGAATGTTTTCTCTATATCAACATGCACATTAATGGATGTGTGTAGACAGACTAAATAAGTTGGCGATGTGATAATGAGTTCTGGTATACCAAGATTGTACCACTGTTGATCAGCATATTGCTAAACTGGGGATCAAATCACAGTATTAAAAAGTTTCCATTGCATCTTTATGACATAGCACTGTCATAAATGGACAGATACAGAGCCTCAGCTCCTCAGGACTTGCAGAATTTTATTTGTGAAAGATCAGAAAACAAAAATGCAATGAGAACCACTTGTAGCAGGTTTGTAAAGATCCATTCCTACAATTTCTCAACAGACTTGGGAGTGATGAGATCAAGTACTCAGAACTACATGAATAAAATATGCACTGGAAAATGCAAGAGGTAGAGATCAGTGGAGCATCTGAAAGCAGGCAAACAAGATCATGGGTTGTATTTGTGTGAAAATGTCTTTGCATGGAACATTGCAGATGATATCATATAAAGCTCTAATTATTGCTTGATACAATTATTATAGCAATCAAAATCACACAGGAAAATGTTAGACTGACAAATCAATGATACCTTGCCTTGAAATTAATTACTGAAAAAGTTTGCTGCACAATTAGAGTTAAAAAAAAAGCAACCATGAAAGCAAACCATCATAAGAACCCTCAACCGTAACTGTTTATAGAAGGTGGGAAAAGAATCAGTCTTTTTGTTATCTTCAAGCCCAGAGTTTCAATTAGCATAATAATAAATGGTAGTTTTTCATATCAAATGATAATTTTCAGCTACAACAAAGAGTATGTAACTCGTAATTTAAAGGAAAAATTCCTTTTCTCAATAAAGGAAGCACCTTCAACCTGATCCTTCATTAGGTGGATACCACTTGGTATGCACACTGACAAAAATAAGCAGCAGTGCAAGTAAAGACTTGTTTGAGACAGTGCATTTCACCAAAGTTAGCTTCTGAAGTAACTAAATTCCCACAGGCAGTGGGTGTAGTTATCAAGTGCTTTTAAATCCTACTTTGAAAAATTAGGCAGCATGCAGATATAAGGCATATTCAACAACAGCACTCCCCTGTCAGTCCAGCCTTTTCCATGACTAAAACTTTTCACCCAGTATTATCCTGAAATGCTTTCATCTCCAACAGCAGCTATGGACAGATCTCTGTTCTGCTTCAGGTGGAGTTAGAATCCCTCATTCTGAAAGGAGGATGCGGAGGAAATAATATGTGTTAATTACATTTGGATGTCTTTCTAACAACCTTCTATTCCTTCTTCACTGAAAAGATAAACAAGATGTCCTGCTGCAGACTAGGAAAAAGTCTTATAGCGTCTGAATACAAGGGCTCATGGCACATGCCCATGTCACACACAGGAAAATGTGAAATCTCCTTGTATGTTCTGTATCGTCAGCTCAGGACAAGATTTGTATGGTCATCCCATGCAGATTCCAGTCTCACTGTACAGATCCTTATTCATCAGAGGAGTCTGAGTGGGAACAAAGGGAAAAGAAAACTACGACAGAGAATGTATATTGTATCTTGTACAGGAGTTTTCTTTTTTTATTTGCTCTGAGTTAATTTAATTTTCCTTAACTGCTTCCAAATCCTTAATTTACCCTGCATCTTAGTGTTGCCACATTTCAGATTATTTCTGATTGGGGTTGCCCAGCTGAACTCTCATTGCTTTGTTTTCAGACTCTTGTATTTCTCAGCTCCTTCCATGTTGCTGGAACTGCTGCCCCTATTGCAAGGTAAAGCTCTACTGAAGGGAAACACACAAGTTTGCTCTCCCTTTTTCAGGCACAAACATGAGTTTGGGACAAGAGGAATAGCATTCTTGATATTTATGCAGAATTTAAATTTGTTCTCCTTTCTTTCAACTAAGTTTGAAACAGTATCTCAAGAATGGAAGAAAAAGTATACTTTGATGTCAAACATTTCAGGTCCTGAGAAGCTATGTATCAAATGCTTCAAAGCAAACTTCTTGTGGTTGAAAGGTTGCCAAAAAGTGTACCACCTTTAAAGGGATATCTCGTATTCAATGGGTGCAATTCCATCTTGTTATTGCCAGCCTTTGTTCCTGACTGATGGAGATATCTCAAAGATACCAAAGTGGGAAATCCTTTCTTCCAGGACTGACAGTGAAGATGCCAGGAAGGCATTAGCCTGCCTATGGAAACCATCAAGACACTAAAAAGAGGTAGCAAGTATGTGTGGTGAAAACATGAACATGTGGGAATGAAAAACTATCTCCAACTCCATCCTAATCTGATTTCCTTCTCTAGACTGATGACTGAAAAATACTTTCACTTAATAATTCTTACCTCTAATATCTATATCTTGTTTCCCCATAATTAGCCTCTTTTCTACATTCATCATCCTCTTTCAACCAGTATTATTCTGAGCTCTGTTTCTTCTAAGTAACAAAAAAATGCCCCAAAACCAACCAATAAAAACTCCACAAAAAATCACCAAAAACCAAGGAACAACAACAAAAAAAACCCCCACCCCATAATCCCCCCTAAAATTCTAGCTTCCAGGTTATTTGTTTGTATACAGAGCTGCATTCGACTGTTGCAAAATTGTTCATTAAAAATAAAACTGCACCAATTTTTACACAGATTTCAGATTCTCAGTTCTTATTCCACCAAAGTAACAATTGCTCCTAAATTAGTTCAAAGCAGGAGTAGGGGTTCACATATTAGAGATCCATGGTTGCATTCACACCCAGCAGAATCTAGTGCAGCATACCAGAGAATTTCACTGGTGTATGAATCACACTACTAAAAACGACAGCACTTTGGCTGTCACTCTCAATATCCTTGCCAAAATCAGGCTGATAGAAGCGAAGAATACCTTTTCTTTCTCTTGCTGCAGTATAAGTTTCATAGTTTTCTTCTCTTGGTTTTTAACTTATTTTGCTGTTTTACCTTCCATGTTCCATATTACTGGTTAAATCAAATTTAATTTAGAAATCTAACTAATGAATTGCATGATATTCAGTTTTCAGGCTGTTAATCTTTTTAGACTCAAACAGGTCAATTAGATACACTGACAATTGAACAGACCTTAGAATCTCATAATTTCAAGGGGTCATTAAGCTTCCAGATGATTTCCTTATTTCTTGCAACAAATGGAATGTTTGTATACAATTTATATGAAAAGGCAGTGTTATGGTATTTGCTATAGGACCAGCAGTCAAGCATTTATTATCACATGAAGCCACTGATTTACTAGTTAACTCCTGAGTTTACCTCCTGGGCCCTTGTTTCTCCTTCTGCATAATGCATACAAGAGCCTTCATTTACATGATTTACAGAGGTGTGATGCACACTAATAGTTTCATGCTGGTGCAGGCCTTTGAAGATATGCAGTTCAACAGTAGTGCTAAATATTATTCTTAGTCAACCCTGCCTTAATTCCAAGTGAAGCAGAAATGTAAAGGTTTTGGCACAAGCAAACATTGTGTCTGAGCTTTAATGCCAGTTAGTGTTGTGCCTGTTCACTCAGCCCTACCTATACCTGGGCATTACACCTCTCTAAGCAATTAATACTTCAAGAGCTATCCTTCCGTCATCACCTGTCCACTCCTGTTAAACTGCTTACCACTGTTGTATGTGATCCTTGAATATTTATATTTGCACTAAGCAGAATGTCTTATTAGAATGACCTTATTTATTATGAGTTGGTATAATTATAAGTTTGGGAAATGGCATTCTCACTATCTAAATTCAATAGTGAATGTAATTCAGCTTTTCAGTCATTTTCACACTACAAAGGTATCTGCAGATGTTGTCCGGCCATTAAAATGCCACTTAGAAGATATTGTCTTGATGACTTGGTCTTTATTAGTCACCTCTAAAGAAATGTGTTGCTGATTATGGTTCTGAAGTCCTGAGACACTAGGTTTGAACCATAGCAAGGTGGTTGTGCTCTAGCTATTATTTTTATTTCTTACATATACTTCTTAATGAGTTTCACAGAAATGAATTATATTGTCACTTGCAGAGGCTTTACTCATCAAGTAAGGCTGTAAAACAACCAGAGCAAACAGGAAGCCCTTGTCTTCAAGCTCTAATTTGAACAATATGTGTGTTTACAAAGAGCCAGCTAACAACTCTTTTGCTATATGATCATGCTGATCAGAGATTTGCAGAAGTCTCTTGGGTAGGCAGACTGTAAACACATCTTGCATTTCAGCAGAGGGATAGAAAACAAAGCCCAGGAAAAAGATGCAGAGAGGGACCTAGATGGGTTGTGGCCAAGGTCAGGACATGGCTTAAGGCAGCCTTTCTACCTACCAAGTATGCCTGTGTATGTATGTATGTATATGTGATATAATCTGTTCTTGAGGTTCAGTCGTTCTCACACTTTCAAAGAAAGCAGCACTTTAGAAGTGTCTATAGTTTCTGGTCTTGCCCCATAATAAATAAATGTTTCAGGACTTGTTCTGTAACTAGCTGATGTGGGTTCTTGTATACTGCACATGAGTGTATAATAAGCTGGGTGCTATGTGCTAGGCAAACAGCTAGGCTCACTCAGCATGGTAAAGAGACAGAGGGAAGGTGAGGAGCTTTGTGGAAGGGCTGCTGTTCATCTGGCACTGCCTCTCTCCTAAGGGGCTGGGAACTGCAGCTGTGAGGGAAGTAGGAGCAGTTTGCTGTGTGGGAAACACTGCAACAGGGTGAGAGGAGCTGCACTAGCAGACAGAGGTGGCCTTGTGCGGAGTGGGTGCAAACACTGTAGAGCAATGGGCATCACTTTCCACTTTATTTCTGGGTTGTTCTCTATGAACTACTTAACACAACTGGGCCTAAACAACTAATAATGGAGAGTTGCAGGTCCTAGACATGACATGGATTGGTTTGCTCCAGCTCATACAGAATTCTTCACTTGCTTTTCTATAAGCACCTGTGTTTCACTGCTATGAGGTATTAAAATAGGTTTTTTTATCATACTGTGTGCCCTTTGACGACAGATGAAGCACTCCTTGGAATAAAATACTTTGTAGTTGCACTAACTATCAGTCTTCACAAGTCTTTATACACAATGTAAGCACAAAGATGTGAACTGCTGCCTGCAGGTGGTTTAACAAATGATCTGTCACCAGCTGAGCTGTGATCAGTGTCTCTGAGCGTGATACATAATCTGTGAAAAACACAGGAAAATGGCATTATTTTATGTCTATTCCCTTAAGGAGTAAGGTAAGTTGTATTAGTTTGCAGTTTACTTGAGCTGGGTGTGTGCACATAGACGATAACATAAACAGTTAATACATAAATATATATTAATTTGACTGTTTGTATGGATTTATACCTGTGTCCACCTAAAACTGTGTAACTATGTGAGTTTGTTGTGATCTTTAGGGGAAGGAGGACCTAAATCTGTACTTCATGTAATGTTTGGCAAGTAAACACACCAATGAAATTATGATTTTGCTGTGGTATCAGTATTAGGAACAGTCTCCCTGTTACAGCAAAAGATTTCTGTTGGTGTTTCTATGGAGTAGTCAGCCTTTTTTCTGAACTGATTGAAAGTTATTTTTTGATGTATTGGTCCCCAAATCTGTTTTTAAAAAAGAAAATAAAAACAACTAGGACACAAAAGTAATAATTCTTCATAGCCAGCACTGTATCAGCTCATGCCCATCTGAGAGTGTAGCTAAGAAATCTAGGAAAGTGCCCATGTTACCTCCTCACATGTCATGCAACAACCGTCACCCAAAGAGGTGACTTCCTTTGGACTGAGCTCCCTGTGCTCAAGGAACTGGGAAGCTGCACTCTTTCTCCTGGCAGATTAGGCAGAGTGAAACTTTTGCCCAGTTGCCTGGTGTTTCAAAGATTCTAAAGCAGCAGAGAAATCATGAGTCAGAATAGACCCAAGGAATGTTTTCCAACCCAAATAGTTTATTTAAGTGCAGTCTGAAGAATGGGGGCAGGGAGGGAGACAGGACTTCAGCTCAGACATTCTTATGATTTCAGCTGAAGTTTTTCACATCCTGGGAGGAGTTAGTTTTCTTAACCCTCTCATTAGAAGTATCTGTATAGCTACAGGTGGTGCTACAGAGAATCAATGCGTCTTTTTCTTAAGACAACAGAGTCTATATTTTTGTGGAGAGTTAGAGGAGTAGAATAAAGACAATCAGAATATTTATACTTTTATACTAGTTTTAATCTGGTGTAACTAGCAAATGAAATGAAATTTTTTCAGAGTGCCGCAACTTTGAGAATCAAAATTACCTACATCTTTAGATATTCCTTTATGTTTGCTGCTGTCTGTATTAGTAGATTCATACTGCAATTGACTACTCCATGAATTCTACCCTAAAAACTCTGCATGGAAATCACAGCAAATGGATAATGTCTGACAATGTGCAGTATTGCCAGCTACCTATATATACACATTTACAAATGCATATACATAGTGTTAAATTGGCACTTTTTTCTTTCTGTCCCCTTCTCCTTCTTGTCCTCTACTACTAAAAAAACCCAACACCCAAACCAGCCTTGTCTGACTTTTGTTTCCACTGTGCTCTAGGGAGCTGCTGCAAAACTATTTTGTGGTTTGCCTTGATGCAGTGCAGCTGTTGGGAAGTACAGTATCTCTCCAGCCCTCCGAATACTCTTTTATAGCTGCAGCCATTTCCCCCTCCTTCCTCCTACTAAAACTGCTTACAACTCCTTGATTTCGGTATTAGGGCAGAGTTTCATGCTGAATATTCTCCTTATTCCAAAGTGTAGTAAGAGCGGAGGGGTAGAGAAGCCACTACAAACCTCTTGGCATTATGAAAAATTAAGAGACAGTCATCACTGACTGCAAATAATTGTATTTAAACCACTCTTTTTTTTTTTTTTCATACAATCCTTCAGAAAAAAAGGGGATGTTAGTCTCAGAGGAAGTCTGAGCAGAAATCATCAGCAGTATGCTTGGGATTACCTGAAAGAAGGGGGCTTAAAATAACATAGAAATGTTCGAACCCACTTTTTTTGTTAGAACCCACTTTTGACAATAAAGCCTTTCAGTTTTTCTGCTCCTCTCATTCTCATCAGTGCTGTTCAGCATTTCACAGGCAGATTGCTTGCAGCATATGAACGTGGACCCCAAAGCTGAACACTCAGAGAAGGACTCACCCTTTGGTCAGCATAATAAGCATTTGTCTTTCAGCAAAATCCACAACTCATAGTTTTTTAACCACACACATTAAAGAACTAAATATATCTCTTACTCTAAGATATATACAAAAGGCAGCAGGGTTCAACAGTAGTCTTTATATGCTGTTGTATCTAGCAATCCTCTCTTATTTAAACATAATGTCCAATAAAACTCTGACTTTAGCCTTCAGCAGCAATTTATCCAGAGTAATTCGTTTGTGTGCACCACACTTCTTGCACATTCACCTGACTCCATGAACTGCAACTAAAGAAAAATACAAAATGTTTTTAAAATTAGTATTAAATTAGAAAATTGTAAAGTGCCTTGGTGTAGGTTTACTGAGAGCATTCAATGTTACTGAAACTCACTGGCAATTTATATTATTTTGGTTCCTATAGCTTGGGGTGGAGTCACTCCTAGAGAAATGCTAACTTTACTGTCTTGCTGCTCTCAGAAAGGTTTAACCTCTGTGTGTCAGTTGGCCAAAGCCCAAATGACCTTGGCTGAAAACAAACTCTTCTTTAAAAATGTATATATCCCATTTTGACCACCCCAATTGACTTCTGCATGTGAAAAAAAGAAACCCCTATATAACGTATATAGTAAAATATCAGAAATGCTTGGTTCTCCAGAAAATTGCATTTAACACTGATAAGGGTGGAAACAGATTTATTTCATGAAGACTGACTTTTAATACAGCTGAGAGTTTATTGCTGAGATGTTAATTGTAGGGAATTGCTTTGGAAAAGTGCTTGAATGGGCCTCCCCTTTTAATTGCATTGCAGATAATGTTGTTTCCTGTTCATTCTGTATCAGTTTGAGCAAATATAACTACAACAAAACAGGCTGAAAAACAAAGAATGCTTCAATTTCTATGGAAAAACATGGTCAGAAACACTTGTCTGGCTCATGGACCTGCTGGTACAGATGCTGAAGAGAAATGAGCCTTGAAAAGATTGTTCTGATTCCTATCAGCATGATCCTGGAGTGCCTTGGCAGGCAGTCCCTCAGAAAGGGACTTGCAAGTATGAGGGAGAAAGAAGACGAGGAAATACTTTCATAAGAAAGCCTACTAATCCTAGGCAGTTTCCTTGAAATCCCTTCATCTGAGAAGTGCAACCCTTGTTTGGAGATTTTACTGCTGAGCCACGTTTGCTTGTATCTCAAGGAGAGGGCTGGAGAGTGATAGTATGATTTGTTCCAGCTAGTGATCCATGTGGCAGTCCTGCTCTTGCTGCAATAGGATTCTTTCATCATTACGTTTCTTTTGGGCTCCGGGGGCAGTTCAGCTCTCAGAATCTACACTTAAAATTATGAGGCTTTAAAAAAAAAGGAGAAAAGCCTCATTCTGCCCTCCCCCACCACAGTTTGAACATGAAGTATTTGCAGTAGTCACACAGTTCCCATTGAGCAGGAGGGAGAGTGTTGCATTAAATTAAGCACAGAGCAGTCTCTGCCTGTCCCCACAGTGGGCTGCAGGCGCTGTGATGCTGTGCCTGCAATACCTAGAAAGCTCTGTGTGTTTGACCTGGGAAGTGAACTTCCTTCAGGGCCTGGGGAGAGCTGGGTTCCGGGGAAGATTCACAGTTCACAACACGATGAGTGGGGGTTTCCTGCTCTGGCTAATAAGGGAAAAGCTGGAGAAAAGCTTGTCTGGGTTTGGTGGTGTTTTGGGGGGTTTTTGTGTCTGTGTGTCTGTGTGTGTGTGTGTGTTTTTTGTTTGTTTGTTTTGTTTGGTTTTGGGTTTTTTTGTTTGTTTGTTTTTCTGTCCCATGTGGTAGCAGGATTCATGGACTGAAATCACATCCTGGACTTAACATCCTGTGTCTGTCTTCTTAGCTTGTGCATTTCTTTTCTGACATGGGAGTTGCTGATGGATGTGCAGATTGACTCTAGCCATTCCTGCTTATTCCTGGGCAGTGGTGGTGCCTGGGAAGAGCTGGCCTATGTTTCGTCATGTGCCATATATGCATAGATGCAAAGCTGCATATTAATCTGTGTTTATGAAAGACAAATTAAACACAAACAATAAATCTGTCAGAAATTTATTGTTTCTCTGTATGCTATAGATTGGTAAAAACCTTTAAATGAACACATACAGAACTAGGTGTTTCCTCAATGTGCAGAAGCTGGTTGTGCTCATAATGGTGAAATACTTGTAGAGCAATGATCTTTTCCTAAGATTTTTTTTAAAAAGGAAGGAAGAAAACTTTTTTTCCTGCAAATCCTTTTGGCTGGCAGGACTGAATTAAACAAACAAACAAAATAATCATCTATTATTCTTCTGATTCTAGTGAATATTTAAAATGGTCATTAATGACTCACGGTTGTGTGTTTACTCTGTACTTAGCTGCTCCCACACAATTTTAAGTTTCAGAGAAAGCATAAAAATACACTACAGAAAGTCTTAAAAAAAAATCTAAAGTTTTGAAAGCAACAAAGATCTAAAGTTTATTCACTTAATTAAAAAAGGGGATTTTTTTGTGATTTTTTGCCAAAATATCTGGTTTGATTTGCAGATGATGCCACGAATAATTGATGTAACATGTTGCCACTTTCACTTGTAGGTGCCCATGTAATCTATCTGGATAAGTGATATGAGCTTTACTGCTTTCAGTGAGCTAGTCTTTACAGAATTTCTCTGTTATTGGTGAAACAGTTTGAATAAATGGCTAAAAAATCTTGGGCTACAAAATGATCACCTTACAGTTTCTGTAGTAACTATGTATTTTTCTTTTTATGTGGTCCGTCTCCTTTTCATGTGGCACCTGCATCTGTGTATGGTATGTTTAGTGGATTTAAAGATAAACTATTTATAGGACCCAGTGTTGTTCCTACAATTGTACAATTGCATTTGATAGACTGACATCTCAATAGCTGCTGAAAAAGTTGGTTCCATGTGGTCCTGGCTGCACAGGTCCCTCTTTTGCCAGGCTGAGCTCTCCTCTAACTGCTTTCTCACATACAAGAATACCATGCACATATATATATATATGTGCAAACACACACATATGCACATCACATGGTGTTCTCAGCTTCTGTACTTATAAATATATGAATCATCCACTTAAATGCAAAAATCAGCAATCTGATAGAAACATTGACTATTTACCAGATAGAATAATGCTTAAGCTCAATTTTTGGCATTACAAAGAAGCTCACATACAGTTATAGGACTGAATCCTATGGCTAAGCTGTGGACACTATTTTTCCTGTACAGAAGAGCTGATTGGACACAGTGGAAGTGAAAGGGAGAAAAACGCTAGAAATGCATGTCTCTAGAAATGTAGCACTGTATTAACTAACTTAGCTGCATTTCTCTCAGTGGAGCTGCATCCATTTACCCCAGTGAAGTCCCAGACCCAGACTCACTTCCACTGCTGTTCTTTGAATCCATGCCAAACGAGGTATAGCTTAAACAAGAAACAGATGTGGATAACTGTAGCTGAGCTGCAGAATACATATAGGTTCCATATATGTTAATTTTCCATGCATTTCTAACAGGGTTGCTGAAATAACTCTCAAATCTTGTAACTAATAAACTCTGAATAGTGAGAAAGGCTTCTCCTTCATTTGCTGCAAATTATCTTTCATTTCTGCCTTCCCTGTTTAGATTGCACTACATTTAGTTTGAATTGTTTTCAGCCTTTTCTGCTAAGGATCATGGGACCCCAGGCTTAAGTGATTGCAAATGTTTCTGCAGTAATCGTTTCCACTGGATACGCCAGCTGGATTGTCCCCCATTAGCTAGCTGAAACTTCTGTCTTTTGCTTTTCAAAAAAATAAAAACACAGTGGGATAAATATTTTTAATTTGTATAAATATGGTTCTGAAAACGTAGGTTGCAGGTATATATGAACGTATAAAGTGAGCAATCCTTGAAGCAGAGAAGCACCATAGTGAAAATTCTTTTTCAGTGCTCTGTGGTTTTGGAAGGGAGACCAAAAGAAAAATGAGAGGTTTCCAGAAAAAACAGAGTTATGGGCCAATATAAGCAAAATACTTAAAGTGAGCAAAGCAGAGCAAGAATCTGTTAACAGTTTGTAGCAAGAAACTGTATTTTCTTTTCCAGCCTTCCACCCCAGGAACTTTGTCTTAACATCAAAAAAAGAGCACAATAGGAATAAACAGATTGCTGGTGATGCATTAGTTGTGCGAAAAATAGGTTATTCCAAAGCTAAAATAATGACTGCCTTTGGATGTGATTTAATATTTTTATGGAAGGTTCACTTCTGTTGTTCACTGTAGACCATCTTGCCTTAACTGTGACTGTACTGTCAGATTTGCCATGATTTTTTCAAAAGAAAGAACTTTAATAAGAAGTGGTGCAGTTTCATTTACCCCTTGAATTTCAGGAGCAAGAAGAATGGTTAGGAAGATTTGAAAGTCCTTTTTTTTTTTTTTTCTGTGATGTTTGTGCAGTCTGAAATGAAGGCGGAGAGAGTCCAGTTTTCCCACTGCAAGAATTTCCATGGCTGCTTTTCCTGCTGAGTAAGTCCTCACAGTCCACAGTGCCTTCTGCAGCTTTAATACTAAAATCTTGAGCAGCATATCTGTTGACTTGTTCATTATTCCATTTTTCCTCATCATTACAGAGCACTTCTGAAGGGGATGTCAAATAGACTAAGCTTGCAACCAAGACTTCCAGCCTCTGCAGTTACTGACCTATATTTTATGTTGAAATTCACTTCCACAGGACCCAACTTGCCACGTATGTCCCATCTCTGAGTGTCTCACAAGAATGCAAAAAAGTTATGTTGGCTCCCTGTGCTTGCGGGACTGTAAAAATGTTGCTGGTGGTTTGCAGACTGGTTTTGCATCAGAAAAGAACATTCATCTCTCTATGTTTATGGAAAAAGAAAGAAGGAATGCCTCTCAATTTCAGAAAAATCACCTGAAGAATGTACCATTTTGCAGTGGTGACATGAACAGTGCGTATTGTGGGAAGTCTGAGATATTTACCTATTTCTGTTCAGTTTGAACAGTTGGACTGGTCAAAGCAATAGCTAGTGAGATAGAAGGGGTATGTTTCCAGCAAAAATGCTGCACTGCACTTCCATAGTATGAATGTCTAATGCAGCAAAATGATGAAAATTATGTCAGACAATGGGCTGTTGCAGATAAAGTGAGGAGAAGCTCTCCTCACTTGCATCTCCAACAACTCTGTATTGTTGTGCATGTGGAGATGTCTTGAACATGACTTAAAGGGAAAAGCCTTGAGCAGTAGCTTTCTCCATGCTGTTCTCCCCAACTCAGAAGAAAGGTAGTGGGTAACTTGTGTCTTGCATGGACTTTTGCCCCACAATGTAGCCTTGTCTCTGGCCTGTCTCCTATTTCTTGTGACCCGATTCCCCAGAAAGACCTTGTACCTGATTCCGTGCAGTCTGCATCTCTGACTCTTGTCGGACCCCACTGCCAGTACCTGGATCTGCCTGCTGTGTTGCAGTCATCCACTCCTACCTTCCTGACAACTGTTATCAGACAAGCTTTAAAACATTTCTAATTTATATTTGAATGTGCAATTAAAATAAAAGAAGACTGAGTGGCAGGTTTGTGAGTAGGTCCAGGCTTAAACCCAGGAGAGTTATCATATTTTGACATCTCAAATTTTACTTTAGTTGACTAAGAAAGCAATGAGGTTTCTGTAAGTAGGAAAAGTGGTCATATATTATTTAAGGAAAAGAAAGTCATTTACTGAGGTACAACATCTCAGATGGTATCTAGAAATGAACACACACACACTAAAGCCTCCTGTGGTACCCTGCATTGTAAAGAAAGCACCATTCTTTGTGTTCCGGTGAAATTCAGTACACTGTGCAATTGTATTCTCCTTAGTTAAGTTACACTGTATTTTTGCTTGTTATGAAACCTGTGTCATCACGTTACACATACACCTGTGTTTTGTGCCCTTATCTTCAGTATCCTATTTCAGTGAGAAGTACAGAAAGTCCTAAAACCCCCATGTACTTTAAAAGAATGTCATTACACCTATTTATCATCCTGCTAATTACTAGATTTTTTTAAAGTAATTGGATAAAATTACAAATGCAAGAATTTTTTTATTTTTTTTTACCATGAACATGGTTACTAATTTTTTTCCTCAGTATGAATTCTGGCTGGTCATCAATTGTTCTAAAACTGATATGAAAAATAAATTCAACAGAATGCTTTTTGGGTATGTTCATTTTCCTTACCAACCTGCAGCTGATCACTGAAGACATCAGTGTGTCTGGATGGCAAGAGGAAGTGTGAATGAAAAGTGATGCACTACTAGAACTGAAGTGACAAGGTCTCAAGTACAATTCAATGCCAGTAGCTAGATACAGCTATATCAACGGAGCCCCTCTCAGCCTCCAGGAACTGCACCTTCAGAGCAAACCTAAGACACTGAAATGAAGACTCATCTCAATGGTGAGGGTTTGCTCGAGGCAAATTCCCATCCACAGAGAAATAAAAATTGCAATACCTTTGGCTCCCTGGTCATAACAGGCTTCCCTGTATGGATTAATGGCACTGTAGAACCTCCAGCTGAGAAAAGTAAATATAAACATGGGACCCTCCCTCCTTCATTTCACAGCCATAAAAGCAGCAGTCACGTGTTAAAGCTGGAATTTGTGCAAGGCCTTTCTCATTAACCTAGAAACTGTAGCCAACTGAATGCCACAGCCTGAGAGGATATGCTTCCATGTATAAACAAAACCCTATGGAAAGAATGCCCATATTGCAGTTTGCTTAGTTGAGCTTCCTTTCTCAAAGTGTTTGGGCTTTTTAAAACAAAAATATTTCCTTCTTTTTTGAAAGTCCTCATACTGCTAATATCTTCTCTGCCTTAGACAGAGTGAAAGAAAAATATTTAAGTTTCATTTATTGCTGTTATTACTAGTTTGCACTAGAGAGAAAAAGACCAATCTGGAAACCATAGGAAAACATTTTATCCTGGCAACTTAAGGGTGAACTATGGTATCAGTGACAGCCAAGTTCTGGCCTCCATGGACAAACTGTGTGCAGGAAAGCAGAGCAAGTGCCACCACTCTGCCATCCTCCAAGGGCCATGAGTCCTCCAGTCTGCAGTCTCAGACTTGTTTTTTTGGCAAACATGAAAATCAGTGTTTCCCATCCCAGCAGCTCCAGCTGCACTAATGACCCGGGTTCCAGCAGTGCAGGGACCTCTCCTGTCGGCTGACTGGGACTGTGCTCAGAGGAGGAGACGCTGAGAGGACAACTGAGCACTTGACCCAATGGCCAGGAGTCAGGCCAGACAGGTCTGAAATAATAGGATTGAAGCAGATTTTACACTGAAAAAGGCAGGCCTATATTGATGGCTTTTATTCAGGCAGAGTAAGAGCTTTCAGGGACTGTCCCACTGTGATTTTTTGCTGAAATTTGCCTATGTGTTTTTCTTTGCATTAAGCAGTTGACATATGCTGCATTCCACAATAGACAGCTGTGTTTAGCTCAGATAGCAAGTGTGAAAGCTGAGGCTGTTCAACACTTTCCTTAGCTACCCAATTTCAAAATACGGATGTTTACTGAAATGGTATTTCAGTTGTAGAAGTCCTTTGCACCTGACTCCAGCTCTTTATTTGGGAAATGCCTTCTCCTTCTCTTACAGGCAGAATGAAGCACAGATTTGGCATGTGACAGAAAAATTAAACCATATGGATCTCACAGGAGGCTTTCAGAAGATTCAGTTTAGACTTTGAGAACTAATATACTGAAGTCACCAAGTGATCAACCCACTGTGCAAGCCTACATCCAAAAAGCAGTATGAATCATATTAGGACTGTATCACACATTACCAAACCCAACCTATAGTCATTCAGGGTAGAATGCCTCCTACTTTGTATGTCCTTGAATCTCCAGAGAGATTCTAAACCTTGATCATGACAGAGATCCAGCACTTTGTCCTCCAAATTAAGTATGGTGTTTAGTAGCTGACCCCTTGGAATTGATGAAATAGGTAATTAGTAGCTCTAAGGGGTTGATCTTTCAAATCCACTGATTTCATTGGAATGGTCCTTTTGTTCCTTATAGCAAAACAGGTCTTCAAAGGAGGGAGCTGAAATCAAACTACCTGTTGCTCGAGGCCTGCTGGATCATGGCTGCTACCAAACCCTTGCTAGTCCAGGTGGTATGCACTGAATCAGGTAGGACCCATAACTGCATTTCTCCTCTGCATTTCATCCCAATATGTGTCCCTCAATTGACCAAACTACTTCATGATTTAGGTATGTAATTGTGAAATATCTACACTATTGCCATAATTTATTAAACACAGTTCTATCTAGGACTCCTTTCACAAAGACCTGTGTTAAAAATTTATTTATTTATTACTCAATGTAATTGAATAACCTATTTCTGTTGTGTTTGTAGACTGCAATTGTGTTTTATATGAACAGCTGCAATTAGGAAACCTCCTGTATTGTTAAGTCATTAGTTTAGTTTCCAACTTAATCAAGCTAAAATGAGATATTTGCATAATGTGAAATAGGATTTCCTGACATTTATTAATTGTTATAGAAATAATATCTTTAAAAAGCTAAGTAGTATGGATACTTGGGAACAGGTAAAATAAATTGATAAAAAGACAGAGAAATTTTAATGTTTTAATTGATCTTTACTGTTGAGCTGAAAATGCCTTTTTATTATTATTATTATTTTGTCAGAGAGCCAGTAAAATACTTTTGTTTGGATAATGTCCAGTTTACAATAGAAACAAAGGCATGAAAACTCTGTGTATATGGTCTAGAAGCTTTAATTATAGCATTTAAAAACAAAATATACTGCAAAAATTAGGTTAACGAATTGTATTAAAATCACACAACCATTAATAAAATTGTAAGGAAAATCCAGATGAAGAAGGCTACTTGGGAAGAGTGTAGAGAATATTGTGCATATTAATTAGAATGAATGGAAATGAATGAAAATTGCATCTTACATTTGTCAAGTAAACTAAAAATATAAATTTTATTAACACCTAATGTAGTGCCTGAGTACAGTGCACACAAGGAATTGGTATCCTTCATTCAATAAGTCAGTGTTCAAAGTACATGATTGTGAGATGGTAGACTTAAACCCTTTCTCTCTTGTTTGTTTTGTTTTATTTTTTTGTTTTTTTAACTCTCAGAAGGAAACTCACCTCTCAGAAGAAATCATTTCCATGTTCATGGTTTATTCTTAGGTCATTCATTCTGTATAGTTGTTGTTAATCAGAGCCTTAATTCAGAAACCAGATGTCCATTCTTCATTTTCTTTCCCTACTGCAACAGTAGAGACCCACTTGCTTTATGCAAGTGCAGATGGGCTTGCAGCCCCATTTGACAGGAGAAGAAAAGGACAGGGAGGAATCACAGCTGTGCAGAAACATCCTACTATATAACATCTCATCCTTCACACCCAGGGGCTAATGACTGACCCTGCAATTAGCTCAGTTGGTTAGAGCAGGATGCCAATAATGCCAAGGTCATGGTTTCAATCACTATAGAGGCCATTCACTTAAGACTTAGACTTCATGATCCATGGGTCCCTTCCGACTCAGAGTATTCTGTGAATTTCTGTAATCCTCCTTAGTTTCATCACCCAACCCATTCCTGGTCCAGGGCTTTTCTCCATCATTTTCAGACTGAAAGACTGCACATATTTCTTCCATGTGCCACTCCCCAGCAGAAGGAATCCCAGTTCCAGAGGACTGCAGAGACTGGCAGTCATTGCCTTCAGTTGGCACTGGGACATGGCTTGAATCTAGTCTGTCTGATTCAGGACTGAGCATTCAAAAGTCTGGGGCAGCATTGCCCCAGTGAAGAAGGAAGATAACTTGGTCTGAAAGAGAGAGAAACACTACAAAGGAACATCCCATCCTGAGGAAGTTCCAGGATTTCATAGATTAGAAGTCTACATTCATGTTCCCCTTGTCATAGTTAAACCTGCATTGTACTAATTTCCATTACTTTTGTATTCATTGCAGGCACATAAAATCACTGCATTTCTGTTTGTGTCATTCTGCAAGATGTGTTCTTCAGAACATCAGAAGCACTGGCAATTCTTATGCTTAATTGAACATATAGCTCTAAATCTACTTTCAGGCAGGTAAACTGTGCAATAAGTTCAAAATATGCAGGTGAGTTTGTATATTGATTGAGTAGAAGCTCTGCTGAAATTAGAAATCAGGAATTTGTATTGTCTTTCTGTTCCCATCCTAATATTTTAACCCTCTGGTGTTTTTTAACTACTGAGAGAGGGTTGGAGACCTTGGAAATGTTGTTCTATTACAAGTTGCATGCAAATGGGATTCTGAGTGGAAGAGATAAACCTGAGTTAGAGCTTCTACACCCTGCTCTGAGAAAGCAACACTTGAGAGCATGGTCATGTTGTTGGTAATTCAGATAATTCAGAAGAGCCAGAGGAAATCAGGCTTCATTTCTTATATTGCTGAGGAAGCTGCTTGGTTTTTCTTCTTATTTCTGTCTTCGTTTGAGGGGTTTGGTCTTTGTTTTGTTGTTTGCTTTTGTTTGGTTTGTTTGTGGTTTTTTTTTTTGGTTTTGTTTTTGTTTTTTGTTTTTGTTTTTGTTTGAGTGTTTTGTTTTGTTTAAGCAACTGAACTGCAAGTTCTTCGGAGGCCAGGCTCTGGCATAGGTTTGAACCAGCTCCGTAACTTACGCTCCCAGGTGTTCTCTATTAGCATGAAACCTCTCAGTAGCTGCCTCTCTGAAATTTCTGACCAATTTAACTGGCCCAAATTGAATTATAAATGGAGTAAACTCTTGGTTCTTTGATCTCTGCTATCTCAGTGTAGTTATTAATGTCCTTTATCTTACTCACTGCATAGGTAAAAAGCTGGAAAGACGTAAGAAGCTAAGAAATTTTTTTTGTACCAAATGTTTTTATATCTACAGTGGGAAAAATCAGAAAGTGTGAAGAAATGCATGAAATGCATTGCTAACAATGGGCTATTATGAGGGGAGCACTAAAAATGGTGTGAGGCAATATTGTGTTAGTAAATCAAAATTTCTGTTTTCTACAGATAATTACAGCTAGTCTAAAACAATCTATCTGAGAGATGTGTTAAGTATCCAAAAGCATTTCTGAAAATAAAATAGTATCAGTTTGTTTGAACATTTCCCCCACAGTTTTCATTCTTTCACTATTTTGAATTTAACTCTATGGCCTTAAAATATTCTTTTCATTTAGGTGTATAATATGTTTAATTTCTTTATTAAGACATATTATAACTTGGATAAAGAGGTCCAGAAAGACTAATCAGATGGTAGCTTGCCTGTGCTAAACTTTATGTACACAAACATACTACCCCTTTTTCGGGTCTGAACTGTAGATGTTTTTAAGCACCTACTTCAGGAGAGGCTTTGGTGAGGTTGCACAGAGCCCACAGTATCACTAAGTCCAATGAAAATAGTTCAGGCTGAATGAACCAGTCATTGACATGATGGGCTTTTTAAGCTATCCACACAGAGCCTAACCACATAAGGGACTAGAAACCACCAGCATAGCCACCTGTGGAGTTCATTAAAGAGCCAGATGTTGTTTCAGAAAAATAAATACTTCCTCCAGCCTGGCATCTAAGTTCTGTATATCTCTATCAGAGGAGGGGTATTAGTGTAGCAGATTTGGATGACAATCAGCTGCTCTCCTGCCATGACACTGCAGCCACTTCATGCCACTTTGATTTTTACCATAAAATAGACATTAGAGTTTTAAGTTCATATCAGTGTTCACATGGATATCTGTACAGGGTGATTAGACATCAGATGCATTTCATATAATCTTAGAATTTATATGGGAAATATTGTGTGAATTACTCAGTCCTCTCCATTATGGAAAATGGAATAATGCCTCTGTTCTGCACATGAGAAGATTATGTTCAGGTCATTCAATAAAACAATGGGAATAGGTAAAAGAATTGACTGAACATCTGTCACCAGCTGAGGAAAGTCCATAACTGTATTTATTTTCTAGATAATCCAACACTCATCTGTGTAGTTGTCTTTATGATTTTTTATAAATTTCAAAAATATTTGAAAAGTAATATTTGGATACATTAATGCTCACCTTTAAATGTCTATATCAACTTGGTTCTACCTAGATAAAATACGACTGTTGGGAAAACCTCACTTATTTCTTTTATTTTTTTCACTGAATTCTGCTATTTGTTTCTCCCAACACAAGATTTTTATGGCCACTTTTAAGTTTCTCTATGGCCCTGTCCTTTTCTGGATGCTTTGATGTCTCAGATCAAGTATGGATGTTAGTAATTCTTAATAATCAGCATGTGATACCTGCTCTGATAATCCCAAGGATCATTTTTACAGCGGGCACTACAGCAGGGTCTTGTGTCCTCAAACACATCATGCCTGACACAGACAGAGCCACAGCTGAATGAATATACACTCTTTTATTTTCTGGAAGCACCTGCAGCAAAATGCTGTGTGGGAGCTCAGAGCTCCTAGCATGCTGGGATCTAAGGAACAATTGAATAACAAGGACTAAACTCTTCCAGAAAGGCTTCTGAGGCAGGCACATGGCTACCCTAATATCAGTTCTAATGGTTAGTGTTTGGTCAAGTTATGTGCCAAACACAGCATGTATTAGAAGAAAATCTTGTATGGCTTTAACAGTGTATGAAATAATTTTAACCACAGGTGTTTATCATGGTAGAGTAACCCCACATTAGAGCATTGCACCAAATTAACTCCAGCTATACAGCTAAACAGGTGGAAAAAAGTGCATGAAGAAAAGGTTTTCTCTAATTAATTATCTAGTTAATACTTAGTTACTTTTAGGGGCTTAGCAAACAAATTGGGTGCTCTTGTTTGTCTTATCCCTACAAGGAAAGCATTCATACAGGTGGTCACTGTTTGGCCTTGCTAATGTAGTGATGAATCGTTCCTGGATCACCTCTTTATAGAATTGCAAATACATGTAAGTATTTTTAAATTAAGAGGTTTAGACACACTCTGCTAAAAAACCACTCCATGGGCCAAACTCAGGTAAGGTATCTCATACGTGTAGCTCAAAGTCCCTCTCTCAATCCCTAGATAAAAAAAGCCCCACTTGTCCTGTATAGTGGGTATTCAGAACGTGAGCATAGTGGTGTCAAAGGTGGCTAAGAATGACATTTATATCTGTGGGGGAATGCAACAGCACCAGAAGCCATCAGAACCTGAGGCTCCTCGTTAGGGTAGGAGCAGCATTGGCTATCTGTGCCTGTTAGGCTTTGATTCCCAAGAGAGCTCGGGTATGTATATGTGAAACAGCACTACGTTGGCTTGATCTGTCCTCAGTGTCTCTGTGCCTCCCTTCTTCCCTAATTCACAGAGAAGTGGTCTGAGAGGCTTTGGGGTATAGAGTTAGTAAGTTCCTAGTTTCCTAAATGGAGCTAAGTACTTTGTTGTAAACAGTGAGGTTTGAAGTGTATAATATCCCCTGTCAAGTCTGAAATGTGAGAGGCAGAAGGGCAGATATTAGCAGGCATTTGGGCAGAGCTTTGTGCCTTGAATTACTTCTATGGCGAATCTCACTTCTGTAGTTACTGAAGAGCACTGAAGAGCTCCTGCTGATGTGGCACCAGAATTTCCAAGTTCGTCAAGTAGAAGGTATTCTTGTTACCTCCTCCTCCTTTTGTGCGCTGGAGCCCTACAGACGTGGCAGCTTCCTGAACTGCTTCCCAATTATATGGTATGCATGTTGTATATCCCTTGGTGACCGTCAGGACAAGAAGAGAGACAACACTTCCAAATTAAGAGCCACGCAGTTTAAAAAAAAAAAAAAAAAAAAGTGAGGAGTAAAGAATAAAAGCATTAAAAGCAGCAAATACTTATTTTCTTTTTTTCCCCTTTGCACAGAAGAGTTTTGTAGCAGCTCAGCCTGATACACTGAGACTGAGAATTGCCAGGTCTTGGGATTTGAGTTTTGTTTGTTGCAGTACCTCAGTAACATAAAAAAAATATTGTTATTATTTGACTAAAGCTTGCAAGGGCGAGACATTTGCAAGGGAAATCTTCAGTCTCTTTTGCCTGCCCCTTCTGAAATGGCAGAAGCTGGGAGGCAAGATGACTCACTCGCTTTCTGGGACTTTTAATTTTAAAGTGTCTAGAGCTGCTGTGAGTGAGGCCAGGCTGTGGAACACCCGGAGCCTGGAAGGGTTTTATTACCCCCTTCCACGTCATCCTGCAGTTCTCAAATCCCTGGAAGAAATATTCAAGCAGAGCAGGGGGGAAGGGAATCCTTTGCTTTTTGACCTGCAAGTTTTCTTGCGTTCCATTAAAGTGTTTGCATCTTCTACCAACAAGCATACATTTTGTCATTTGTTCCAAGAGCATTTCTACTTCCCATGGGTTTGTTCAGAACACCAGCGAAGTTAACATTTTCCTCTGTACCATGGAAAGGACATTTTGCCCCATCCTCTGTGCCTGTACTTTACTATTGTGAGTTAGAAGTTGCCCCATCACCTCTGAATTTTTCTGTTCATAAATATAAATGTACTTGGTTGTAAAAAACAATACTAGGGACGTGCCAATATTTCTGAAAAATCACAAAGAAGTAATGTAAAGGAGGAGTATAGTTCTAAGTTTAATACCTTGAGTAGCATATAGTTTACCACAGAGCTAAAGAAGCAATTCACGAGCATTTTGCAGCTAAGCACAAAGGTGCTTGCATTTCTGTTAGGATAACACATGGATCATGAGCTACAGTCTCCTTGGCAGCACTAGGAAGAACAGTTTTAATGAATGGCAAATGTCTCACCTTCCCTGCTCTCTCCACCCGCATATAAAAGTTTTCCTGCTCCTTGCCACAACATAAACCCGTTTTTTAACTTAATCTGAGCTGCTTTACATAGTTGTACAAAGGAGTGAAAAAATAATCTGTAAAACACGTGGAGGGTAGAGGCAGGGCTTCAAACAGTCTGTGCAGAGTAAGATAAAAAGAATCCAGTGGGAAAACTGCTAGGAGAAGCTGGCTTGTTTCACTTCGTGACCTGTCAGAAAGATACAAATGACAGACCATATCCAGGCTGAGCACAAAGCCTGGGCAAGATCTGGGAATAGCCTTTGTTAAACTGCCCCCTGGATCTTGAAGAGGAGGTGCACCAGGGCTCAGGATCAAGTAAACCAAGGAGGAATCTACCACTTAATCTAACACTACAAGTGTTTTAAATTATTGAGATTTTAGAAAATGTGAGGACAGTAATGAAAAATGAGAGAATGATGTTGTAAAATTAAAAAAAAAAATATTTTGTAGTTTTGGTGATGATCATTTTTACTAAAAACACACTTTTTACTTAAAAAATGAAGGCTTTTAATATTTTTTTTTTTGCTTTTTACTAAACCTCCCTTTTTTACTAAAACTCTTCAGTATTTAGTATCATATGTGGGACAGAGGGGTTGCTAAATAATATTTTTATTTTTTTTTAATTTGTATGCAAAACCATTACTGAAAAGTGTACAAATACCCAATATTACAGTAAAACTGATCTATTGTCAGGAAAATTTCTGATTTGAAAGAATTATTTTTTTTTAAATAAGTTTGCACAAAAATTTTTTTAAAATTCCTTCCAACAGTATCAAGTACCATTTCACAGAATCAGGTAAATGTTTGCTGATCATGATCTCTGGAAGTGAGTTAATTCAATTTCCTTCTTGAACCAGCAGAGTTGCCAACACTATATCAGGTCAGCTATGCCTGAACAGGTAACTCATACCCTGGGGCTGTTACTTTTTTGTCTCTGTGAAGAGATTCCTCATTAGGTCTTTCCCAAAGAAAGGACAAATGAATAGGGAGCGAAGATGTTGAGAAGAATTTTCTAAGCACATCTGTCAAAGACAAACCTGAATAAAATAAATTAGTCTCCCTCATGGCTAACTCACTGGGGGCATTCCCTATTTCCTGGTATGTTATCAGCAGCTCCCATCTATGTTACAGATCTCGTCTGCACTTAATTATGAATTTAGGGTAGGGGAAACATTTGTTCATGAGAAATCACTGAAAGAAGAATTCATAATGGATGAAGAAAAACAGTAGTTACAGAAAAGTTTTAGAAATTAGCTTAGGATAAGAAGTCTTGCAGTGGGACAGTGTGAAAATCTCATCAATATGATGACACAACAAATATCTTTCATTATAAATGTTTGATTCAAGGCTTTTCATTATTGTCTAGAGAGCTGTATGTGAGTTCTGCTCCACCAAGGATTCTTAGGCCTTATTCAAACAGAACAAAAGCATTTGTGTGTGACACCACCATGGGGTCAGGGGGTGAACAGTGTTATCACTAGGATTCAGAGTGATCTTGATGAATTGGAGAAAGGGGCCAAAACAGTGGAGATGCATAAATAGATGAATCATTGCTAGGTGAGTGATATCACTCTGGAGAAGGATAAACAAGGTAGAAAAGAGGATTAACAAATCAGTTTTGAGGAAATTAAGATTGACAGAACATATAATCTGTATTCTTTTAGCATGTGAAAGGTTGCTTTCACTTCATTTGGGGCAAAACAAGTAATATTTTTATTTTTCAAAAGCCAAAAGACTTGGATTAGCTGTTACAGAAAACCTTTCTACTAATACTACTTACCTACCAACACTTTTGAGACAGGTGGCAGAAATAATTTACTTAGTAATTTTAAAAGTATGTTAAGTGTGTGTCAGAGTTCATATAGAAATATTTACCCGTGCTTAGAAGGGATAGATTAAGCTGATTTCTTGACTTCTCAGCCCATTATTTCTATTATATTTAATAGACTAAATTTCTTAGATTTTTGATGGGCTTGCAGTTAAAAGCCCAATTCCAATGTCTGCCCAAAGACCCCATCTTTGCTAGACCTTAGGGGGAGCTGGGACTTTTTTGTGACAATATGTCATGTTGATCAAGAACTGAAAAATCTGGCAAAGAACAGTGAACCTCAGAAACACCTGCCCAAAATGACTTGTTACTTTTGCACATCAAAGGATATGGTATGGATTTTCTGATATGAAACTTCTGATTTTGCCTCAAATCTTGTCTGAAACTTTTCTGCCAAGTGTTACTTTGGATGTGAACAAAATTCCTACATCCCTCTTTATGTCTGAGCCAAGCTGACTGCAGCTGCAATGGTAAATTAAGCAGTGCCTGAGGGCCTTCTTGGCCACTACAAATGGTCTGTACTGTCAGAATGGTCCCTGGACTGCTTTTGGCCCATGCCAGTTCATAGTCTGTCAAACAGTAGTATGATACTGTGCCTATTCCAGGGATCAGCCCCCAGATCATCCTTTTATGTAGCACAGTGGTTAAAAAATGTTTCCCAGCCCAGATGTGTGTCAGTACCTGACAGCTCACCTCTGTGCCCAGAATACTCCTGGGCATGCCTGGTGTTCTAGTATAGACACAGACACTTCATTATGAATCTGAAGGTGCATCCTCATTTATGTTCTAATGAGGGCAAAGAGAACATTTTCACTGCAGAGACCTTCAGATATTTTGAGACAATAAAAGATAGGTTCAAAGTAATATAATTTAAATATGAGAAAGAGTATATTCTACTAGGATTCAGAAATTATTAAACCGGTTCCTCAGGGGAAATCTGTGCCTACCACCTAGATTTCCATTTAAATCCAGATTCGTGCTAGCAGTTGCAGAGGAAGGAAATGTTCTTTTTTTTCTTATAGATTAAAATGTGTGAAGGTTTCTATACCATGTTAGATATTCTCATGGCAATGAAATACAAGTAATTTCAATGTTGCTTTTATTAGTAAATGTTTTATTTAATAGAGAACTGTCATAGATCTCACCTGTCTAATATTAACTCATGAAGCAGAAGCGATAAATCAAAATTTCTTTCCTTATAATTAAGTCTATTGTCCTGTTGAGAGTTACTTGTCTTTGGCTTGCACTTTCTCTGTGTGCTGAATAGCAAAAATAGATGAACATACTGGAAAGAAATAGGTTCTTTCTCAGTACTTCATACCAGACAGATCAAACTAATCCATTACAAGTCTTATAAAATTAACTAAAAATTGGGTCACAGAATTTCTTAGCTCAGTCTAATTCTGACCAACACTTTGAAAGCTTTCTAGAGACAGCTTTCACAAGGATTCTCCTGGTCCCACCTAATCAGGAGCAACTGGCTCTACTTTCATATAAAATAATTTAATGCAAGAATTTAAAATTCAGAAGGTTGATTCCCAAAAAGTGCCCGATGCTTGGAGAGGATCTAGTTTATTACTGATTAAAGGGTCTCTGCAACAAAAAGGAATTAATCTCAAGGTAATTATGTATCTCAAGGTGTGGGCCCATGTGAACTTCATGGGATTCAACCAGGCCAAGTCAAGGTGCTGCACCTGGGTTGGGACAACCCCTGGCATCAATACAAGCTGGGAGATGAAGGGATTGAGAACAGCCCTGATAAGAAGGACTTGGGTGTGCTGGTGGATGAGAGGCTGGACATGAGCCAGCAATGTGAATTGCAGCCCAGAAATCCAGTCGTATCCTGGGATGCATCAAAAGCAGCATGACCAACAGGTTGAGGTAGATGATTCTTCTTCTCTACTCCACTCTCGTGAGACCCAGCTGGAGTGCTACATCCAGCTGTGGGGCCTCCAGCACAGAAAGGACATGGACCTGTTGGAGCAGATCCAGGGGAGGGACATGAAGATGATCAGAAGGATGTAGCCCCTGTCCTATGTGGAAAGGCTGAGAGAGCTGGGATTGCTCAGTCTGGAGAAGAGAAAGCTTTGGGGAAATCTTATTGTGGCCTTTCAGTATTTAAAGGATGCTTATAAGCAAGATGGAGACAAACATTTCTGCAGGGCCTACAATGATAGAACAGGGGATAATAGTTATAAACTAAAAGAGAGTAGATTCAGATTTGGTAGAAGGAAAGAAATTTTTAGATAGAAGAAAGAATACTTTATGATGAGCAGGATGGTGAAACACTTGCACAAGTTGCCCATAGAGGTGGTAGATGTTTCATCCCTGGGAATGTTCAAGGTCAGGTTGGATGGTGCTCTGAGCAACCTGATCTAGTTGAAGATGTTCCTGCTCATTGGAGGAACCCTGTGAGGCTTTTGGACAGGTGGTAGTCAGTGCATATCTGCTGGTACAAAGGATGCCAGCACCTAAAAGCCAGGCTTACTGAGGCAGCCTAGGACTTACTAAAGGATATCTTCTTCACAGGGTGTATCAATACCTCTTCTGCCTTTGTCGTGGATGGGAGGGCTGGAAGACACAGCCACTGCTAGAGTGGACATTTTGATGTGGACATCAGTTTTAGAGGAAGAAAGAACGTTTGAATAGAGGAAAGGTTGGATTTCCTCAAAAAGATATGAAAAAAATGCAGCCTGAGTTTTATCCTCTGAAAAGGTAGAGCTGATGAGGGATCTAAGAAGGAAGCAGGTCTCAGCAGTTTGCTGGCTTTCAAAAACAGAAGTTCAAGGCACTAATATGTTATTTCATTTGAAAGGGTGCCTTGCAAAGGTACATGGTACCCTTGCACGGGCATAAAATTCACACTTCAGAGAGGACTGCTGTTTTGCTGTCCTGCTTAAAAAACACACCATAAGTCTTCTGCCATCCCTTAAGTGCATCAGAAGATGCTTTGACTCTACCTTGCAAAGGGTTTTTCATCTGAAGGTCATAAAAGCATTTTATATTTTGGCTGTGCACCATTGTCTCCATTTCATGTGGGGGAAACTGAGGCATTAGGAGGCAAGATGATTTGCATTAGTAGCTCAACAGGCCAGTGACACAGGCAGCAGCATGAAAATTATCTTATGGTGGGGAGTTTTAACTTTGTAGAGAAAGCGGATTTTTTTAGTTTGCATTCAACTTCACAGTATTTTACTTCAACATCTATAGATTCTATAGAATCTGCTTTTAACTCTTTCCCTACAAGGAATTTAAGTGAATATTTTTCTTTCACTTTATACCACAAGGTTTCCTGGAGATTGAAGAGAGAAAGCAATGGGAATTTTATTTCTCCAGTTCATCCCACATTTATATAACCAGAGTGAAATCTGTTTTCTGTTAAAATAGAGAGGAGGGCAGAGACTGGTGGTTTTTCTCTCTTTTTTTTTTTTTTTTCCCCTTTTTGTTAACAGACCCAAAAGTTGTCTGGAAACTGTGCCAAAACAATAGCATAAAAAGAATGCATCTGGAAGTCATTAGGGCAGCTCGGAGTGGGCAGTGATTAAAGCAGTGTGGAATTTCTACCTTTTTTTTCCCCCTTTACAGTTTCTAAGCCAATCAAACACAACACAACTTTAAAACCAATCAAAACCCAACACTTTTTAAGTCTTATGAATATGCAAGCCCCCTATATCCTCCCTGAAGGCAGGGATCCCTTCTGTAAGACCTTCCAACACAGTTCTCTGCACTATTTAGGAGAGTTCAAATAGCTTTACTTTTGTTCTGCCTTTTTTTTTTTCCTATAGGATTCACTGGAAAATTCTGACTTCTTTCTTATATTAAAAAACAACTGCTAGAACATTATACTGGCATTGTAAAATACAAAGCTACAATTTGGCATTAAAGCCAGATTCCTGTAGAGAATTAGAAGAATCAAATTACGAATGAAGATCTCTCTTCTGTTCAACTTCATCCACTGACAGATCTGTTTGCCTGTTGGTAGTTGTTTTCCTCCTGCAGCCAACAGTACTGTGGGAGAGGCTAGCAGAGTCTCCTCCCTGTAGGTCCTGTCAATTTATGCCTTGAATGCAGCAATTAAAGCCAACTAAGTAATGTCAGGGTCCTCCTTTCCTAACTAGCTGCAAACCCCTCATAGGACCTCCTTCTTCTTAGAATATCTGGTGATGCAAAAGGCTGAAAACTTGATCTTTTATTACTCTGGTAATGTCCAAATTTTTTTCATTCCATCTTTGTCTGTAGCAGGAAATTTAATCTACTCTAAAGTCAGAAGCAGCTGCAGTCAAAAATGTGAGAATCTACATTTCTCAACCAATTTTAAAGATAAGTGACATCATACAGAGACATCCATTGCTCCCATTTCATCACCACAAGCAGAGTGACAATTACTGAATTAAGAGACACTGTTGCTGGTACCTGAAAAGACTGTGAAGAAGAGGTGTCTCACTTTATATTTTCATATACACTGTTTGTACTGTGTTCCACTGATGGGAGGGCTATGCTTGCAAGCCTGTGATGCTCCACTTTGTTTGTAAAAAGAGAGGTGATGTTTGTGCAGTTTTCAGTGCTCTGGGGTCTGAAAGATGAAAACTAATGCAGAACTGCAATGACAAGTATGTTGACTGGTGTCAGTAATGGTTGTGTTTTGCCACTGGAGTGCCCTCTGAAATACAGGTCAAGCTCTGCAACTGAAATTTATCTGTTAGTCTATAGCATAGTTTTATGCTTCTTATGGAATAACTCATTTTCCTGTAGCCTATAGCATTGTAAATCTATATACTAGAAAATAGAATATCATACACAGGTGTCCCATTCCTGCCATTTCACCTGGCAGGAGCCCTAGAGGGTGAAAAAGGAGAGGAGTCTATGGCCAGCAGCCAGTGCCTTGCCCTGTGCCCACAGCAGCCTGTATGAGTACACAGAGGTGAGCTGTGGGGGTTGCCTGAGCACAGGTGACTGTTGTCCATAGCTCCTTGCATTTTTCACCCTGTGCATACTCAAGGAGTATGGGAAAATCATATACAGGGATTTTGCCTGGCATTTCTGTTAGAGAAACAAATGGGTTTCCTGCATCCTACTGCCTTAACACAAGTTACTAAAATGTTGCTAACAGGAATTAGCCTATGTATTATTTTGGCTTTGAGATCTCTATGTATATGTATATATTTAGCATAAGATGTATACCTTGATCAGTGCTCTCCCCTTAACAATCCCCATCTTCTGTTCTTATTTGAACTTTGGAGCTGCTTATGCCTGATATTCTTCTCCTAATGGTTTCTTTTTGCTTGGCATTTCTCAGTTTTATCCAGAAACAGTGATAGGACAAATGGGTCAGCTGTCTAACTATTCCTTCCTGCTGTGAGCAGCATTAAAAATTGACCATCTGAAGCTGAAGAGGTTTTGTTTGAGTCCAGGTGCAGATGCAGTAGAAAAATAAACACAGCTTGCAATAGAAACTGAAATAAGGTTCCTAAGAGCCTCTTTCTGTTACATTTCTCTGAATTTGCTAACAAACAGCACAAAACAAGTGAAAGAAACCAAACTGGAAGAGGTGTGAAAGGCATAACAGTGTGAGAGGCCTGAAAACATGGGGAAGAAAATCAATACTGACCACAAGGTGCTGATTCCAGATGTCTTTCTGCATAGCAGAACACTGGACTCCTCTCTCCCATGACTAGCTCCACTGAGATTCGCAAAATTACTTAGGTGAGTAGAACATGAAGCATTAACCCCTCAGGCAGAGATAAGGTTAATCTAAGAAAACAGAGCATTTTGGATGCTTAGTCTTTGTTTCAGATAAATGAGCTGTAGTCAGATTTGCAGCAAAGTGAGGACGCAAGAAGTCATCTGTGTGACTGACAGTGGGGCTCATGAATGGTGCAGCACAGAGGCTTCATGAAGATGGAAGGCAAGATGAATTTCTGCGTGGCCTGTCAATAGCCAGCAGAAGCTATTGAGGAATTTAGGAATAGAAAGAATTCATTCCATACAGACTCCTAGAGTATAGTAATACAGAACACCAAAGAAATAGGAAAGAAATGACGCCTGCTGTGAATTCACAGCACAAATGCTGTGGGCTGCTGGATTTCTGTCTTTTCTCACTGTTTTACATGTTTGTTTACCTGTGTCAGACAAACCACAAAGGTCAGTAAGGCAGCTGGGAACTGGTGAAGGAGGTAACCCTCCCCAGACTAGACAATCACAGATAAACCGACATTAATGATCATTATTCTGATCAAATAGTTTCCCAAAGAAGAAATAGGAATACCTATTTTCAGTTATTTGGTAAAGTCTCCAAGAGCAGCAGTCATTAGGAGCACTTGGATATAATGGATGAAAATGCCAGGTTTTCCAGGCACTGATGTGAGAGAACTGCAGCCTGAGGTGAGAACGGGGATGTCAGAGCTTCTGCACATTAGGAGAAAACCATAAACTTTTCCCATTTTGCTACTCTGTAACTATGGAGGTTTTATATATTCCAACTTTCTTTTCCAGTTCTTCTCAGATAACAGCCATGCTGTTACTTACAGATGTAACTTTTCTTGTGAAATTCAGGTATTTCTGTTAGCGTTCTTAAAGGAGGCAGAGCAAGCATGTAATTAATGTAAATGATAGCCACAGGAAGTTTATTAGCATAATGTTCAGTTATTCCCCCATTCTTCATTCTTTGACCCTTCCCAAACGAAATGGAATATGTTCTGAGGAAATAAAAAACATCTTGTGAACAGCTTCATGTGAATTACCTTGATGGTATCATCCTGACCTTTGTAATCAGGTATTGCTGATCAAGTAAGCAAATGATTACACACTTCCCTACATTTGAGCAGAGATATCCACAGACATGGAAACCACAAGAAACAATGGCCATTTGCCAAAATAACCAGCAATTCTGTCACCATTTCAGAAATTAGTTACCCTAGGTTACCCACTTTTTTCACAGATGTGAGAGGTGAGATTTTCATGCCAGAAAAGAGGCACAGTGGGTGTGGGACTGCTTTTCCAGTCCTGAAGAATCCTGGAGTTTCATACCCTTCAAAGTTGCAGAGCAAAAGTGGGAGAGAGAAAGGGAAGAAGATGCTGCAAGAATAGATGTACACTGCAAAATTATTCTGAGAAGTTGGACATTTAGCTGTGGTGTGGGAAACACAGAGTCAAATTCCTGTCCAGGGTCAAAACAAAGACTTAGATAATCGAATTCAGCACCTCAAATTCTTGTTTTTCTGTGCTAAGTCATCCCTTTTCAGAAGGACATGGCAGATCTGGGAACCAGCCAGTGATCAGCCTTTAATTTTCCTTTCTATCACAGGATACAGGAAACAAGGATATAAGGGAAAAGAAAATCAACATGTTGAGACAAAGTGAAAATAGCATTTTTCTTTTCTGTGCATTTTTATATTACAAAGAAACCCCTAAATTTCTACACAAAACTATTTTTAAAGGAAGATTTTAGGAGAGATTCTTAGAGTATGAGAAGATATTTGATGCAGGAGAGGATATTTCATCCTGGATAATGGTAAGAGACTGTACGGATAAAAAAAATGAAACTTAATTATATAGAAGTTATACAAAATACAACATTTATCCTGTAAAGAAGGTGAAGGGAAGTGGAATGGACAAAAATGAACACTTGGTCTTCCATATCCCAAATGAACTGGGGGGGGAAAAAAAACAACCCTGAGAGATTTCTGAAGAATCTTAAAGGACTTTGTTTAAAACCACAAGACAGAGATCTGGGGAAATCATGATGTCACAGGGCTTCTGTTTTGAACCTCAAAGTGCTGAGAGGAGTGGTATGGGAGAGGAATCAGTGAATGAAATTAGTTAGATCCTAAGCAAATGGTAAAATATCCTCCAAATATGTGAATGAGAGACAGTGGCAGGAAGGAAGAAATGGACTAGTAAGCAGTGAGAAAAGTGAAAGATGAAGGAAAAAAAAGAGTTACTTGTAAAGCAATATGTAGGTAAGTATTTTGCTTCATTCTTAAGAAGAAGGTTATGCTTTTATTTACTGAAAATTCATAAAAAAATCATGATGACACTAAAATAAAAAAATTTAAAAATCCAAATGAATATAGTCCAGAATATTTGCACTGTTCAGCTTTGTGGGCCTACCATGTCATGACACCAAATCTCATACTGAATCTTCCAGATCTGTAGAGACCATCCAGTAAAAGTGATTGTTGTCAACATTTGATCCGAAGTGAATATAACTCAGCACTTAGTAGGGGGGAAATGTTCACAGGCCACATCTTAAGAACTGTGGAAGAAGAGATAGAAGTGGGGTTTTTACTGTTAAAGGAAACTATGGAGTGCACTTCTGAGATTGTGCTGGTAACTGAGTGGCTAATGGGACAGAAACTTATTTCAGTGTAATTAATGTAGGCAAATGGACTCTCCAAAGAATCTTTGCTGTCACTGACCTTACTGATCATGTCAGACCTATATCCTGGAGTAAGCATTGCTGGCAAAGCACAGGAACAGCTAGATAAAACCAAACATACTTGATAAACTATAACCTGAATTCAGCCAAGGGTCTGTTAACAAAGTTTTGAGACTTTTTTGAAGGAAAATTTGCCACTTAACATAAAGGCGGCATAGAAGCAGAAAGCACAACAGAAACCTTATCTTTCACATAATCCTTTCACAGCCCTGAAGGTGTCTGCTTGTTTAAAACAAAACACATCCCTGGATTCTGGTTTTAAATGTGGACTTCAGCACTCAGTCTGTGAGCAACACTCATGAACAGGTATAAGAAGAGGCCTTGTATCTAACAATTTGTTTTCCCTGTGGCAATATTCTCCCTTCGAAGGTAGCCTTTTATGTAGCTTTAAGCAATCTTCCTGTCTTGATTATAAAAGCACTCTGCTCTTTTTGCAGAGGACCTGCTGTTCTCTCTACCCAATATATATACAAGATGCCTTCAGTAAGTCTTGGTGGCCAAAACAAAAGGGATGCCTTGTTCGGAGTATTGCAATGAGCACGACAGTGTGCTGATTTTGGCTTGCTCATTTCCCATTCCACCCTAACATTTCTAAATTAAACTCCTATTTTCAGAATTCCAAAGACTGTTCCAAGGTTTATGTGATTCCTTTAATTATGGCTTGAAGTAGAGGCCAATGCATTCCAAGAAACCAACAATTACCTGCAACATGTTATTACAGTGAGACTTATGGAGATCTGCAGCTTTTATGAAACTCCATGAGACATAACAGAAGAAGAAACTGCTGAATCCAATGAGGCTGCAAAAAAAGAAGTCTCAAAGTGTTAGTCTTCTTCCAGTACCATAGTTGTCATAACAGAATTAAAATGCAGATGGAACTGCCATTTGAAAGACTCACAAGGTAAATAAGGAGTGTATAACATGAATGAATAAAAGTTGAGGAACTAAATTTATTTATTTTTAAAACTATCATGTATATACTTGACAGTTATATTGCTTTTGACATACTGAAAGATATTTTCAGCAGAGACCCTGCAGTCAAAGACCCCTGAAAATTCAATAAGACATGCTTTCCTTAACAGGGTCATGTGGGGTGATTGTTCTGCAGATGTTTCTGAAATAGACATCTATTACAGTGTAATTTATGTTTTGGCAGCTGGGCTCGTTGAACCTGATGATCCCTTCCTATGCTCTGCTTTCCTGTATATACTCAGCACATTTACTGATTTGGAAGTCCCAGGGTAGAGTTTGTTTCTCTAAAGGTAGATGTCAACAACAAAGGAATTTATATCTGACCTAGGCATTCTGCTATAATAGTGAAAGAAGATATAGGCAGTCATCTGGGGGTGGTATTTTGACATTGCACTGCACCATGATATCAGTACATTATCAGTCAGAATCGAAGTATGAACTATGACAGGCCTATATAGGCAGTGGCTTTGAAATTGTCTACACATTGTCAAAACTGTAAAGTGAATGTGATAGCTGGTAAAAAAAATAAAAATAAAATGTTACAATGTTCATCCCAGAACAGGAGAGAAGAAATATAGACAAAAGGGCTCCTTAAGCAAAAATTGTAGAGACATGGAGAGAAAGAGGTACACCAATAGGTTGCCACATTAGCTGAGATGGTGCTAGCTTTTTTTACCTTTTTAGCAAACTATTTTCTTTCACAGACTAAAAGTAAATATTAATATATTTCCAAACTGCAATTATTTTCAAAACAGATGCTCAAAGAAAGAAATTTTGTTTAGGAACTATTTCCTGAAGGCACCTACTGCAACAGGTGTACTGTTAGAGATCTGTGGAGATAGAAGGGATTCTTTGCACTGTAGCATTTTGCATGCTCTCCAAGACACTTAGGCTTAGGATACAGATCTGTGTAGATCACACCTCCTCTCATTCCCATGGGCAGAAGGGTGTGCTTGCTTTGTGAAGCACATTTAAAGAAGAATAGATTTGGCACATGGCTGGGAAATCTCTGTCGCTGGCTGACAAAACTACCTCAGTAATTCACTAAAAGAAAAACATGAAGCATTTAGGAGTTTTGAACTTAATTGTGAGCATCTTGCTGTGTGGATTTTCTGCCTTCCTTTGTCAGACTGAGTGGTGGAAACACGGCTGTGCATCTGCCATACTTGGGTCCTGTAAAGGAGAGGAGATTTGTGCCTCTGTGCGGGTAACAATGCAAACATGGCACACATGAAATGTCTTTGATGATAAACCCATGGCTGAACCACATGCAGTTCCTCAGAGATTTGTGTACTTTGTCTAGTGCCCTAAATGTCCTTACAGAGAATTATCCTGGACACCAAGCAATTGCTGTACACTAAATTGCATGAATTCACTTGTAAAACCAAGAACAGGAACATCCAATAGCCAGTGGGAGAATATTTTCAAAATACAGGTGCTCTATTTTCGATCTGTCACTTCTGATTATCGGGAAGGGCTGATGGGAAGTTTTACAAAAATGCCTTTGAAAGACAAGACTGAGAACTACAGTCCATAAGGCTGCTGTCTGTCATATTCAAGGACTCGGTAGAGATATTGATTTTGCAGCATGTTTTTTCTTGTCCTTCACAAGTATTTAACTCCCCATTGATACACGGTTATCTGTTCTGTTCCTCTCTTTGTGCTCCATATATGTAGGTAAAAGACTCCTATTTAATTTCCTGCCAACCTCCTCTTTCTGCATAGGTAGAAGCTGTCTTTCTTTTCTCAAATTGTCTAACAGATTAAGTTACTTTTCCCAGCCTGTATTTACCCTGGATATCCTAATAAAAGATAATAACCCTTCTATGAACCTTGCTTCATAGATGGCTGCATAACTATACTTTCAGAACTAAGGAATAACAAAGCTGTCAGCCGCAATTGAAATTTGGAGGAGTAGAAACACTGAAAAAAAACCCAGATGAAATAAGTATTAAAGATACCTCCACCCCAGCTGATTGTCTTGAGATTTTTTAGAAATGTTCATATCTTGGGCAAGACCACCTGTAATCCCTTAGGAGACTGTCAATTGTGTTAACTGTGAATCCTGTGACCACTTTTGCAAAGCTGTAAGTTTTATTCTGCAGCTTGTTCAATGTTAATATTATTTTGGCTCATTTTTGTTCCTTCATACCCCCTTGATGGTTACTCTAAGAATAAAAAAATGGCCAACATTTTCACGTCAATTAAGCAACATGATTTGTCATTCACTAGTTTAAATTTAAAAATTGGCCCAAGGAGAAGGGAGAGAATTAATCTACAGTATCATTCTTTTTCTTCTAGGAATAAAGAGTAGTTGCATAATGGTACACTTCAGTCAAGTGAGATGAGGCTTTTTCCTGCCATGCTGTTATCCTCTGAAGTCACTGGGTGGGTCCAGATGGCACTAGGAAACCGGATGGCATTCATTAATTCTGTTGTGAAGTGCAAGTGGGTTTTTTGTCATCCTAAAAAGATAGGCTTTTCCTTTCCCTTGCAGGACTTCAGCATGCTTTGCTGTCTTGTACAGTGAGATTGACAGCAGCCTGATTCTGTCTTGGTGAAGGAGCAATGCATCTCTTCTCCATAAAGAAATTTCTGTCAAAATGATGACGCAATCAGTAGCTCTTTTTCTTTTGAGGGACTTTTTACACTTCAGTGTGCTATTCATCAGTTATTTTGGGAACCAGAATGGTAATAACTGGGATATCTGTAAAAACCTCTGCCATTTCTGGGAAAACAAACTTTAAGTTGAAAATGTTTTTCCTACACTTACAATATGAATTCCAGTGTTGCCTATAGATATATGATAAAACACGACTTGATAATAAATTTAAGGCCTTTTTTGCTCTCAGAATGTTTGGTAAGCAGCTTCTTTTCTTTTCTTTTCTTTTCTCTTGCTTATTCCTCCTTTCCCAGATCCTCCAGCTTCTGGTTTTAGTTATGCTTCTGTACTGCCAGCCTGAAACCAGTCCAACAGCTGTCTCAGTCCTTTCCGCCCGAAACTCACACTCTTTCTCTTCCCCCTCTCTCTTTCATTTTTAAAGCAATGTTGCAAATACATTTTGAGCATTGTTTTTAGTGAAGTTTCCACAGAAAGCTGACATGTTATTCAAGCCTCCATATTTAAACCTGGGAATATTTTTCTTGGTTGCACAAAGTTCAAGGGAACGTGCTCCAGTTTTCTGATGCTGAGTATGCACTGCTGAAGGAAGGTCTTATCAGGCCATGTCTCTTTAACAGGAGAGAAGATCAAAAAGGCATGTTAGCAAGCCAGGATAAGCGACAACCTACCCTTAGTGTGGGATGTAGTGAAATATTTGAAAGCTAGTGGAAAAGAATGTCAAATCTATAAGTATGCCATTCAGTCAAAATTTAATATTTGGGATACATACTTATTTTTTCAATACTTTCTTCAGCCTGAGATGGAACCACCATGACACATAGGACAGAGTTCAACTCACCTGAGATTTTTCAAATTCAGATATGTACACAAGAATGTAGCACTTGAAAAGGAAACTTTTGAGAGAATGTGTCTTAGATGTCTGTCCACTAAAGGGGAACATTTTTCTAGCTTTTAGAAACTGGGGTGGATGAACGCCTGTGATGGTTCTTATGAATGGCTCATGCTTAGCACACATGTGAAGTGAGCTTAGTCTGACAGCTTTATGGTCACACTCAATCTGCCTTAACTATAAATGTGACCTGTCCCATGGTACTTTCTATCAAACTGCAAGACAGAGGATGCTTTTGTTATGCCTCTGCTTCCAGTCTGTTTATAAAAGAGAGAGCTGTAGCTGTTGCTCCAAAATAGCTTTATTGAACTGGAGAATTTTGAACTTGAGTAACTGGATGATTATAGGACTCATAATTTCTAGTTTAAATTTATAATCATAACACTTAACTTTATTTTTTTCATGTGCTAACATTATTTACAGGGTTAAATATCATGTCCATTCCCTGATGTTCAACTTTCCTATATGATTACATGAAGTGTTATGTGATTGGAATGATATCTTTTTTGTGTGTGCCCAAAACATTGTCCTGTGCACCCTTAGTTGCAAACCCACTGCTATTATGCTACCTAATGATTTATCTAAATGAAAACAGTTGATTGGTTAATGAACCTTAGAGAGAAATAGGGTAACAAAAAATGCTAATGATAGTTATCAGTGGACTGTGTTTAAAGCAGCAACAGTAATCTGAGAAGCTTTATGACAGTTTGTAAAAACTTCACACATTAAAATTCACACATTAAACTGTTTAAAAATGACATATGTACTGTTACCTGCAGCCTTTCTGACAACAGAAGAATTTGTTCACTGTTACAAAGTGGGAATCATTTTTATTCCTATCTCTGGGAGCTGAGGAAAGAAATCTTGCTTGCCAGCTTGCCATCTGAAGTGTTCTAAATAATCAATCAAATTACATTGGAGATAATATTTTAATGTCTAATTCATTCAGTCAAAATATTTCATTATTACATTTCCATTATAGTATCACCACTTACAGTCCAATCCTGTACATTTTTGTATTCCATCTTATTGCAACAACCTTTCCTTTCCTTTTCTCTATTGCTTCAGTATAGGATTTTCTTATTTGTTGGTTTTTTAATTTCCTTTTTGTGTGTGTAAGGGCTCCCAGATTTACAGTAGATTAATTTCCAGTCACTACTTTTCCTAAGGGTGCCAAAAGCCTGTCTTGAATCTTTTGTTAACCTTTTGCTGCTGTAAAGCACTTTCATATATATTGATATTAGCACTCAGTCATTTTCTTCTACTTCAGTCATCTTTTTTAAGTAATTTCTGAAAAAAAGAAGTGATAGTAGCATTTTAAAAAAAAAAAAAAAAGAAAAAAAAAGAAAAAGTTGTACTTCAGGGAGACTAAAATTTACCAGACTTTCTCTAGAGTGACTGGGTTGTATTCCAGTAGGAATTGCAATCCTACCTTGGAAGACTGATTCAAATCGAGCCAAAATCGATGTTAAGAAATTAGCTATTCCCTGTTTCTATTGACTTACTACCTAGAATAATTGGTACATGATAAATACAGCTCAAGCCACCAATTACAATCATATTTTTAATTGTGTTATCAGTCTGTCTTAGTTCCACTGCCTTTTTAAACGTCAGGGAAGTGTGATCCATCCTACCCTAAATCCATTGAGAAATGCATTTTCATTAGGATTTTCTTCATGAAGTAACTATTCTTTAGACCACTAACACTGCAAAGCAAATGAAATTAAACTGTTTCTCTTTGCTGTGTCCCCTTCCTTGGAGGTAACTGCATGATTGTATGTGTCAAGCACAGGATAAACCTGGAGACTAATAAAAAGGCAGGTACTCAGCTATAGGACAAACTGCGGACACAGAGATAGGAAGGTCTGCAAGAATTATGCTTTTTTAGGCCATATTAATATGGTTTGAACATAAATACATTCTCTATATTGATTTCCCTGTAGATCTCAGGCCAAGATGTTCTGTATTGCAATACATTTCACTGTGCAATGGTCTTCCATGAATAACTAATTCACTGCACTATAAAATGTCAGGGACTGATGTTCCCCCAAAATATGGTACTTCTGAGGCATATACTTTCACACTGTGGAGCTATGCCAGATGAGCAGAAAACAAAAAAGAAACGTACAAAAATATGACTTGAGCAGAAAAAAAGTTGCAAGGATACTCTCTCTTAGGCGGTAGGACTATGGCTATGGAGCTCTGCACAAACTATTTCACATTCTGAAGGGAGGGGAAGAGAGTTGATGCAGCTGATATTTGTATTAAAAATGGACGAGCAAGATGCCTACTCTCAGTGTTCTTTGCACAAAACTACTGTCAGAGACACTGTGAGAATGGGGGTACAGTTCACCCTTGTTGCTTTTGAAAACTTTCAGCACGTTTTGTTCCCCAAGTGACTTCACCTCTTACAACATGGGAGGGACCACTGACTTCACTGTGGTAGACAGAATAGTTTATTTTCCCCATACACAGTCTTGCATTTTTCAGGCATGCTAAAATTCATTTGAACCGGAGAGGGGAAGAAATGAAATTTAGAGGCAGTTCTGCAAATCTCTGTTTTTAACTTCTCGGCATTCTCTCTATGGGCCAATGTCTCTGCATTTGCTTCATTTTGTATGAAACTGATGAAATTCATATGTAGCTCCTCCAGTTTGGTAAGTATTTCCATAAATGCAACAGTAATTAAATTCAGCTATTGGCAGAAGTGTAGAAAGTGAAATGCTGCCAGAATAACCGAGTATGCTGTACTGTAAGTTTAGCCTTTCAGAAAGGAGCACAATTTGTATGCAATAGCTTCAAACTGCACAGCTTTAAAAGCACTTTAATTTTAGTCTGAGAGGATTGTTCATCTCCTGTGTTATATACATTCATAGTGCATATCAGTACTCCCTAAAGCAGCTCCAGAACTGGCTGCTTTCTGTGCTGGCTTAGCACGGACTATAGACTGTTTAGTATAGAAGAGGTTACTTCAGTGCCTATAAAGCAAAGCCAGTTGCAAAGCCAAGCTAACATCTAATTTAGAGATGTAATTTTTGTCTAATGCAAACAGACCTACATGGAAAATATTTCTTAAGTGCTTTTCTGAAGCAAGGCAATGATATGTGGGACAAAGATGACAGGGAATTATCTGAAATGGAAAAATGCAAGGTAAGAGACGTGATGTGGCTGTCAGTAAAAACAGCTATTTAAGATCAACCAGAGGAGTTCAGGCCTCAGCCTCAGCATGACAAATACAGCTCTTCTAATGATAGAGTGGGAATTCCAAATAGCCTCTGGCCAGTCTGCTTGGATCTCACTAGACCACAGTGTGAGCCATGGCAATTACAGTGGGGAGCTTCCTCTTGTCCAAACCTTTCTTGGTCTATCTTTGGGTAAGGGGCCTGCTTCACTAACTTGACCTACCTTCATATACACTTCACTCATGCAACAAGATGGGGTGATTGATGTTTATGCAGTACCTGCATTGTAACAGTCTCTTGTAGCTGATTTACCAGAAGCCTTAAGGAATTACTACTTTTTATTTCCTAAGCAGACAATATGGTATATACCTCAAGTGAATCCACTAAGTCCAAGCCAAGGATTTTTATAAAATTCCCTGATGCACAACCTCTGCAGCCAGACCATTTTCCTTTCATGATTTGAAAAGCAGGTAATTAGTCACAAATAATAAGAAGAAGGGCAGATTCACTCCATTTATCAACCTTTTCTATTTTTAAACGGGGTCAGTATAACTGTCTTCCAGTTTTTCTCTTTCTCTGTCTGGAGAATATGCATCCAAATAATTTAAATATAGCTTGAAGATTGAAGGTTTTATGTGAAGTTTATTTGAGGATTTATGCAAACAATAAAAATAAATGGAAAGCAAAAGAAATGGAGCTAAAGCAGTTGAATCTAACTGAAAAAGACCTTAAAAGCAATGTATTCTCCTCCACCTTCTCTGGTGGAAAGAAACTAAAACTAGTGGGAATCCAGAAAAGGTGTAAAAAAAAGAATAATAGCTCTGCTTTCTGCTCCTCTTCCTACCTTCTAAGGAGTGACTGCTTCTTAGTCCAATGAAACTAGGATAAGAACTGATTTTTCCTTCAAGACAAGGAAGGATCAAGCATATTGTCTCTTGACCCTGATTATAAGAATAAACAGCTTACATGCCATTCTTGATCTTGTAGATTTTGTATGACTATTATTTCTGTTATTGTGGCCCATATTCCAACAACTATGTGCTGTCAGTCTAAATAACCTTTGTCTAATGTGCTAAGAACAAACAACTGATAAACTCAATTTTTATGAGAGTATGCCCTAGGTATTTGAGTAGTCCTATAAATATATGTGTGTCCCTACCTATAATTATGTGGGTACGTGTCTGCTTTGTGGCAGTGCCTAGGGAATAGACTATGGAACAATTTCTTTTCCATAGGTGACTGCATTTAAAGAGGTTAAAAAAAGAACTGCATCCTCGATAACAAACACTTGAACCTTGAAAAATCATGAAGTGGTTTCCTGTCCATCCAAAACTGATTCACTAGGCAAGAAGCAGGAAGGCCATGAAGTCTAAATAAACTCTTAAAGGCTGAAATAATGACTGCACCAGAAACAGGTCAATTCATGGTCCAGAACATTTCCTGTGCTATGAAAATACCTAGAATCAGACTAGATCATTAAATTATCAATAATGTTGCTGCTAATTATTTCAGTTTATCACATTTTGAATATGTGGTCAGTCTTTTCCTTCCAAGACTTGCCAGCTGCTGCTTACTTAGCCACTTGTATTTTCTTTTCACATTCCCTATCAAGAGGCACACAGTTGAGAGGTCTGAGGGTTGCTTTGAGGTGAGCTACAGTGGCAGCAGGGTTGCAGAGGGAGTAGGTGCCATATTCACTGTGGCTGAGCTCCAGCAAGCTCTGCATTGCACAGGGTCTACTGGGGAAAATTGTTCAGTGCAAAAGAAACAGACCTCTGCAGACAGTTTTGACTTTTAAAGGAAAGAAGAGCTTTCAGATATGTAGGGGAGTTGAGAGAAACCTTGGGTACACCTGCCTTCCCACCTGAACTCCATCAATTCTAGCTTCATGATGTCTACTCCAGTTTTTGTTGATTTAGGCCTGAAGCAGGAAAGTTTAAAAAAAATTTCCTCCTTACTAGACTGCTGGATTTGGCATTTACTCAAAGCATAAGGGTCCATCCAATCAGTCTGCTGGGACCTTTCCCAAAGAGAACACCTCTCTGCTGCAAGCCTGTAGTCACTTGCAAGTGAGTACATGGCTGAGGAAGCAGGGGCAGAAAGTAATTCCTCCAGATCTTCCCTTTTGCAGCTATTGATTAAACTACAACTGTGTGTAGTTTCTTCAAACATTTTTGTTTCATGCAGTAGAAGAAGGCTGGCTTATGTGTGTCTGGGGAAGTAGTTTGCCACAACAGCAACATGCAATCATTCTTCCCACTCCTTTTATTAACATAAAAATCATGAAGTTCTCTGCAATCATCGTCTCATACAGAAATGTGTGAATGAGAAACTAATCCAGAAGCAGGATCTGTATGGCCGGCATCATTCCTCCAAGGCACAGAGGGAAAAAAAAAAACCAAACAAAAAAATGCCAGAGGCCCACAGACAGCGTTTGGAGCTATTTTCCCCACTATCCATTCCTCTCTTTCTCCCCTTCTTCCAGGCTGTTTTGTTCCCAGGGGCTGGGATTGCTCAGCAGAGCCTATGGCCACATTGGTGCTGGTGGCTGGCCCGCTGCTAGAGCCGTGCCTGAAGAGAAGGGGGGATGACCGACAGGAGTCCTGCTTCATGCAGCTTTTCCTGATTTTTTTCCCTGTCCTTAGAATGGGGTGAAGAAAAATTATGCTCAGTAACTGCCTAGCTGAACTCCTCCCTCTGTCCATCCTTCCTTTCTCCCTCCTCCCCCTTTCTTTTTTTTGGTGTTCAGCCCACTGGCTACGTGGACACTCTGTGGAGCAGAGCCAGGGCAAGGGACACAGAAAGACACGTCCTATGGCAGAGCTTTTCTCCCATTCGACAAAGCTATCTTGGCACTAGAAATTCATCTTACAGCTCTGCATTTACCAGGGAAAGAGAGAATTTAAGGAATAAAGCTTCAAATTAATGCATATCACACTGAAGCTCTAGTGATTTCCCACATCTTCAGCCCCAATTAATTTCAATTTGACTGCATGGCAGGAACATTTTCTTAGCACCATTTCAAATTTCTCCCTTGATTCCTAATCTCTTAGACAATATTTTTGGAAAAGTTAGATCATATCCCAGCACTGGTAAAACCTGCTGATTATAAGATACATGGCTTGTTATAGTTCACTTTACCTAAGGTGAGAGGCGCCTTGGAAATCAGTGTGAGCCTTAATCATAAACACAGACAAATCACTGTGACAGTTTTTATGTAGATGTTGTGTTGCACAAAGAGTACTTCTAATTGTTACTGTCTGTTCTCTTGTCTTAATCTCATCGCTAAAAAAATGTATGTGCTGCGTGCTGAGGTCAGAAATGCATGTAATGTGCATAGGAATCTCAAGGGGCTTGGAAACTCTATTTGGAAAAGCAGAGTATGAGTGGAAGTGAACTGTGGATGACTGTGGGGCATGAACCTGTGATGAGAGGATTATGCCAGGAGTTTGTTGGTGTGGTGTGGAAGCACAACAGAGCCCTACAGTCTGCTGAAGATTTGTCAGAATGGGGGTTATTGTCTTCAGGATGTTTGGTGAAATATTTAAGAAGGTGCCATGAAGAATGATGTAGTGTTTTGGCAAGTATCACAGAAGGAGTTGATAATATGCTATCAGATGCAGGGGTCTTTTGGCATAACTCTGGGAGTAACATCAGGCTCTGGGAAAAAAAAAAAAAATGATTGCCAAATAACAGCAGAATTTTCTCAGAAACTGAAAAAGGGCAAAAATTGAGTAGAGGGAAGAAAACATGCTTCAAAACAATAAATTCTCTCTGTGTTTACTGGATATTGCTGTGGCAGTGAAAATGAAGCACTACGTCTGTTTTGGTTTTTACAGAAAGATAAAACCAACAGCCTGTCTTCATCAGGAAGCCACTTTGGCCTAACATAAGTAGAATTTGTTTCTCAAAGGGAAACAAACTTGTGATTTAGGGGCACCTAATTTTCTTAAAATATTCCTGCCGTGGTAGGTGGAATTATGTGACCTCGCTCCAAAATCCTCCTGGAGCTGTTCCTCCACCCCTTATTCCAGGTCACTTCTCTTTGCATCTGGGACAAGCTACCTCAGGGAGCACTCACCTACAAAAGAGCAAATGCCCTTTCCACCAGGGAAGCAAGACATCCATGCCAAATGGCTCCAGCCCTTGCAAAGGTCTTACCCACCTTGGTTTCCTATGACGAAAGTGGAGGGAGGACTGTATGAAATTGCCTGAGCAGCAGAAAAATACAGTCTATAAGTAAATAAATGCTTGAGGAAAGCAAGCAAGTAAAAAAGCACATAATAGAGATAACAGAACTCAGACTGAGAAGAGTAGGTGGTGGAAGGAAAGGGAAGGGAAGGGAAGTGAAGAGAATATGCTGGAAAAATGCAGAGGCCAGTATCGGGGAAGAGAAGCTATATTACAGAGCTGCTCCTGGGAAGTCAGCCAGAGTATCTCTGTAGGAGTCTTCATCTCTCTCCCTGACTGTAAAACAGTACTAAGGCCTCACAGAGCATCCAGTTAATGAACTTAACCAGTGGTAATGGGAACATCAAGTCAGATATGACCGGATATCAACAAATCAGTTTCCCTAACTGTGCCAGAATGGACAGGGGTCTTCATCTCCTTCTCTGTAAAGCCTGATGACTTTCATTAACCCCAAATTATCCCTAATATTTTGTACTTTCTTTGTGCTTCAATATCACTCTGAGAGAACAGCTACTTTCTAAAACTCTTCTTTTTACTTTTCTAATAATAGCCCTGCTTCAAATTTTTGCATTTAATTTTATAATAATTTTCCTAAACTTTAGGGATTCAGAGAGATCATGTAAGTTAATTATGGTTCAGGACCACAGCTGCTTCTTCCTTAGAAGAATAGCCTTCTCACTTTCATTCGAGCCTTACCTGCACAGTAAAGCACATGAATGAGAAATTGGCCAAAGGAGCCACAGAGTGGTAGCACTGGTGAAATGATTGCAGGTGGCTGAGTTATAAATACAGCTATAGTGTGAAGACCTGTGCTTTGTTATTGGTGTGAGCCTTGGGTAAGTCAGAATGGAAAAACAGCATGTGAAGCCTAGATTCAAGAAAAGAGCACCAACATTTTCTGTGCCTAAATTTTCTTACCCTATAAAAACAGGGATACATTCATCAAGCATTTTGATATTTCTAGCATACTGCTGAAAAATATAAATGTTATTATTCAAATAAGTTTTGAGTTCAGTCTTTGCCACAAATCAGAAAAAAGTATTTTATTTATATTTTTTTTTAAGTATCATGAAACTTCTTCTGATTTTCTGCATGGACCCATCAGCTGATTTTTAGATTAATTTTTTTATTTATTTCTTAATAACACACATTTGCTTTAATACCACATAATCTTGAGATTCATTTGGTAGGACCAGCAGAATGGTATAGCGTACTGGGTCCTCTCAGATGCTGCATCACATTCTGCAAGTGTGGTATTACAAACATAAGGCCTTTCAATATTCAACAGATTTCTGTTGAACATCCACACATTCATCTTCAGATAAAGTAATGAGAGCTGGCAAAAAGAACATGTTATTAAAGTCAGGACATTGCAATACAGAGATGCAGGTATGTGCCTCCTGGAGACTAGTGGCTGTTATGTCCTGGGAATGCACGGCTGGAGGCAACATCGAAGCTCAACTTGTGAAGACTGTGGCAAGTCCTTGTTGGTGACACCTTCTTTCCTGGTCCCTCTGATCCCCTGTTTGCAGGCTGCTGCTCCTTTTGCAAGGTAAGTTGAAGGCTGCTGAACATTTTTCTGTCAGGTGTGGTGCTGCCTCTGTGTTTGGACTGTCCATCACCCCTTCCTCTCATGGTACGCACTTCCCATGATGGGACCCAGGCCTCCTGCTCTGGCTTTCATGCTGCCACTCCAGGTCTATCTCTTTTCCTACAACTAAATACTCCAAGCCTCTGAATGTAGCTCCCTTTCCTGTGATGCCTGAGCTACTCCTTGAATGACTGAGGCAGTCTTTTTGTTTCCCTCCATTTCACATAACCTGGTGATGAGGGTCCAGCAGCAGCCTGGATTGGAAGAAACAACAGGGTTAGAATTTAATAGCTACATACAGAAAAAATTGAGGTCATGTCTCATTAAATGGGAAACCTTTACCCCAAAATGTGACTGTCTGAATTTTATATAAAGTGTGTTGGCATGTGTTTGTATGTGTCTGTGTGTGTATGGTGTGTGCTTGTATGAGAGACAAAGAGCTGTACACCTCTGGAAGATGTTTGCTTTGAGTCTACACACGCTTTACTGTATAGGAATAAATCCTCTAAAATTTAGCCCAGAAATGCTGGGTTTGTTATTAATGACATTCTGGCAATTTCCCTGGCAGAGAAAAAATATCTATAGATACACATAAAAGCACCTATGTTTTTGAGTGAGAAAGTGTGTTTTCACAGTAGTGTTTGTGTGTCCTAAAGAGCTGCAGGTAGTGATGCACTTATGCACCAAATGTAGATTTAGTGGATAAAGACTTGATGTATGTGAACATCTGCCAACTATAATAAATATGAATGGTGGTTATTTGACCTTGTCTGCCTCACATGTTCTTTCTGAAACGTCATGCACCACCAGAACTTTACCTGTAGTTCATTATCTGCTCCCAACATGAAATTTCTGTACTGAACCAGTTTCTAAGGGTCTGGGTCTTCCTAGGCTCTTCCCCAATATGCAGTGCAGACAACCAAAGCATCCTCAAGCAAGATGTGCTTTCTGGATGGTGATAAGAAATCAGAGATGTTCAACACCAGAGAAATCAGGACTAGGGTAAAGCAGGTGCAAGAACCCAACAGAAAATAACATGCTATGAGGATCAAGAATTACCCTTAGCAGGGTATGATGATGAAGGCATGATTCAGGGAAGCAAGGTGTGGGAGGCTTTGCTCATTAGCAAAGGAGAACAATGCGATGGCAGAAGGCAGAGGTCGTGGGCAAAGAGAGGTCTCATGCTGAAGAGGGTTTCAGGTAGTGTGACAGGAAATAATCAGAGGAAGAATGACATGGGCTGAGGAACAAACAGCTCACAGTTTTAGGGTTGTAACATACAAAATACTGTAAGTAATAGGAACAAAATTGTCACCTGAAGATTTCACAGATGTAGGTCATATTTGTGACTGAGCTATTTGTGAAAATAGGTCATACATGGTGGCAGTGTATATTCTATATTTTCCAGTTCTCCAGAGTCAGTGACATAATAATGACCACAGATATTTCTTCTCTCCCAAGTTCAGAGGGACCTTCCTGTTGTTTGTTTGGAAATCTCAGCTGTTGGTACATAGCCTGTTCAAGGTGCCCATCACCTTTGGTTGAGGTGTGGACATAGGTATTCCTGCTGGGATCACTTTGCTGACTGCCAGTGAAGCCATGGATGTCGTGGCAGAATGGTGTGGCTCTTTCCAGGCGAAACTTTCTTCTGTCTGTGGTGGTTATGTCAAATTCATCCACGCTGGCCAGAGCTTGCACTGGAGCAAATCCAAAACTTTGGAGCCAGCTCTTGGGGCTGGTGCTCAGCTCTCCTCCTTTTCAGGAGGAGGAGAAGCAGTGTGTCCATGGTATGGGGGGCTGGTTTCAGGCAGAAGGGATGTGGCAGTCAGGGATATAGGAAAACAGGGGAGGGGCAGGCTGCAGGAACTGAAAGCAGTGTTCACCATCTTCCCTGAGGTTTGATACTTACACCACAGGGAAATAAAAGTATTTCCCTACATTTTCTGACTCCTCTCACTCCCAAGCAAACTAAGAGGGGGAATTTGTTTTCACAACCAACTTTTTTTTTTTATTATTATTTATTGATAATATCAGTTGAATCCTTGTATGATTTACAGCTTCTGGCTCCCTTGCTTTCACAGTAGCAAGGAAGCAGGCTTTTCTACCTCTTTCCAGGCTCCTCCTGCCTGACATTTTCCTTTAATTTTGATGGTGACCCATTTAACAGGACTCACTTTGGTATATCTGGAAAATTTCAGGAAGGGTTGACTTAGGATACCTATTCCTCATTAACCTTTTAAAGATGCTTTAAGTGTTTGCAACATAATGCAACTGAGATTAAGCATGGATTTGAATGGAAAATTTGTCTGATTACTACAATGACTATAGCTTTGAAAAAACCAATCTTTTCTAACTTCTAACATGGCAAAAAATGGTGATATCAGGAAAAAAAGTGTTCTAAACCTTGAGTGAGACCTCTGTAAATAAATCTGACTTGAAAACGTGACCCAAAGTCTATTTGCACAATAAATTATGGTCAAATGATTCTTTATGAATTCCACAGTTTTAATTCTGAAAATAAGGTGGGGAACTACTGTTTTTTTTATTAAGCCCTTACCAGCTCAAACTTACTTATCTGGGAGTGGGAAAAAACCCAACATACCATTACTTTCAAAACCTCTCTATTTTATTTTTATGTATATATTTTTTTTTTCATCTAGTCTTTTTCAGTCTAACTACCACTCTGTATTACAGGGTGTATCCAAATTCAGAGACAAACTTCTGGCCAGTTGTTTTTGAGGAACTTTCCGAAAAGTTCCGCTGCTCTGTTTGGAAGACTGAGAATGCCACGTCGCTCCCTAGTTATAAAGTCTGAGAAAACCATCATGGTTACTTTTGCAGTTCTTGATGTGGTTCTGGGTGGTAACTTCCGATAGCCAACATTGTTTTTTTTCCCCTTGGCTGCAAGGACGTACCGTAGTTATACTTGCTGAGAGAACTGTGAAACACTCTGAGGTATAACACTGGATCACAGGGACCATCTAGTGTTCTCAGCCTGCACCTGCCACAGCAGCAGCGTTCTGTATCGGCATAACAGAACTGTTATGACTTAAGGATCAAATATCTCAGAGAAAGAAATCAAATACCATTTGAATACTATAGGTCATTACAACCAGTTTTCAGCTGTTCTAAGTGAGAAAATGAAAAAAAAGTATTTTTGAGTGGCATTTTTAAATGTTCTACACTAAATAAAATGAAAGCTGCTTTTCTTTCAACATATTCACAGAGAATCTCTCCCTACTGTGCAGCTAATATTTTTTTTAAAGCAAAGTGTAAAAGTTGTGGCAAGTACAAAAGAATTTGCCTTCAGAAAATCCAGTTTCCATCGTTAATAAATGCATCTTAAGACTTCTCAGTTGCTGCTGTTTCCTGCACAGCAGCCCATGCTCCCCTCTGCATGAGGTTCTTGGGGGGCAGCAGCTGAGATGTCTGGACATGAGGACCAGGACACGAAGTGCCAGAGAGATGGTGTAGTTGAGAGATTTAGGAGTGACAATGCAGAGAATTAGAATGCTTCTGGGTCACCTGAGGGATGGAGTAGAGCGAGGATTTCCAACACACTGGAGAAGAGATGAAGAGAAGAATACGACTTCTGCAGGCTGGATTCCAGCTGGGCTCAGGAACGGGAAAATGAGAGTGAAAACTGAAGCTGTGAGGCAGGGCTGAGAATGTCAAGGCTGTGCTTGCCACATACCTCATTCCCACCCACACCAGCTGAGCTTAAGCATATTCTGCTGCCCTTCCCTTCCACCACAGGGTACTGCCTTTCTTCTCTCATTTTGCAGACATAAATTTGGCCCCTCGGACCCAACAGAGGACAGCACGTTTGGGAAGAAAACTTATTCTAAGAATATAATCAGCATTTGTGGTTTGATCCCAGACAGAAGTGCAGCAGTGTCTCTTTCCATGTTTGGACACTTTTGATTGTATCCAGAATTTAAAAGGTAAATGGCACAGAATGTCTTAGTGAATTGCACTAACTTGCCAGAACTTAACTCTTCATCCTCCAGGTGCTTTCTCTGGTGTTTCCAGGAACTTTCTGGGATAGCTGCTATTCCATCAGATCTGGCTGAGATCAGTTACTGGTTCAGAAGTTTGTGGAAGTAGACTGAGTCACATGGAAGACACTACTGCACAAAGTCAGTTTAATGGTCTACTATACAGTATCGGCTATGGGTGAGGGTAAATCCACTGCAGATATTCAAGTGCTCTGTCACGCTGTGTTGGTGAATAGATTCCACAGTCACCTTTGTCCAGTGTAAACCTGCTCTTTGCCCAGAAGGGAGATCTGATCACTCTCTACAATTACCTGAAAGGAGGTTGTATTAGGTGGCAGTCTGTCTCTTCTCTCAAGTAATAAGCAATAGAACAAGAGGAAACGGCCTCAGGTTGCTCCAAGAGAGTTTTACACTGGATCTTAGGAAATATTTCATCACTGAAAAGGGTTGTCAAGCACTGGAACAGACTAGCCAAGGGAGTGGCTGAGTCGTCATCCCTGAAGGTGTTTAAAAGACATGTAGATGTGGCATTTAGGAACGTAGTTTAGTCATGGACTTGGCAGTGCTGGGTTAAACCATTGGGGTCAATGATCTCAGAGGTCTTTTTCAACCTAAACAGTTCTGTGAGTTTATGATCTCCTCCTTCCCTCTGCTCGCACCAACACTCATGTGGCTCATGTGAACAAGATCACACAAATGTGCAAACTAGCTAATGGTTTGATGGGTTAGCTACCCAAGGCTCTCTAAGTAGTCTGAATTCATTGCAAAACAGCTGTTTCCTCTTTAGTGGCTCTGCTCTGTCAGACCAAATATCTTGAATTCTTTAGCAACATGACACAGGAGGTGTCTCTGGGCTATGCAGTTCAGATCCCTCCATTCATATCAGACTACTATAACACTTTAGTAAAATCTCTGAAGCCTCTGTTGCAGGAGGAAGAAAGGAGCAGGGGTGTGTCTGGAGGAGGGAAGCTCTGCTAAAAGGAGTTTGGATATAGCTCCTTTTGCCTGTGTGTGGTTTTGCAGCAGTCTTACCTTTTGAGCCATGAAAGCATGTTTGTGATGTGCCCCTGAAGGCTATTGCAGCAGCCCTCTTCAGCTTCTAATGATGGTCAACACGGATGACATGAGGCCTTCTGATTAACAAGATAATAAATACAAAGAAATTTGTCCTCCAGAACTTCTGTCCCTGTATTTTTCAAGGCAAGAAATTCCCAAAGGCCAGATTTGAAGCGACTGGGCTAGTAGATACTTCCTAGCAGAGATATTTTCCTCCAAGTGTCAGCAGAGTTTAATAGAACTGAAGTCCAAACTGCTGTGCTTTAAAATGCACAACTTTTCTACTACTACAGTTGCTGTTGGGATGCATGTACTCTAAGATTGTGGTGTTTTTTTTAAAAATGCAACGTTTTGTAGCTGTAATTGCTGGTACCTTAATGTACCTTCAAAGGCAACCAGTCTGTTTGTCTACCTTCAAGAGGAAAAAACTGCCACACATACATAAGGGTCTCTATTAATGTTTGGTTTTCTGTTTTTCTTATGAATTTTGTAATTTTTCTCCTTTTCATCATATAAAATGATGATAAATGAGAACAAAGCACATGTTTTTCCTTTGTATATTATTAATATTAGAAAAAAATAAAGCACAAAGCATCAATCTCACAGGTAATGGACTAGTGAAAATCACAGGGAGTCAAATAAGTAACCTGTTACAGCAGAAATCACAGTCTGCAATATTTTCCTTTTTATCTCCAGGCATGAATAATTTAGCACAAATCATGGAAGCTATTTCAGATTTTAACTCATGTAATGAAGATCTACGTGTTATACAGCATCAAGATATGACTGTACAGTTATAAGTACTTGCAGTAATGAAAACTGTAGGTTACTCTTTTGTTGTAAAAATGCATAGCTTTCCTTTGTGACTTTGTTCTTTATAAAGCAAGGGTAGTGTTGCACTTTAAATCTTTTATGCATACACCAGTAGCAATAATTGTTTGTTTAATAAAAAAAATGAAAACTTATATATTGAAATTATACAGCTTCAAGTCTTTTTCAGTCTTCACTCTATATAAGCATCATATGAATGAATGGAAAAGCTGTGGAATTGTGTGATATTCAAAACAGTATTTTTTGCAGTAACACCACAATATTCGTATTTGGTATGCTAGGAAAAATGAAGTAATTGCTGAACTAGCTGATAATTTGTTGAAAACTAAGACATCCTACATGTGATTGTGTGTAAGAGACCAAATGCCTGGCACTGTTATGGTCTCTTCATTCTCTAGGATCTGTAGAGTCAGTTACTTTGCCTAAAGAAGAACATGATTAAAGAAATGATATGTGTGGCACTCTGCTGGTTTTAAAGGATAAATGTCAGAGAAAAATGCACTTGTGAAAGGTCTGACTGAGCCTCTCTGAAGGTGAAGCCATCATCGCAGCCCTTTCATAGGCCAGTCAACTAATGAAAGCCAGAGCGATCTCAAATTGTATGGATTTAACTCTCCTAGCAAATACAATGATCCTTATCTTTCATTCTCTTTCCGGTCTTACATGGTTGCTGGAAGAATTGTCCTTCCTAACATGCAGAGGTGTACATAAATTATACCTGCACAGCTTCACCAGTTTTAATCCTGCTGTAAGGTATTCCTAACAGCAAAGTGCTATCGGAGGCTGTGTAGTTATCAGCAGCACCACACGGTGTCTGTAGTACTAAAGAAAAGAACTCACAGGAAATAATGCTTGAAAATTTTTAAGAGAGGATTTTTTTTGAAACCTGACCACATTTTGACAGTGAAAAAGAGGGAGGAAGCTTAGTGCTTAAAAGCATGACAGTAATATGACACGTGCTACTTTCTAATAGGTGCATTATAGGAAAGGGTTATAGAACCCATATAGAATATAGGGCAGAAAACTTCAAAACATGGAAAGAGAGTTGGGAAAGATCTGAAAAAATCAGCTGGTGCTGCAGCTGTTTCTGTCTCTTTCTTGACAAGTGTTTGATAAAAACACATGAGTGATGAAAGAGGAAGACACAGAAATAAGATTTCCGTACATCTTCAAGAAATCCCTTCCAGGTTTTCACTAGTCTTAGCAGTGGATTTTTTTTGTGTTTTAACTCACTCTTCCTTGCTCAGTGTCTTATCACTATGAACCAAATCTTTCCTGTAGTCTTTCACTATGCTGCTGTGAAATTTGTCCAGTGGGTCCATGTCTTTCTTGAAGTACAAACCAGATTGAACTCAAGTCTTTGTTGGAGATCTTATCAGCCCTGAGCAGAGCAGAGGGACTGACTTGGGTGCTGTTCATGTCATTGATTTTAGGGTGGCATTTGCATTTCCTTAATATTTTTAATTTTTATTCAACTTTCTACTTTTGAAAAAAATGTCCCTTTTCTTTTTGTATGTAACAGAAAAAAAATTGTTTCTTGTCCAGTTAATTTTTCTGGACCATGACTTTCCAGACCTTTATCTCCAACTTTTAAGAATAGGATTGAACTCTAATCTTCACAATGACTGGTACTGTTCTCAAAGTGGTCATGTCTTAAGATCCAGACCACTGGTGATGATATTAAAGATATCTGGATGCAGCTGAGACCTCTTCCGGACTTTACTCAATGCAGTCCTCCATTCTTACAGTTAATAATTTACAATTGCTCTCAGGGAATGGCTTTCCACTCACCCTCCAATAATTTAACCTAGACTGTAATTACCTAGTCTGATGGTGGATTAATTACTGTTGATTGCAGTGTGTTTCCTGGTTTGTTTGTTTGTTTGTTTGGGTTTTGGTTGGTTTTGTTGAGTTTTCTTTCCTAGAGATTTACAAACAGTTTGCTGGATCATGACTGGCATTTTTTCAGGCTAACTGAAGTTTAGCTACTGGGGTTTTGATTCTCTGGTTCTTCCTTTATCATTTTTTAAAAATGTATTGAGTCTGGCTGAGATGGAGTTCATTTCCCCAGCCCCCATAGTGCTGTGAATTGCATTGGTAGCTAGAAGGGTGTTGATAACACACCAGCGTTTTGGTTACTGCTGAGCAGTGCTGGCACAAACATCAGCACTGTCTCTCAGCATTCCTTCACCCTGCCCCACAGAGGGCAAGGTCCTGGAAGGGGCACAAGTAGGCCAGCTGACTCCAATTGACCAAAGGATTATTCCATACCATAAAACATCAGCTCCAATATAAAAACTAAGGAAGGGAGGAGGAAGGGGTGGGTGTGTGTGCTATTTACAATGGTTGCCTCCTGAGCAACTGCTATGTGTGCTAAGTCCTGCTTCCTGGGAGGTAGCTGTACATTGCATGCTAATGGGAAGCAGAGAGTAAACTTCATTATTTTCATCTTCATTTGTGTGTGTGCAAACTTTCACTTTTGCTTTAGTAAACTGCCTTGTCTCAGCCTAGGAGTCATTTTCTATCTTATTGTCTCTCCTCTGTCTGGCCGGGAAGGGGAGCGGTAAAGCAGCTTGGTGGGTACCTGGCATCCAATCAAGGTCAACCCAGCACAAAAACAAGCTTTTTGTATGCTGCTAAATATCACCTTTCTCCTTCAATAACTAAAAATAATTGTTAGCAGTGTTGAGAATTATTATCCAACCTTTTTATGTATCATGGGATGAAGTAATCAGAACCAGATGAGTCAAACATATTAAATACCTGAAGATGGCATCTTTCTTTTCTTCCACACATTAATTATGCTACCTCATTCAATAGTGTCCTTTTTTATGAAGATTATCTTAGTGAAAATCATTATCTTAGTCTTCCTTTTAACTATGGACGTACCTTTTTTTCCCATGTGCCTTGAATTAATTGTGGCTGATTCTATTCCTTGCCTTTCCAAGCAGTTGTGCTGTACCTCTGTATTAATGCCCTGAAGTTCAGCCTTTCTTTTTTTTCTGTCTTATAACTGAAATCCATGAAAATTATTTTGTCAAAATTATCTTATACTATATTTCCTATGTTCCCTCCACAACTGGACAGTTAGCTCATGCATTTAATAATAATTAATTAATATTTTGATCCCTTTTAACTTTTTCCTTTAGCAATCACAGAAGATGTTATGAATAAATCCTCTGAGTTTAATGGTGTCTGCCTTTCTGAAATCTCTAATTCTGGCTTTTCTTTCATTTCTCTTACTTTAACAATTAGATCATGAACTTTGTCATTTATTAGCCATTTTCACCTCAGTTAGCTTCTTACTTTGAGAGAGGCATTTTCTGCTCCTTATCAGAACTGTATCTGGAAAACCATCCCTTCTAGTTGTTATCTTCATCTATTGTATCAGATTATTACCTGCACCCTTCAGGAGTCGGATGGACAGTCTGTTCTCCATGTCTAATTGGCATCTGAGTAATTAAAATATCCATTAATGTCAACATGTAACATGAGGGATACTTCTGTAAGAGCTTACAAAAAAATCTTGATGCATATCATGTTTCTTATGTGTTCATCAGCATTAGGAAGTGTCTATTTTCCTCTTCAATCATTACCAAGAAACTTTCAGCAGAACATGCTACCAGCTAACTCAGAGCATTTGTATACATCCTTGACTTAAAGGACAATGTTTACTTCCTTTTTGCCTTGTCTCTAATTTTGAACAAGCTATTCCCTTGTAGAATAATGTTTGTTCATGTAAGTTGTCCCACCAAGTCTCTGTTATAACAACTCTGTCAAGCTGTGGCCCTGAGTGAGTGCAGGCACAAATGACTAAATTTGCAGGAGCGCAGGAATGGCTAACACTTGCTGAAGGCCAGTTGCAATGTTTGTATCTTAATCCCAGGTTAGACTTTGACTCAGTCTTTGTTCCGAGTCATGGTTCGCTATCCAAATTGTCCTCTACATTGAAGGCTTGTGTTGGCACTTTAACCATGTTTACACACTTCCAATATTTAACAACACCCTTAGTATAACTGATACTTAGGATGAAATTTATTTTAAAATACATTTGTGCTTAATGAGCAAATTATTTGCATGGATGGCTTGCACAAAATTTAAGACCTGTACAAGTCTATTTGAGATGTGAGATCATTTAGAAATAAATAAGGGATAAAAGGGAAGTGAAACTTGATCCTTTCATCCTTAATTCCTGTAAATAGGATGTGTATCCTCTCTGATCCCTGCTAAGAGATGCAGAGCAAGGTCTGCAGATTTACAGCAGGATTTTTGGTTCTTACTGAATAGTAATAAAAGTATTACTTTTATTAGTGAGCAGGTGGTTGAATGATTTTCTTGCTGATGCACTTAAGATATAAATTTTCTTCTTTGTGTTTTTCTGTCTTTTGGGGGTTTCTCTCTGATACCTAAAAGATACAGATTCAAGATTTATTACCAAAATCTTGCTAAAAATAGATTATTTAACAAGCCACCCACATCACATTCACAGATGAAAGCTTGATTTTGGAGTCATGGGAAAATAGGCATGAGGACTATTATAATAAGAAAAGAAATCACTGGAGATAAAGCTCTACCAAAAAAGCCACAAAAGTCAAGCTACTAAGTTCTTCCTGTCATACCCCACTGTCTTTACAGGAAGACTTTTAGTCTTTAAAGTATTTTCAATAGTTGAAAGTAAAGACAAGGCAAGTGCCCTTTATCATGACAGACACAGTAAGTACTAAGCCATCAGCTGGGGTGGTTGGTGGGGAAAGGATTTGAGTGTAGTAGGAGTTGAGCTTTTCAAGCTCTGGGGGGATTTGTAAATTACCTGGAAATGTTGCCACCCTTGGAAGATATTTGCACATCAATTTGCTCATCGAGTTTTATTATATCAAAGTGTACAGCCTTTATTACAGTTTATTACAGTTTTACTTCAAGCAGTAGTGACAAATCCCACATCACAGTATAGCAGCATTTGAGCTGAGCTGATTGAAAGACATTCCTTCCCCACACCTCACAAAAAAAATTACCCAGCAAGTGCTTCCTGTTTTGACTTGAGAAATCTAGAATAATCGTACTCATACAGTGCCACTGAGACCAGAGAATCTCTTCCTTTAGTAGCCACAGTGGCTGTGGATACAGTCCTTACTGCTCAGAAGCAGTCTACTACATATCTAGCAGCAACTCTACCTGTTGATGTCCTCACTGCCTCCACTGTAAGCCCATCCTTAAAAAATAAAGAGGTGAAACAAAGAGGTACTGTGCCTGTCTTCTTCCTGTCACCTAAAAATAACTATTCTATTCTCAATGGTGACCTCTTGGAAGCAAAAACCACATTGTAATTCCTCAGTGACAAAAATTTATCTTCTCTGCCCTCGACAAGTTCCTATGGGCCCTCAAGACACCAGACATGCAATTGGGAGCAGTTGCTGGGAATAGATTGTCCTGGCAGCAGCAGGGGGCAAGAAGGACATTCCTGTAATGGTATGAAATGGATGGGCTCTGACTGCTTTAAAACTATTTTCAAATGTTCTTTTATATCTGAACTGAGGGCACTGAAAGACTGAAGGCTCAACTGAGCAGTCGCTATTTTAAACCTTTATATATCCTGTAGGGTAGCAGAGCCATTGTCAAATATTAGTCTCTCAGAGCACATTTATGAAACCAAGCCATCAACCAGACACAACTGTCAGTGCATGGTGGACCAGGAGTCCTGAATCAGAGTACTACAAAGAAGAAGCACAGGTATTTTAAACAAAACAAACAAACAAACAAACAAACAAAGCAAGTCAACCTTTTCAGACTGGGATGATGCCCAAATCCTTATTTTCATAAGGAGCCTGAAGTTCTGAGTAGTAGAAACAAAAGACCTTGAGTCCAGCAGCATCAAGATAATTAAATACCCACACCGAACCAGCCATCCAGCTTGGAAACTTTTTGGTTGTGCTCTGTTACCATAAATAGAACATACAAAATTGAAATCTATTTCTATTCTTATACAAATCATAACAATATATTTTAAAAAAATCAACACAGTGCTCATAGTAAGCAAATGCAGATGGTTGAGATCTCCTGATTTTTTTAATGTGTTTGTGTACTCTATTGTTTATGCCAATAGCATCTCACATTACTTTTCAGAGCTGAATTAACCCAATGTAAAATTTGCAGTCTGGTGTGTCTCACACATAGCATATTATCCATAAGTTCATATGCTTTTTAATTGTTGAATTAAATGAAGATTCCATATAAACCAGCATAGTGGCAAATTATACCAGGGGATTTTTAATTTTCATATTTTATTAACATCTCTCTCACATTTCTGCTTGGGTGCCTTTCTAAAGGCAAATATATGCTGCTGGAACTTGGTTTGGGAACCATCTTCACACACAGCTTGACTGGAAAGAAGGCGCACTCTGCTGGCAGCAGTCTTCCCATGATATTAAAGTAGTGCTGTGAAGAACAAGGTGATTCCAAAATTGCTAACTAGAAGGTTTGGTCAGAATTTCCTGCTCATTGGCACCATTATAGTGATTCAAAAGTTGTTTATAATTATGCATTTTTTAAATTTAAATTGATAATTTAAATTGAACTCTTCCTGAGTTTGAAGACAGGAATGGCGAGAAGAACAAAGCCCCCATAATCCAAGAGACCTGTTACACCACACAGACATGCACAAGTCTGTGGGTCCGGACGGGATCCACCCAAGGGTACTGAGGAAGCTGGTGGAAGTGCTCACTGAACCGCTTTCCGTCATCTATCAGCAGTCCTGTTTAATTAGGGAGATCCCAGAAAACTGGATGTTAGAATATGTGATACCTATCTACAAGACCTGACCTGAGTACGGGAGAAAGTTATGGAAAAGATAATTTTGAGTGCCATAATGCGACATGTGCAGGACAACCAGCAGGTCCAGCCAGTATGGGTTTGTGAAAGTAGGTCCTGCTTGACCAACCTGACCTCCTTCTGTGACAAGGTGACCATCTTAGTGGATGAGGCAAAGGATGTGGATGTGTCTACTTGGACTTCAGTAAAAGCTTTGATACCATCTCCCACAGCATCCTTCTGGAGAGTCTAGCCTGGAGAAAAGGAGGCTTGGGAGGGGGACCTTATTGCTCTCTGTGAAGGAGGTTATTGTGAAGTGGCTTCTCCCAAGTAACAGGTGATAGGACAAGAGGAAATAACCTCAAGAGGAGGTTTAGATTGGATATTAGGAAGAAATTCTTTGTGGAAAAGGTTGTCAGGTACTATAACAGGTTGTCCAGAGAAGTAGTGGAAACACCATCCCTGGAGGTATTTCAGAGACATGTAGGTGTGGCACTTAGGGACACGGATTAATAGTGGACTTGGCAGTATTAGTTTTGTTTGATGATCTATAAGGTCTTTTACAATCTAATTGATTCTATGATTCTACTTTTGTCTGGCACTAGCTGAAATGCATAAGACATTTTCATATGAAAGGAACAAATTATGCAGGTTGAGAGAAGCTAGACAAGTTAATTGCATCCTTCAGTTTGTAGCATCCATGTAGGTCCTAATTAAGCAAACAACCTTCTTTCTGGAGGTTATGTTGTGAGGGCTGCTCTCACGTGATACTTTCAGTGTAATGCTTAAGTAATTTGAAGCCTTAAGTATGAGTGGTTGGAGCTCATCTCATTTTCACTTGCAGATCTCCCCACTAAATATGAGGGTCACTGAAGTATCTGAGGTGAGAATAGTTTTCACAATTATACCCAAATAGGAATATTTAATAAGGCCTCAGGCATACTTAAGAATCACAGCAGAAGCAGGGACATGCTGTCTTCTTTCCAGGGGACAGCAATCCCATCTAGAAGAGACTGCATACTGTGAATGGGCCTCATTGATAGCACTCAAGTAACCCTTGAAAGTGGCCTTGTAAAACGTCATCATTTCCTGCAGATTCTCAATTGTCACTTTCCTTTCCTCGCAAATTTAACTATAATTAATATGCTAAGTCTTTTTGCATTGAAAGTTGCTGTTAATGATTTTTTTGAGAGAAATGTAATGGAAGTCGAATGTGCTTTATTTGGTTAGCATAATGTCTGGTAATGTTTCCTGTGCATAGCTTATTTAATATTCCAGACAATACTGATCTGAGGTTTCTCATGCACCGGGGTAACCCAAAAGTCACAAAAAGTCCTACATTGTTTTTATTTCCAGAAAAGTATATAAAGATTCTCAAGGAGTTACGCTGCCCTATGTGATTGATTTGGTCTTCCTGTAGGACAAGATAAAACCAAGCTATACTAGTCATGCCTGTTACTAAGAAAATTATAGGGTTTCTTAAACTGAAGGATTCAATACAGGAATCATAATTTTTGTCTTCTAATAAGCAATTAGCAAATAAGGATGATATGTTTTATATGTGAAGGAATAAATTAATTATTATGTTGATAATGGTTTAAGTCAATTCCTTATGTAATGAAATGTCCTTAACTACAGCAAAAAAACCAGATGACTGTCTTGCTGCCTTTTCCTTTCTTCACTTCTGCTGCTCAAAGAAGACTGATGTTCCTCTTTGAACTATTGGCTAGGGTCTCCTATTTCATCTCAACACAGCTGTGTTGCCATACTGAACCTTTTGGGCTTGATGTTTTTTTTTGCAAAATTATGTATTGCTTTGAAGGAAGCCCTCAACAGTCTCACACTCAGCCCCCACATTTTCCCTTCCATCTAGAGTCAGAGTGGGATTTTCAGGAGCTGCGGGCCCAAGTGTTTTACCGAACTCAGCTCCTGGATAACCTGATAAAGAATCCTGAGAAAGTACTCTCAGAGGTTAGGACTGGAAGCATTTGTCATCCAGATGCTGAGGAATACATTCAGTGCAGGTAGCTTGGTGTGCAGCTGCAGTGTGAGCTGCAGGTTGAGCTCCGAGGGGCAGAAGCCTGAGCCGAAGGCAAGAGGTCATGAATTGCTGACCCTTTGCATAACAAAGGGCATGGGACCTGTGGCCCAGACAGGTGACCTGTGGCCCAGACAGGTGACCTGACAGTCAGAGACACAGCAGGAGCTGATGATCCGCAGACTTTCCCACGCTTGGACTGTAAAGGTAATAAAGCCCAGGGGTTTCTTTATTCAGGGTCCTCCTAGGAGGCACCAGCTCGAGCCAATATTTATTTTTATTATTTAGTTATTGCACCGTTATTAAATTTTTTTCAGGATCTGGACATCTGAGACCTCCTATAGGAAATGTGGGGTCCAGCCAAGAAGGAAACCTGGTCTGACAGTGTGAGCGTCAGGTGTGCAGCTGTGAAAGGGTTTCAGTTCATGTGTGTGAGGGTGACTGACAGAGTGACCCTGGATGGTCAGACAGGTAGGTTTCCTTAACACCAGATGCACCAGATGACAATCTATAAGGCTGTAGAATTGCTGTGCATGTATCAGGTAAGTTCAACACGTGGAACTTAGGAGGAAGCAGTGCCCTAGCCCCCTGCATTCTGCTCTCTGTCCAAACATCCAAAGTATTATTTAAAAGTTGTAAAGCCAGAATTAAAAATTTGCCTGTATTTACAGATTAAATTTCTTTGGTTTTTTTTCAGAAAAGGAACCTTCAAATGGTCCTCATTGCTGTTATTGACATCCATATTACACTAGTCATTTTTTATTAAAGCTAAAATGTGAACAATCTAAGCAGGTGAAAAAAATTCATAAACAATGAATCACCTCAAACATCTATGATCTTCTTTGTGGTTTTGAATTTTTCTCTAACACAGAGGAATCTGAAGTTATTCATTTGTAAAAAGCAACTTATTAAAATGTAATATTGAAAATGCAATTTTCCACTCAGAATAAAATAAAAGAGAATGGAAGCAGAGCACAGAGGAACATAAAACTGTGATGTACTTATTGAACCATTAAAAGCAAGTCCTCTGAAACTGCCTACACTGTTAAATGTTTTCCTTGACCATGTTAATTTACTGCAGAGATAATGGGACATAAAACCCTTTAGAGAGTTCTTGTGTTCTGGTATGGGCTACATAGAGGAATGGTGAGCAGTAGATTGAGGGAAGTGATCTTACCCTGTGTTGGCAACAGTCCTGCTTGAGGTGGAAATTTGATAAGATTCTCTCCAATCAATACTGCTGTGATTTCATATGCATATCCTCACTTGTGCTGCCCTGCCTTCACTGGACCTAGCTGGAATGGTTAGTCAGTGCAAATCGCACGAAATGAATGCATGCTTTCACAAGCTGGTCTTTAATGGTCAGGTTTTCATATCCCCCAAAATCTTAATTTTTAGTACCAAAATATATTTTTCATCAAAATTTTGCTTTTGTTTTGGTCTAAATTCAATGCAGAATAAAAAGCAGTTTTGAAAAGCTGATATGGAATGGAATGCACATTCTCTGGTTATTGTTCATCTTCTTACCTTAGTAGTAGCTCTGGAATGCTGGGTTTCAGCATTTGCTCATTAATGCTTGTGTTTTATTCCTCATTTTCTCTGCAAGGTTTTTGTAGTAAACACTACTGTTTTACAAAGCCTGAAGCAAAGTTACATTGATATAGACGTTGTTACAATGGTAATACCTTATTATGTACTAAGACAGCAGAATATTATAATCCCTTACAAATGCAAAGGGCATGGTAACATGAATATATAAACACAGGCATAAACCTGTGAAGTATCCAGCAACATCTGTTTCAGAAGAATTTTAGATACATACAGTGAGGCAACGAACGTTAAAGAAACATATCGTTGCAGACGCTATTTCAGAATTTATGTATGATGCACATTGATGTTATGGTCATGGTGGCATGAAATTCAGGAGAGAGAAAGAGTAAAGAATTGAATAAATTTATCCATAACTGGTGTCTGCAGTGAACCTCAACATTTTAAAGAGTCTCTGTACATAGACTTGTGCTCGAAAGGAGGGCTTGGTGGCAGTGCTAGGAAGCCTTACCCAAATCATAGCACCAATGAGTCTCACCATTTCACCTCATTGAATTTATCTGGCTCACCCAAATATCAGAAGAGTAAAATCTTCAGAACCTGTTCACATTGTGAAGCATATGAGCCTGTTTTTATTTATCCCTCCTCTGCTTTTCTGGAGTGCAGAACTCAATAAAACTATGTGTCACCAGCTTGCTCTTATGGCTTCTGGTCTATTGCTGCATATGTGAACTTAGGGGAAGATTACTCTGTTTTTAAAAGCTAGTTGTTTCACACCACAACACAGGTATTGTGTCTTGAAATTAGCTTCACAGGAAACGCCTCTTTCTCAAGGAATGAAACAAAATCACTGACAATGTTTTAAGTACAAGAAGGTACAGATAATTTTGACTATAATTATGAATTTGTGTGGGTTTCCCAGAACAAAAAACTATTGCCTTTCTCAGCAACCACAATCAGGAACCGAAGAACAGAGGTCTTCATGATATTACTCTCTCATGAGTCTCAGGTATCTGACCCTTTGGCATGCCTGTTTTCCTGCTAGCTGAGGTGACTCAGGCTGGAAAGCACAGGAGCAATGCCAGTGGGAAACTACTCTGCAGCTGATGGTTAGTAGCCAGAGAGCTCTAGTCTGCAGAGTGTAACAGCCTCCCTGTTAGCAATGGTTTATTGTATTCCCTGATCACCAGCCCAGTTCTATTCAGTACATTTGTAAAAAGAGTGAAAGGCCATAATTTCCTGATAAAATTCAAGGAGCACAGTGTCAGACTATAAGCTCTTCAAAGCAACGGCTTGGTCACACACTGGAGTGGTGATTCTGGTTGAGAGCAAGCCTCATACTGTAGTACAAATAATGGAAATATAAAATGTACAGCGCAGCCAAAGAGGAGAAGCCAAGAGCAATATAGACACATTTTCAGTTTCCAGATGAATGAGCTCTCTATGCAAGAATACAAACTGGATGAGGATCCTGCCTTTCTTCTTTGGGAGATCTGTTCATACACATAACCAAGGTTATTGTATAACACACATCCCATGTTTCTAGCAGTGCCATGTAAAAAGAGCTGGAGGGCATTGTTTAAAGTCATGATCAGCTTAGGTCCTCTTCCACACAACTGCACTGAAGAAACTATCTGAATGGCACATTGACTCCTGTTCAAAAGTTTCCTAGCAACAAAACAGGTAATGCAGAAAGCAGCTAGTCAAGCTGTGTACTGTCAACATCTGAAATAATGAGTTTTACATTAAAAAAAATAGTACTTTTTATGTAACAGATATGTATTCTAAAACTGAAAGGTGCCTGCAGGACCACTTTGTGAAAGTGAAGTCAGGAATACAAAAGGTCCTTTGCACTCTGTTATTACATTGTTATAATCTCTAGTTAATAGTTTGCAATTTTTTGGATAAGAAAATAGGGGAAATTCAAACCAGAAGGGCTAGGAGCTTCTTCTTCCTTTGTTAATATGTTTACCATAAAGAGAGATATCCATATTATTAAAGGGGCTTGAAGGACAAATGGGTGTTATGAACAGTTCTTAGAGTCTAGTCAAATGCCATGACAAAAAAATTGTCATTAAATCATGACCACAGGTAATGCCTTATTGTTCTGACTCACATATTAAAAAAACCATCAGCTTTGCTTTGAATCTTTGCAGACTTCTTTTTCCACCTGGCAGTACTTTGGGAGCAGGACTCTGTTGGTTTTAGAGTGTACAGCACCAGTCCAGTGGGAGCCCTTTGGGCAAGCCTTAGTGGCCATTTGAGTCACCTACTTGCCTTGGAACCTTTGAAGCACAGATTGTAAGAGGTTCCCTCTACTCACCTCCTGCCTCCTCCAGGTGTTTTGCCCCTGCTGCAGGTTGCCTTCCTCTCTGCTGTGTGTGGCTACATGTTTGTGCACCTGCCTGGTTCTCTGACATCCTATCTATGTATTTTTCTTCTATTTAAACAACATCATGTGAAAATCTTGTTCAGGAAGGTAGTCACAAAGAGAGGTGACCAGATGTGTTTGAGGAGGCAGTAAGAGTACAAGGGCTTCCAATAAAGCAGAAAGAGCCTTCATCTGACTGCCACTGCAAAGTGCCCCAGCACAGGAACTGAACTGCCTCCATGCACAGTGGGAGAGGGACAGCTTTTGCAGACAGCTGTGAGGGTGTTTTGCTGTGCCCATTTGTCCCTCATGGATCCTGTGGCTGTGTTCACCAGGTCTCCCCTCTCTGCAGCTCCAGAGGCTGGCTACTGTTCAGACAGCCTGCTGTGCTGTCAGTCCATCCACATCACAGCCCTTTTTGTTAAGGATTAGTTTTTAGTTCACCTCATCAGCATCGCTGATGGACAGTGCTTTAGGAAAACCAGACCTGAAGCACTCCTGTGAAGTGAGAAAGCAGCTCCCATGGCTATTTATCACCTTATCTGACCCCCTCATGTAACTACTTTGGAGAACTTTATGATTAACTTTCAATATTATGCAGTGGCTTCTGCTTTTCCTTGTTTCCTGTGTGAGATTAATTTTGTGCTGAATTACCTAATGTATTATTCACCTTCTGAGCCTTATAGCAATCATGTTTCATTTTATTAATCTCCCTCCAACACTACTCCCCTCCTCCAGCTTGGTGTTTTGAGGTTCATAGTGATTCTACCCTAAATATTTCAGTTCCTTACACTCACACCTAAGCTGTGTTTTGTTCCTGTCATGTTTTGCTGTACTTCAACAAAATTGGTCCTCTTTTTTGAACACTCATCTTTCCTGAAGCTTTTTGTCTTTATCACTCTCCCTTGAAGTTGATAGGATATGTTTTAAGGAGGAGGAGATGACTTTGAAAAATATTTCAACTGGAAAGGAAAAAAGCTCCAGAGTTTCAGAGAATCAGAAAAGCCCATGTAAGAAATGGTTGGACTCCGGGTTATTACTAAGGGGAGGGAGATGTTCAAGCCACAACTGCCAGGGCTGAGACTCTGCACTGAGACTTCATCCCAAGCCCCAGATAACCAGGGCAACTGTTTGTTGTTGTTGTTGTTTCGGTATTCTGGATGAGTATTGGATATGGTCAGGTGTTTCTAGCAATTCACTATACAAGGTGAGCAGGGAAACTAAGGCAACAATCTTTTTATGCCTAATTTTGGGCTCATGTGAATATCTCTCTCATTGCTGATGAAAGCATTGCTTCAACAACCAGGGTGGTGATGATGCTTAATTGAACAAATATTTATTAATTCGCCACTCATGCTTGAGAAGACAACAGCCTATAACATGACACGTCCCCAAGGTGACTTGTCTCCTGGTGAGATTCCTCAGTGAAAGGGGACTCTTGGTGTTCCATCTGCAGCCCAGTTCTCCGTGTTGTTCTCCTTTGGTTAACCAGATGGGCTTTTCTCACACCAGTCTCATAGAAAGTTGAGAGGTTCGCAATGAGTTTAGGAATGGACAAATGTCTTCACTAATTTGCAATTTCAGATAATCAGTTTGCAGATGGAATGGGATTTGAACTGAGGATTTTTGTGAGAATCGGGTTCTTAGGCATTAGAAACCTAGCTCCCAATATCAGGAAAAATACCAGGGTTTCTAACTGCACCAGAAATAGCTCTGCTCAATCAGGGTAAAAAGGAAAAATCAGAAATGCAACTGCTTCATAAAAATGGCATAGTGAAACCACAGCATCAAAGAAAAGTCCTTCAGCAGCTCTACAATCTGCTAAGTGCTGAAATGGCTACTCCTTGCTGACAGCCATACTGATTGAGAACCAGAAGTATATTGTAAAACACTGGATTTTGACTATGGAATCAGTCAGCTGTATCCTAATGGCATTGTGTCCTTTATTCTTCAAATCAACTAGCATTTATACATGTGCCCTGAGGAGGCAGCAAGCAATTTCAGACTTTTAAGTTTCTGCAGATTTTGCACACAGATTATTATTGCAGGGAATGATCGGTCATACTTTAAGCAGTTCACGCTGAAAATGTAAAATTAAATGCACACACTGCAGATAATAGTACAAGTACTAGCTTTGGGAAGGCTCAGGTACCTCACATTGAAGAATGTGGGTCTTTTGAGTCTGATTGGCTCTGATTCTCAAGCACATTACTTTTTTTGAATCAATCCACCTTAAATCACAATTCCTACCACTGTATTTTTCAGGATTACTTGTACATGTTCAACAAGAACAGTCACAGTGAGGGTTTGGCTACTAGGAAAGAATCAGACAGACTCTGGAGGGAAAAATAAAATAGTGGGCACAGTGCATTTGAGGGGAAAGGGGGAATGGCTGGGTCAGTCAGGGATCTTTAGGTGGTTGCTGAGTCAGACTGAAATTAGGGCATTTTTCCCTGACAGACCTATGAGCCTATTACTCAGTGTTGCAACTACTACCACCAACCCTCTTGCTACTATTCTCAACTCCTTTCTGATCCAAAACTTTTCTAGATAGTGTAGTCCATGCACCGGTACAGGTTAGGGACTGACCTGCTGGAAAGCAGCTCTCCGGAAGAGGACCTGGAGGTCCTGGCAGGCAACAAATGGTCCATGAGCCAGCAGTGTGCCCTTGTGGCCAAGGAAGCCAGTGGTATTCCAGGGTGCATTAGGAAGAACATTATCAGCAGGATGAAGAAAGTGATACTGCCACTCTACTTAGTCCTACTGAAGTTGCACCTGGAGCCTGGACCAGGTCCTGTGAAGGGCTACAAAGCTGATTAAGGGACTAAAGCATCTAGCTTACAAGGATAGGCTGAAAGAGTTGGGCCTGTTCAGTCTCAAGAAGAGACGACTGAGAGGAGATCTCATCAATGTCTACAAGTATCTGAAGAGAGTGTGACAAGAGGATAGAGCCAGGCTCATCTCAATGGTGCCAGCAATAGGGCAAGAGCCAGTGGGCAGAAACTGATGCACAAGAAGTTCCACCTGAACATGAGAAAGCTGTGTGGGTAACTACACATCAGAACAGATTGCTCAGAGAAGTTCTGGAATCTCCCTGAGGAACTGCCTGGAGGCAATCCTGTGCCGTGTGCTCTGGGATGACCCTGCTTGAGCAGGGAGGTTGGACCAGATGACCCGCTATGGTCCTTTGGAACCTTACCCTTTCTGTGGTTCTGTGAGTGTCTGGGCTCTGTCTAGAGAGTGGTCCAGCTCCATGATATCCCCCAGTGAAGAGCACAAATTACTGCACCATCTTGCAACCCAGGTGGCAAAACCAGCTTTTTATGTCTGGTTCACATACGTATGTTTTACATGTGGTTCACTTGGAAAAGAAGTCAGAGTTGCATCTTCCAGTGATGCTGTAGATAAAGATAAAAGTAACCAAAGCATCAGGAAGACTGTAGGTCTCTGTGGACTCTGCTGAGGTCAAATGAAGTGGGGTGGTGGTGATCGGACATCAATTCAAGCTAATAAAAATTCAGGAGTCTTCTGTAATTCAAGCACAGGAAGGCAACAGCCAAAATGGCACTCACATGAAGTAAAACATTGGGCTTTGCACAGTAATGGTAAAGGATGACATTCAACACACCAAAGAAGACTTGAAGTATAAAGACAGATAGGGGCTGATGAGAAACCTGGCTCCTCATTCAGCAATGTTTGAGGTTTACGATCCATCAGCTGGCACAAAAAACCAGAAGTCTTGAAAATACTCTTGAGATGAATGTTTTTCAGTTGAATAGAGCTGAATAGAACTGTATTTAAGCCAAATTGTTGGTTTGGACATCAGTCTCCAGTGAAAAATGAGAATTTTCCCTTGAAAAAGGGTCAATAGATTTCATTCTGGTGTTTTCTCCATTATGTTAGGTTACAAGACTCTCATGAATGATTTAGGTTTCAGCAAACGTACATTTTGCTATGAAAAAAAAATCCCTATAGTTGAGAAATTGCTAGTCACATCCAGGGACAATTATACAACCACCATATTAAAACATGACGCATTACCATTTTATGAAAGAAATTAAAAGCCAGAGGCAAACAGACAGTACCATATTATAATGTAGGAATATTAGCATTAGAAGGCAGCATGGGACCCTTTACAGCATATTGATGAAGATCAGCATATGCTAATCATATGTTAGATATATAGAGAGGAAATGTGGGCTTATGTTCAAGGCTGTATAACCTGTCAGATGCAAGATTCAGTCTTACCTCAGAAAAGACTTTGTGGCTAATTAAATTTAAACTGCAGTACAGAGGGTTAGCAGGTGAAGAGGAGCAGTGAACTGGAAGAGGAGAATGTATGAAATTAAATGCCACAGCTTCCTATGAACCTTGACTCTGATGGGATCAGATTTGCAATTTTAAGAACAGACATCAAGGATGAAAAGCTGTCAATAAAATTATCATCCGGATATTGTATAATCTATAATGATGTTATTTTCAGGGGCATTGCTCAGGAAGGAATCACATCCATTTGATAATACCCTATGCTAGTTCACTTTACTATATACATGATGTATTTTACTGCATTTACGCATTTGCATTAATATATTGAAGGATATATTTGAAATTAGTATTGACTTCAAAGAAGTATAAATTTCCAATGAGATTTAAATTATTTCAAAATACACATAGAGCTGAAGTGAAAGCCTTAGAACTTATTGTAACAGAAAGAGAAGCCCTTCACATATAAACTAAAATGAATTATAAAAATTCAAGCTTCTTCCTCCTCTGACAGCTGCCTTCAACTTTCTTCTTAAAGGACCAAATCTGCAATTTAATTCACTTGCTGTTGCAATTCAGTTCAACTGCTATAGCAGTTCAATTCAGTACTTGGCAACAAAAGCCTAAAAATAAGGATTTCATTTATTAACAAAAATTTATCACAAAGCTATCTGTAAAATCAGTATGTTTGCTCTCTGACACCTTTTTTTTTTTTTTAAATTTTGTTTGCCATAGAGCATGCTGTGAGTAACAGTCCATACCCCTTTGCTTCTCTTTTTTTTTTCTTTACCTTCCCTCTCCTTTCTGAAGAAGAAGAAAGTGAGATGCAGGGCAGAAGCAGATCTTTCCTTTCACAATTTCAGAGAATAATTTTGTGGTTTTTCTTGCCTCTAAAAATATTGGATCCAAAATAAAATTTTGTCCAAGGGTTCTGGGAAAATGCCTTCCTCCTCTTATTGGTTCTAGCTGAAAGATCCCCATCATAGCATCTCATAGTAACATCTCTTTGTTGACTTCTAATACATTTTTATGGCTTATCCTATGCATTGATTGCTAATTTAGTCTCTTCATTTCCTCCTTCCATTCTACCTTTGCTATTTAATGTCTTCTGGCCTAAGAAAATGTAAACGTAATTGACATTTTGTAAACAGTACATATAAGGTGAAAGGTATTTTTATTAAATACCCTCTTGACCATCTGTTTTCCAGTTCATGGAACACAGCTGTCTCTGAATGTGCATGTAAATGCCATTAGCACTTACAGAAGCTGTCATGTACATCAGGATAAACTACATTCTTTCATGAATTCTCTTCTGAGCATTGGTGCCATGTATTCTGTTGCGTTGAAGAGTCAGAAGACTGTAACATATAAAAATAAGTTTTTCCTAGTAAAGGCAAGTAGCTTGTCTCCCAGTGAATGTTCTAGTATTTCTAGTTTCAGTATTTTATCATCTAGTGGAGAAACTTTTTGACATTAACAATATGGACACCTTTGCAGTTAATTTGGCACTTCAATACAAATGTGATGATACAGTTTTCAGGTCCTGATCAGGACAATGAAGCCTACACAGCTGAATTACAGCAAAAATCATTGCCGCAGTCAAGCAATGGGTGGTTTCACCAGGACATAACTCTATGTTGTCGTCATGCCGTTCTATCCTTGGGTCCTAAAGTGATACGTTTAAGAGCAAATAAGACAGCTATAGAAACAAAAATAATCTAAAATGGTACTAACCAATGAATGGACCTGAACTGACTCCCTAAATTATTTAAAAGGTTACTAAAATTGAATGATCTTTTGAAGTAACCATGCTTTTTTTCTGTTGGAGTACCTCATTCTCCACTTACAATTTTGCAGTGGCCTTTGGCTCTGCATCTCCTCACTGTTGCCACATTGTCTGGCTGGGCCAGCTGCTGGAAGCAGTTGAACCTATTTGGCAAGTTCCAGAAGATTATTCACTCCAGAGGATGCATAGAGCATATGTGACCTCCACAGTCCATGGGGTTTAAGGGGCTGGGTTTGCCTTTCAGAAATATGTTTCATACAGAAGGAGGTTTTAACAGGAAAGCCCCTGAGGAATGTAAAGGTTGATGCAAGTAACAGGAACAACAGAACAAAGAGAATGGCAGATTTTCTGGTTTTCAAAATTAAAAACACATTTGGGATACAGGTGGTGAATAAATGAAATTCTTCCAAGAGGCAGAACTCCTCTACATTCCTTGAAACTAAATCAAGGCAGATTTGTCTCATTAATTCTTGTTAGTAGCGGGTTACTGACGGTGTGATTGAACAGGAAAATGTTAATGGTAACAATGGCTGACGGTGCACTTCGCATAATTGAAAGTTGATGCTGAAAGAGAACTGGTTCATGCACTTAAAATAAACATTAAATTTATTGCATTTTTAAATCAGCGGGTAATTTCTTCTGTTCTTTTATGTCTTAATGGAGTAATTTTAATCAAAAGTATGTTGCTTTCTTTTGATGATGGCAATGAAGAAAAGCATTCCTTGTCTACTAACTTGCTTGAATTTGCGTCATTATTTCTGCTTGGTTAATGTGAATATTCTTTTATTAATTTGTGTGTCCATTAGCTCCTGTACCTTTTTTTGCAGAATCTTTTGAACCTACTGGCCAACTAGTGGCAACAGGATTAAAGATAATCATATTCCTAAAGGTTTTGTGAAAATTGGTAGTGCTTACACTACAAAGGCCTTGTGAGCTCACCAGGCTTATGTGCACTGCCTGGTCAGGCAGTAAGACACGACCTGAGCCAGGGAATAGTAGGCACCAACACTTTTTCAGTTCAGTAGTATAGCAACAAGAGGAATGCGAGGTGCCACGAAGGGCATAGCAAAAGTGGGAAGCACGGGGAAATAAGGTTTGTGGTGGAAGGGTATAGGACAGACACACAAAGAGACTTTGTTTTCTTATATCCACAGTATCATGAGTATAGCATTTACCCAGAATTTCTTGGTGTAAATTCAGGGACCACAACTCTTCCTGATTGCGTTCAACAGTGGTTGGTGCTCTGCAGCTGTTGAAGAAAAAGCACAGAGAATAGCAATGGTCACCAGCTCTCGAAGGCTTCTGCCTTGCAGAGCTAACTAGAGATCAGAAGTAGAACTAGACTCCCAGGGTCACTGCTGGATTCAGAGAGTTTCCTCTTGTCCCCAGTCCCCTACATTCAAGCACAGGATCTGAAAATATATTTTTCTTTTTTTCCTAGGATGAAAAGATGATAGCTGGACCTGAGCCCACCTGAGCACTGCACATTCCATGCTCTAATTACCTTGCACCTGATGAGTTCCTTCTGAAAAAATTCTTGACTTAAATATAAAAAGGGTATGAACTAACTCCTTTTTAATATAGTGATATGAATCAAACTGTATTAATGAATTAACTCTACTGTGTAGAAGAGCTGTGATTTATGTATTGCTGTGATTTATTTCCCTTTCTCAGAAGATATAACTGATTTTAATTGCATGTCATGCTTTATTTTTTTGATTTTTTTTTTCCTGTGTCAATCACATTCTTTTGGTCTACCAGCAGAGTGTGCTGACTCACAACAGTATTTTTCAAACAAAAGTAGGGTTGAAAGAAGATTTGAGAATAATAAGAAGAAAAAAAAGAAAAAAAAAGTCGCCTCTTTTTAAGGTTGGTTTTTTCCCCTCACTTTTTTGCTTCTGTTAGCCTTAGAAGTTCTGCATTTATGAGCCTCCCAAACTGACTGGATGATGATAAGACTGAGTTGATCATCCTAACTTTTAAATTTGAATTTAAATTTCTGGATAAATGGAAAAGAAATAAGAGTTAAATTGAGTGAAACTCACTCAAAATGTTTTTCAGGTAATGTTCCCTGGAAGTATTTTCTTTAAAAAATTGTAAATTTTGCTCCAGAACTGTTTGAAAATGCTTCACTTGTTCTTTATTTCTTGGAGTGATGATATATGACAACAGTGCAAATACGAACCATTAATAACTTTGCTATTTAATGCTAGTTGAAATTAGTACTTCCTGCTTTCATATAACCATCTGTGGACTAAATCTCATTGTAGATCCCCCAGGACCCTTAGTGATAGGGCAGACCTCTGGAGAGAGCTGTAGAATGCAGCTGGCCTTGCTCTGTGTGTGTGAGATTTCGTAGTCTGGGTGGAAGCTGATTAGAGAGATGTTGCTGCCTCACTGACAAAGTTTTAGTTATTAATATCACACATTGACCAGCCAGTACAGAACTGGATGCAGGGACAACCTCCAGCTGCAACAGCAGCTGGGTAGAAATCATACATGCCCTGCACTGATAGCCAAGCTTTTTTGTGCTTTATGGTGGTCCCTCTGGCACAGTTTAAAATTTGCAAGTGTTTGTAAGTCTGAGGCTTTCTAAATTTGCACATGGAAGCTGTGTGTTATTTTCTGGAACCAAAAAACAAAAATAACACCAGCTGTTCATTATGATTTTATGGAGCCATTTTATCTTCACAGCTTCTACCTGCCTGAGTACTGAAATCTTCTTGGTCTTAAGTTAAAAGGTGTGGGTTGTCTTCTCCAGCTAAGAAGCTTCAAGCCTAGCCACTAATGTTTTCTCCTCTACTGCTTCTAGGCAACAGATGACTCCAAAGAAAAATCAGTGCAGTTACAGCCCACACAATGCACACCCACATGAATACGAGATGCTTGCTTGAGGGTTTTCAAAACATGGAAAAGAAAGTTAAGTGACTTGAGAAAGAATTTAAATTGCATATTATTTCAACTTATTGGCTGATTCAAGTAATTTTCTCTACCTAGAATTCTGAACACTGACTGTGAATAATAAGTTTCAGAATACTATCCAAAGACAAATTTTTAAACTCTGAAGGTATAGCTGCAGGATCGAAGATGCTTTCTGTAAGCATGTATGTACCACTGATCTTTAGACTCCAGGATGTCATTGGAAAAGTAGTCCCAGCCATTAGCACTTGACATCTGTTGATATGGGCCAAGACTTTTTCCATTTAGCTGCAGAACAGTGGCACTCCATCCTTTTTTATCATCACAGAATCATAAAATATCCTGAGTTGGAAGCAATCCACATGGATCATCGAAGTCTAAATCCTGACCCTGCACAAGACTACCCCAAGAATTACACCATGAGGTATTGTAAGTCATATTCACACTGTGTGTTATACAGGGGACAAAAGTTAGGGTTTAACTTCTAAAGGAGCTTGCACTGAAGCCAATACACCCTAAATGTGAGGCCCTTTGCCTGACCGTATGTTGACCATAGGACAAACATAGAGTTGAACAAACTTGTGTTTAGCTACCTTATACAAAATGACTCCATTAATGTAAGAATGGTCAGCCTTATTCTACCTGAAAATTGTTTCTGCCACATTCTGGGCTTTGGCTATGACCTTTCCCTGATTCTCTACTAAGTCTTGGAAACAGATCAGATTGGATGGGACTTTGGGCAATCTGATCTAGCTGAAGATGACCCTGCTCATTGCAGAGGGGTTGGAATAGATGACCTTTAAAGGTCCCTTTCAAGCCAAAATATTCTAGGTTTATATTGTAAACACATTTTCCCTTGGGCAGTGTTCAGTCCTGAATATCATCAGTAAACCTTAGAAGTTATTAAATGACCATGGAAGCAGGTAAATGTAAATTAGTAGCCAGCTATTCCCTTAAGGTTATATAAAAAGAGTAAAATGCTAAGGAACACCAAGATGATACTGCTCACTAGTTCCAATGCCTTAGCTGCAACTGGTGATATAATCAGAACATTATTAATTTAGTCTGTGACCCTCTGATTCAGGAATCAGCTGGGTAGCAGAAAGAATGCCTAGATGCCACAGCTGGTCTCTGTCCTGATTTATTTATCAGATATACCTATTGATACATCAGCAAGAGTTTTGCTATCTGCTTGAATTTCTCTGTTTGAAAGCTAAGATGTCATACACAGAAAGACAGCTAAGGATCATTCACAAAACATGAACAAATCCATGCATGGTTTGGATGTATTCCAAATTTCCCTGGGGACATCCAAAGCTTGTGTGGGCTGGAATCCCCTTTAGACATGTATGTTTCTCCCCATCAACTAGAAGTGCAAGTATTCTACTTAAGTTTCTATGCTAGAAACATAAAGTTGTGAAGGCTGAATCAAGGGGTAGTCTTCCCCTTTACTATGGTAAGGATTCACTAGCACAGTCACACAGGGCTGTTAGACACCAGATCAGTGATTGTTGTGTTGGAACCACCTTGTGGAGGGGTGGGGGTGTGTGTCTGCAGGGGCAAGGGAAGGGTCAAACCTCACACAGGTGGGGTGCTGTTGTGTCCCTCATGGCAGCCCTTGGAGCCCACACGGGGCAGC